>OY720137.1:602500-1129378 GCA_963082685.1 Cyclophora albipunctata | reverse complement strand
TGCTGATTATACATCGCCATTTTTTTAGACCTTAGTTCTTAGTTAAGTTTGGTAAAAATCGGTTCAGTATTTTTTGGGCAGTGGAATTTTTCATTTTACATCTCGCCGAAGATATCAGTATAGTGGAAGCGTATCACCACGCTTTCCTAGCGCGGGTCGGGTTAGTGAACCATGTTCGCAACTATTGATTTTATTATCCAACCGCGTAATTTATCTTTTAATAAGTTATATCTGTAGTGCAAATTCATAAACACTATGTACATAGATAGCGAGGTAGATACGTTATCTAGATTGGAAATTCGTGGAGATAGGATAGGATTATATTCCACAGGGATAGGTTATATTGTTCAGCGGTGTTTCTCAACGCTTCTATCAGTTTTTGGAGGGAAAACGTTACTGCTCATGTACAGTATAAGGCAACGGATCCTACTCATTGCGTTCTTCTTCTTCTTCTCGCTTCAATGAGCCGTTATTTGAGAAGCCGTGCCAGAAGGTAGCCAAGCTTATGGCGGCATCCGTGGGCTTCAAGAGGTCTGCGCTTGTGCGTTAAAACGTCGTCAGTCTAATAAAAAAGTTGAGTATTATTATATTATCAGCGCTCCGCGGTTTTATCCGTGTTGTACCCGTTCCCGATGGAAATTATTCTTCCCGTTGAATGTACCTATCCATTACTAAAATAATTATTAAAATCGGATAGGTAGTTATAGAGATTAACGAGTTCAAACAAACAGAAAGTCAAACTCTTCAGCTTTATCATATCAGCATAGATATGTTTAGATATGTTTTCCGGTTGTAAAAGAATTGTAAAGTAATATTAGTCTTGTCCCACTGTTGGACAAATGCCTTTCTTCTCATTGATAATATCAGTATAATATATGTTAACCTTATGAATCCGTCATCATCCATCATCTTATGGTCCTTTGTGCGAAGACCTTTTTTTTTTTAATAAGTCTGATTACCATTAGTAGAAACTATTCAACTGAAACCTTTAAAACGAATAAACCTCACTATGAGAACATTGTTTTGAGCCAGTCATAACAAAACCCTTTCTGGGGCCGGTATGTTACCTTCACCTTGACAAAATAACGCTCATATAATTCAAATACTTGAGATTTTCATGATGAGAATTAGAATTCTATTTTGAAGAACAAAACACGTAAATATGATACAACTTGTAACTTAGTAAATGTACTCACACGGGTTTTTTCGCGGTAGAATGTTTATAAAGTACTAGCAGCGCCCCGCGGTTTTACCCGCGTTGTGCCCGTTCCCGTGGGAATTTCGGGAATTTTTTTACATAAAAACCTTCCTCTTGATTCACTCTACCTATTACAAAAAACCGCATCAAAATCCGTTGCGTAATTTTAAAGATTTAAGCATACAGACAGACAAACAGTCAGACACGAAAAAGAGACGACTTTATTTTATACTATGTAGTGATAGTGAAGTAAACTGATTTCGTAAGTTTAAGCGAACCAGTAAGCGAACACTTCTCTGAAGTAGACTGTCTTTTGTCACAGAAGACTGTCTTCCGTGAGGTCAGTTCCTGTATAAAAGCCGACGCGTTATACGCATTACACGTCACTAAAAACGTGAAATAAAAGTGTATCAGAAAACTTAGTTTCAATTCAATAATGTCTACTTTTGTTAAGTTTTTCAGTGGTTGTGGCATCACCCAGGACCATCCCAGTATTTTATATATTCAAACCAGCGCATAAAATCAAATCAAGACCATGGAAAAACGACAAAAACGTTAATAAACGAAAAATAATTTCCTAAAATACCACTACCCTACTTCAATAACAACAACAAACTCTCCCCATTCCCTTCCAGTCTGTTCTACTCGAACGGCGCTCTTTGACGTTCACATACACACAAACATGCGCACTAGTGTGTGTTTCCCGGACTAACCTAAATCCAAGTCGTCCGTTTTCGGGACCAGTCGTGTCCACCAAACTCTGATTTAAAAATAACACACAAAATAATAGAAGACAGGTTACGTGCGGTCTTAAAAAAAACATTTAAATTGTGTGATTTTTGTGAAAAAAAATTGTGTAAAAAGTGATGTATTTTCGCGGCTGGCTGAATGATTTCTCGTTTGACGTATAATGTTTTTATTTCGGTGATATCGTAACCTCCATGGTTGTGGCCTATTTTTTGATGGCGCCACGATAGTGCAGTGATGGGTGATGGATATAAGTGTTTTAGCATAAAAGGATTGTTAAGAGGTACTTATTGTTTTTATTATTATTACTTTTTTGAAACGTGTATTGTACTTGTATAATCAGTGGGAGGTCTTTGCCCAGCAGTGGGATATTACTTTATTGCTCCGTATTTTATATATTAACAGTTTGCTATAGGTTTAAGTGTTGTTTTACTTTGCCTGGTAGAGAAGATCATAGCGATAAGTCCGTCCATTGTACAATATTTGTATTACTAGCAGCGCCCCGCGGTTTTACCCGCGTTGTTGCTTGTTTTCATGGGAATATCAGGATAAAAAATAGCCTGTAACCTTGCTTTCGACTGTTGCTATCCAATTTAAAAGAATTATATTAATCAGACTAGTAGTTTCAGAGATTAGCGCGTCCAAACAAACAAAAAGTCGAACTCCTCAGCTTTATTATCTAGGTATCACTACATAGTATAAAACAAAGTCGCTACTTTTGTCTGTTTGTTTGTCTGTATGCTTAAATCTTTAAAATTACGCAACGGATTTTGATGCGGTTTTTTGTAATAGGTAGAGTGATTCAAGAGGAAGGTTTATATGTATAAAAATTCCCGAAATTCCCACGGGAACGGGTACAACGCGGGTAAAACCGCGGGGCGCTGCTTCTATAATATAAAAATGAATCGCTGAATCTGTTGCTAAGCGCATAACTTCAGAACGGCTGCACCAAACTGGATGATTCTTTTTTAATGTGTTCCTTATTGTCAAGACAAGGTTTTTATATAAGAAAAATAAGGAATAAAAATCTCAAAATTCCCAAGGGAACGGGGGCGCTGCGGGTGAAACCGCGGGGCACAGCTAGTATAAGTAAAGATATAGATAGATTCGTTAGTCTATTCCTAATTTATTTTGTGCTAATAGATTTATCTATGTATCTGGTCAGAAACTAATCTTGTTAGCGATTCTCCCTCGCTGGCATTGGAAAATGAAATTTTAATTCTAGGAATATCGAGTTTTTCGTATCTTGAACATCGCATATGTCTATATGTATATCTATAGCATAGATTATAATAGCTTAAAGCATAGATAATCTGAAGCATATTCTATACTCATATATTTAAGCTAAAGGTCTGTTTGAACACGATAATCTGTGACTACATGCAAGCGACTAGTGAGCGACAGAACTCGCCGGCTCGCGGCTTGTAAACTCGCACAATCTATACTCAGCCGTACTCAGACGCCAATTTAAACGACATTCAACTTTTAGCTCAGCCTATATCATCCCACTGCTGGGCAAAGGTCCCAAACGCTTTCAACCTCCTTCCATCACATTTTTTTTTACATTACATGTCAAAATTCATTCATTAATGTTCCCTAAGGAATCGCTTGACGTTCTTTAGTATGGCGGTTATCTAGGTATACTATATCTACTAATATTTTAAAGAAGTAAAATTTGTAAGTTTGTTTGTTTGTATCTTTGGGCTAATCCCGGGAATTACCAGTCCGGTTTTAATTATAATTTTTGTGATATAAACCCAATTTCAACGGGAAGGTTATTTTCAATTTTTCATCACAAAATTCTCACGGGAACGGGCACAACGCGGGTAAAGCCACGGGTGTCGCGAGTTATCTTATATTTTGAATACGAAATTGTATATTTACTGAAACATCCTTAACCTAATTTACTTCATACAAGGCTAATGTATGTCCCAAGAGGGAATAACAAAAAGATTAATAGGCTCTGAGCCAAGGACGCATATCGTATATACAAGGATAAAAGTAATAACTAATAGTGCGGTTTTACCTGTCGTGTACCCGATACAGCGGGGATTTTGAGATGAAAGTAGTTCATAACCTTCCCCTTAAAAGTAGCTATCTAATACAAAAAGAATAATTCAAATCGGTCCAGTAGCTCTTGAGATTGTTGCGCTCAAAACAAACAAAAATTCGAAATCATCAGCTTTATTATATTACTAGCAGCGCCCCGCGGTTTTACCCGCGTTGTACCCGTTCCAGTGGGAATTTCGGGATAAAAAATAACCTATAACCTTTCTGTTGAATGTGGCTATCTATTACAAAAAGAATTATACAAATCGGACTTATAATTCCTGAGATTACCTCAAACATACAAACAAACAAACTTACAAATTTTACTTCTTTATAATATTAGTAATAGATAATGATAGATAATTAAGTTAGTTAGTTAGCAGATGGTGGTTAACCGTTATCGTTTAGACCGTCTAAAGACCTCCAACATAGCCTTACAATGAAACAAATAAAGCCATGATTGTAAAAGCATTTTATGAAAGTTTCAGCCCGATGGATGTTGAAAAATTTCCTTCAGAATCTATTTTCATTCAAATCTCTGATTTTCCGCTTCAAAAGCTTTTCGGATCTGTTTAAGCTTTCATCCAGTTAACAAGATTTTTTCCAAGCTTAGAGTCCCTATAACTTAGATTATATCGAATCTAGATCTAGAAGAATAATAAAATACTTCGTTGAGATTGGGATATGCTTCATCGAGGCACATTGAAATTGCCAGTTTTAGAAAATTATTCATTTCTTAATTCGGACAAGCGTAATCGAGCAATTGTGACAGCGAAACAGATTCGGTCTGATTTCGGTGAATTGTGTTCGTTATAATGGGTTTCGGTTTAAAAAATAATGCCATTTTAACCGATAAAGGAGGTTTCCAAATGGTTTTTTTTTTGACAACCTAGCACAATACTCCTATGTTGAAGGCGTTTTAATTGAAAATGTTTTTATTCTGACAACACTACTATCAGCACTTTACATCACATAACTATCGTAAGTACTTGAATTCCTTCGCCAATACCATTCGAATAACCTCTCTACCAAGGTGATACCAATTAAACAACCGAACTCGCGTACGAAGGGTTCCGTACATTAAAAAATGGCAAAAATCACGTTTTGTTGTACGGGAGCCCCCCTTGAATATTTGTTTTATTTTATTTTTAGTATTTGTTGTTACAGCAGCAATAGAAATACATCATCTGTGAACATTTCAACTGTCTAGCTATCACCGTTCTTGAGATACAGCCTGGTGACAGACAGAAGTCTCAGTAATAGAGTCCCGTTTTTACCGTTTGGGTACGGAACCCTAAAAACTAACCTCATAGCAAAGTTTTACCAAAACTGTCAAGGTCACGCGATCACAATACCTACCCACGGCTATATTTTTGTAAATGAATCGTTTTGGCACAGTTTTAGGGTGTTTTTGACCGTTGAATATTTATAGGGGTTGAGATCAACCCTCGTTTACGATCTTTTATCATTGATGTGTTTATGATTTGTTTTAATGCTTGTTTTATGTTCGACTCGGGCATGCTTAGTGTAAAAGCATGCTTTACAACTTTAGCGGTTCATGTGGCATCTAAAGTAGTAAAGTGTTAGGGTGCGTTTCCACTGAAGCGGAGAGAGGTTAATCCCTGTCAGAGTTTTTGGACCGCCTAAAGGCCTCTGAAATGGTCTAACAATTGAATCAACCGGGACTCTCTTTATCGTGCCCTCCGAAGCACGTGAGCAGGTACAACGTAGGTGAACGTCGCAAGTAATTTCATAAGCTATCTACTGTAATTCCAACACTCGAGAATAAAACCGTGGAACATCACTAGTAATATTAACCACTTGATAATAGTTAGAGTTATATTTAAGATTCATTGATTCATTGAGATGGTCGAGATTAGAATGAGTAGTACGGGTAACAGACGTGCCTATTTAAAAGTGAAGTTGCTTTCATGTTAGGCTTGGTATACAACTAGTGAATCGATTTATTATTATTATATTACCATTGGGTATCCCATTGTTGGGCAAAGACCTCCCCCCATCGTTTCCACTTCTCTCTGAGAGCTTCACGACGCCAACCAGCCAAAAAACCCGTCTAGTTTAAAGCACCATTTTTCTCTCAATCTGTATCGCCCCACTGCTGGGCAAAGGTCTCCACCAAAAGCACCTGTTTAATAAAACAACTAAATTAAAATCGTCCATTTATAACGATGCTATAGACACGCCAAACTTACGAGTATATTACCTACCTACCTCTTTTTGAGTCGATGGTTAAAAAGCGAATATTTCGAAACCTCCAACGGAAATTATAAACCCAAATAAAAGGGAACACTTTTGATCAAGCTACCTTTCAAACAAAACTCAAGCATTGAGCGATAATCAGACTGTAGGCGAAATGTTTTTGTATAGCACTCGCTTGCTATTAAACTCGCCAGTCATCGCTTGTAACTTCTTTTGTTAGTTAAAAAAGCTACATGGTTTAAGATACTCGTAGAAGCTAGCGTTGTTAAATCTCAATGTTGGCGGTAAATGTTTATTTTTTGGCACATAATTAATTCGTGTCAGGTGTCGTGTATTGTGAACTATTTATAAACTGTAAACTTTCCTAGTTCCGGAACATTGTCAAGAGAATGTTTCGTACAGTTTTGTGACAGAGTTAACGTAACATTCACGAGATTATTTTTATACTTAAGATATCAGTGCACCACCAATATGGCTGGTATCTTTAGGCTTTGTTGAGGTTGAGAGAGTTAGCGTGTGTTTCTAGTGAAGAGGAGCTGTGTGGAGTTCTCCACCAATCATAACACATTAAAATTGTCAACAACGCATTGACATTGTCAAAATCTTTCCGTAATGCGCCGTGATTGGCCAATTGAGCTCCGTACAGATCCGCACCGCTTCAATAGAATTCCGCCTGTCGCCAACAACTACGTCTTCACATATTGTTGACTCCGTTGAATCGAGCCCGCAACCCCGACACAGTAAGCGCTCTCACTGCCACTGTGCCGACGGGCTTGTTAAACTCTTACGGTACAATCTATTTCACAGAACAGTCGTTGGTTGGAAAATCATCACTACATAGTATAAAACAAAGTCGCGTCTGTTTGTCTTCTGTTTGTCTGTCTGTATGCTTAAATCTTTAAAATTACGCAACGGATTTTGATGCGGTTTTTTGTAATAGGTAGAGTGATTCAAGAGGAAGGTTTTTATGTAAAAAAAAATCCCGAAATTCCCACGGGAACGGGCTCAACGCGGGTAAAACCGCGGGGCGCTGCTAGTTAGTTTATATTGTAAAGGCCTTATTCATAAACGCTTACTAGCAGCATTTTAGCTAATTAATGCTTTGTCCCTTTCTGACATACGCTATTTTCCAAAGAGCAAAAGAGACAAAACACTCATTAACAGTTAGAGAGCGTTTATGAATTAGTAAATCGTTTAAATATGAATACCTTTTATAACCGGTGTACAGCTAGCCGTACACTGAATCTATTTTACAGCGCACCTATTACTATAACGGGAATGCATTCCATCAAACGAGGCTAAAAATAACGCTGTATTGAGTTCATCAGCTTCAGTTCACTTTTATTCCGATCACTTAGCATGTGGGTTTAACTAGCAGTGCCCACGTGGTTCCCGTGGGAATTCCGGGATAAAAATAAACCTATGTATATTATTGCCTATCTAACCTAGCTTTAAGCTTAAAGAGCTAAGGTCGTGTCGTACAAACAGCTGAAAAGGAAGGTAGACGATAGAGAAAACTGGTATCTTGTCGATGGAGTTCGACAAGAGAAGAGAGAGAACCTAGCTTTGTGCAGAATTAGGGTCAACAGTCAACTCTGCGTTAAGCGTGTGCCGCGTGCGCACGCGTCGGTCACTTTACTTCTGCGGTTCCATACAAAAGTGAACCGTCGCGGGCGCCCGCGGTATGTGGCTTCATACAAAAGTGACCCGCCGCGAGCGCCCGTCGCGTGCGGTGTCATACAAAAGTGAACCGACGCGTGCGCCCGTCGCGTGCGCCCGTCGCGTGCGCACGCTTAACGCAGTGTTGACCCTTAAGAATCATTCGATGTCTCTCAGTACATGCATTGTTTGTTTCTTCATTCTAAATTATGCCCCATTCTATATAATCTTCGACAATTTCATTGATCCTCTTTACGAAAACTTTACTGGTCTTCACGGCGGCAAATTTATCGAGGTCCAGACCCTGGATTTTCACCTCAGGAGCGTCTTCTGTCTCCACCGTAACTATTTGGAGAAAGGTTGATGCCAGGGTCAAGCCAAACGGGAGCCTCTGTGGGGTAAAATGGGCTTAACAATAATATTTTTCTTTATCTTAAAAACAAATTTAAAAAATCTCTGTATATCTTCCTATGAGACATAAATTTGAAACCGATAGCGCAGCGATTAAAGAGAGAGAGTATAGAAGTTGTCTGTAGAGAAAAAGTATAGAATATAGAAATGCTCAGATAGAAATGCCACTCTCGGCCACCCATCCAAGTATCCTTGTAACTTGAACTTACCTCTTTAAATTCAATTTCGAAGTCTTCCTTGGAGTATATCTGGTGAGGGTCAAGTCCCAGCCTGGTCATGGCTTCACTGAGCTCCTTGTAGTAATGTTCCACCAGCTCCTTGAAGTGTCTCCGACGGAACTCCTGGTCGGTTCCCGTGAATATAAAGTAAAGAAGGTCGGGAACTGGTCCTCCTTCCAAAAGTGTCTGATAGTCTACTGGAATGACTTCGACGCTGCCATCCTGAAAAAAAAACATCTGTCATTGAGAATTTTTTGACGCTAACGGGCGTGCCAATTATTGGCGGTAAAGGGTAATTACGAATGATGACTAGCATTTTTTGAAAAACAATATTGAACCATATTCACTAGTTATTAGTCACTCCTCTGCACCTTGGTATTCCCCTATTTTTTTGCGAGAAAGTCAAATTTTAGACTTATTATAAGATTAACTGCTGCCCTCAGAAACATCCATTAAATCGCCAATTATTCACTAATTGACGGAATATTTCATTCACACATGTCAAAATAACTCATAAAATCTCTACTAAGGCTGCATTTGACAACTCGTGAGTATGAGTGTTAGACATAAATATAAACTTACCTCCTTACCTCTGTGCAGTATATTGCTGACTCTAAAATCATTATGCGCAATAACCTTCAATTTAATTGGTTCATAGTTTCTCAAAACTTCTTTTAAATCCATTCCATCTAAAAACTTTCTCAATCGCTCTTTATATTCTTCTTTGACGCTTTGAACTGAGGTGTCATAACCGGATTTCCAGAGCAAAGCATGGAACTTTTCATTCATCCATGGATGGTTGAAATTTTTCAGAAATGTCTCATATTCTTCTTTGAATTCTAGTCTGAAGGAAACAGTTAAGGCGTGGTATTTTGCCAATTCGGTTATTGTAGCAGCAGCATACGGCCAACTGACTGATTTGATTCTATCATAAGCGCTGAATCCTTTTGCAACCAAATTTTCAAGAACTAGCATTTCATTTAAATAATTTAATTTCGACCCGTAATATTTGGGCAAAGCTAGCCTGTTTTTGTCAGCAATTTTGTACTTGTCTTCCAAACCTTGAAAGATGTTCTTCATGGTGATATAGAAATACTTTTCCAAGTCATAGATTCTGATTGTCATTGATTCGCGTAGTTTTTCACTTAGTGCTGCTACTTTTATGAACAGGTTAAGTGTTTTTCCTTGTCCTGTGACTGTAGCAGTGTACAATATTGATGAATAGTTAGCTCCACCACTTGATATAGATTTCAGGTCAATTTTACAACCATTTCCAATTTCTTTTCTAGCAATTTCTTCAATAAACTCACGTAAAGCTTTTTCTTCAGCCATGTTGAATTTTGAACCGACTTAAAAAAAGGAAGTTCACAATTTTTCACAACACAGTCGGAGTCTATTTTATATTTTAGGATATTTTATATTTTTAGTACAGGTTTGATGGTCGGCAGTAATTTTTATTTCATTAAGATCTTTACTAGTGACTTCAGGGCCAATATTTCTTAAAAGTGTTGAAGCGCCTTGAGTCTCAGTATGACCCTGTTTGTTTGTCTGTCACTCAGTGAATAAATCAAGTATACTTATAGAATACTTATAGTAATTGAGTCTATAATGATAACCACTGGTGTTTATCTCAAAGTAGTTTCCGCACGTGTTAGTAAAAGATAACAATAATAAACAGTGATTTTATTAAAGAAACTAGCAGCACCCTGTGGTTTTACCCACGTTGTGCCTGTTCTCGTGGGAATATCAGGATAAAAAATAGCCTATATCCTGCCCCTTGAATGTTGCTATCCAATAAAATATATTATTCAAATCGAACTGATAGTTCTGAGATTAGAGTTCAAACAAACAAAACAAAAAATAAAACTCTTCATTATATAATAGCCCCATTAAAATGTATAATAACAGCCTCCGTGGTCTTGTGGTTAGAGCGCTCGGCTCACGACCCGGAGGTTCCGGGTTCGATTCCCCGTGGGGATATCTCACAAAAATCTCTTTGTGAGACTTTCCTCAGTTTGGTTAGGGCTTTGCAGGCTGAATCACCTGATTGCCCGAAAAGTTAGATGATTCCGTGCTTCGGAGGGCACGTTAAGCCGTCGGTCCCGGTTACTTTCTACGGATAGTAGTCGTTACATGAGCCATGTCAGAGGCCTTTGGCGGCTCAATAACTCTGACACCAGGATTGGTCAGAATCCACTCGATGAAGAAGAAGACTAACTAATATTGTTGTTTTATCTCACGAATACCTTGAGCATATCATAACATAACATAGCATATTATGTTACTTTTGATATAATTACTAGACACCACACCATAGCAACATAGCTCAGACTACTCTGATAAAAAGCATCACTACATAGTACGAGTATAAAATAAAGTCGTCTCTTTTTCGTGTCTGTCTGTTTGTCTGTCTGTATGCTTAAATCTTTAAAATTACGCAACGGATTTTGATGCGGTTTTTTGTAATAGGTAGAGTGATTCAAGAGGAAGGTTTTTATGTAAAAAAATTCCCGAAATTCCCACGGGAACGGGCACAACGCGGGTAAAAACGCGGGGCGCTGCTAGTTATTCATAAAACACTCATATATTTCTCATACCAACTTGACATGAAAAACTTTCATAAACTTTCTCATTTTACAGTGTAATGCATATGTAACGCGATAACTTAATACTAGGACAATGTAGTGGAGATCACCCTGTGTAGTGTCAAAGCACTAACGTCTAGACGATAGCGTTTATACAGTATGCCCTTGTAATAATAAGTAGAGGTTAGGGTGTGGTTACAGAAATAGCGGTTTCATTAGATGTAGCGGTTTTGTTCTTGAATTCATAAAATAATTTATATATACTAATATTATGAAGAGGTAAAATTTGTAAGTTTGTTTGTTTGTATGTACGAGCTAATCTCGGAAATAACCAGTCCGATTTGAATAATTCTTTTTGCAATGGATAGCCACATTCAACGGGAAGGTTATAGGAAATTTTTCATCGCTAAATTCCCACGGGAAACGGCTTTAATCTACTCTTTGTTTACATTATTAATAACACATATAGCATCAAAAGCTTTATTCTCAGACTAGCAGCGCCCCGCGGTTGTACCCGCTTTGTGCCCGTTCCCGTGGGAAATTCGGGAATTTTTATACATATAAACCTTCCTTTTGAATCACTCTATTGATTTAAAAAACCGCGTCAAAATCCGTTGCGTAGTTTTAAAGATCTAAGCATACATAGAGACAGACACACAGACAGACAGTGGAAAGCGACTTTGTTTTATAGTATGTAGTGATTCCATTGAATCGAACCCACAACCCCTGACACGGTAAACACTCCCAAATGCCACTGTGCCAACGGGCTCGTCAAAAAAATTAATTTATTAATTTCGAGTAGGTTAGCAGCCAACATTGGTGTCAGAGTTTTTAGACCGCCCAAAGGCCTCCGACATGGTCTAACGATTTAAACAACCGAGACAGACAATTTACGCGTCCTCCGAAGCACGCGGTAGTGCTCAGATAAAAAAAATCCACTATCGGTCACCCATCCAAGTAGGCTCCGAGCTGTACGTTGCTTAACAATTGCATAGACTAATATCGCTTAGTCAAACTACACCACGAACGCTACTGTAAAAATACAGTCATTGTCCCCAGCCACTATGACTCACAGAGAAAAAAACATTTCGTGACACAATCGACTATAGATGTTTAGTCGACTCGCCCACCACTCGCACCTTCATCCCACCGTCTATTTTAATCCCGCGGGAATTTGCATTGTATTAATAAAATATTTATTGTAACAGACGTTGTTTTACGATATCTTTTCATCGTAAAATTGTGTTTTGATTATCATAAATTATTGTGTATATCTATTAGGTATATGATGTAGTCTAGAAAACTCAGATGTCTGAGTTTTTAACCCAACACACAAAAATAAGTCGCTTATCCACTAGAGGCAGCCTCGGGCTGAGTGGGCTGCTTTGTCTTATCCACTAGAGGCAGCCTCGAGTCTCAGGCTGCCTCGCCCCGAGGCCGCGCAAGCAGAGACGCTGCCTCGACCTGAGGCGCGCCGCGACACGATGTATATTTGGTACTTATTGTAGGCAGTTTACCTCAAGTCGAAGCTGCCCAACTTCAGGCTGCCTTTAGAGATTTCGGACTTTAGCCTGCGTTTCCATTGCAGCGGAGCAGAGCTGTATAAATCTTAATTGACCAATCAAAATGCATTACGAAAAGATTTTGACAATGTCAATGCGTTGATTGACAATGTCAATGCGTTGTTTGACAATGTCAATGCGTTGTTTGACAATGTCAATGCGTTGTTTGACAATGTCAATGCGTTGTTTGACGATGTCAATGCGTTGTTTGACAATGTCAATGCGTTGTTTGACAATGTTAATGCGTTGTTTGACAATCACAATGCGCTGTGATTGGAAGGTACCTGTCCATTGACGCGGAAGCTGGCGGAGCGTAGAAACGGACAAATATAAACCAAGAGGATTGCGTAAAATATCTGACCGCAGATTTTATGCAATCCATATTGGTAAACACACCCTTATTATTTTGATCTTGTTGGCTTGCAGCTTGCAAACTCGCTCGCTTTTAACGATGTCTTAATAACCGTTACCGGAATGCTAATGTTTTCTCCAAAATCGTGAAGTGACGTCTGAAATAGTGTAAAAACTAATGAAAGTAACAACGCGAGTTGTTTATTTAGAGTTTTACATAACACAGACTTGTTTGTTGTTTATTAAGAGTTTTAATTTGTGATGCGTAGACTTTCGGTATTTTTTGCGAGAACATTCTTAAAGCCTCATTCATTTGCACTAGCGCTTTTTGCGCTTTCTTAGGGCCAACACTTCGTAAAGCGTGCGCACGCCGCGATTTCATACAAAAGTGAACCGTCGCGGATGCCCGTCGCGTGCGGTGTCATACAAAAGTGAACCGCGACGGGCGCACACTTAACGCAGTCTTGACCCTTAAGCGCTTTTGACATGCTTGTTTAACTAATGATGTACCTAACGTTTTAACCTCTTGGTATTTCCAGGTTTGAATATTCAAGTTCGGTGGTTTTAAACCATTGGTTATTTTATCATACGTTCGTTAAAAAGGTTGCGATTTTTTACGTTGTTAAATGTCTCTTCAATACAAAGCGTTGCTCATAGCAATCTTTTAAAGTCATGCACTAGATTCCGCGCTCGATTCGCTTCGGGTGAAAGTACCAAATATGAAATTTAAAGTTTCTAGGTACAGTAGTTAGGGCTGTGCTTTAATTAGTAAGTCAGTTAGGCGACGATTACACGTAAAGTATTTACTGTGGTACATCAGTAAATATGACGTATCGTGGTATTTACTGAACGTGTAACCTAATGTATTGATGGATGACAGTATTTATTGATGGATTTCTAGATTTCTTGATTCTGTAATGATGATCCGTCGGATTATGATCGTGATCCATTTTAGACGTGTAAACAGCAGGAGACCGGACACAATACTGACGTAATAAATACTGTACGTGTAGGCTGGTGTATTAATCCATCAGTAAATACTGCAATCCATCAATAAATACTGTATTGACGGATCACAGTAAATACTTTACGTGTAATCGTCGCCTATGGTTTGCGTTTTATATCTAAGTATTCTAATATATAAAGAGATATGTTTCTAACTTTGTTTGTTTGTTTGTAAGCGATAAACTCGGAAACTACCAATCCGATTCCAATAATTCTTTTTGTAATGGATAGCCACATTCAACGGGAAGGATATAAGCTATTTTTCATCCCAAAGTTCCCACGGGAACGGGCATATCGCGGGTAAAACCGCGGGGCGCTGCTATTTGTAGATACTTAACAAAACAACCATTTAATCAAATCATAACACGACCGACATTATCATATTTTATCATGAGTACTTCATATTATCTTACTTCCTACTTCTACCACACAAAGTAAATAAATAAAATAAATTAATATACCGCCCCGGATTAATTCACGGTTAGTTAGACCCATAGCGGCTAAGCTCTTAATAATATGGAATCTTAAGTAACCGATACCAAAACTATACCTACTACTCGTAATAAGTCTATCTAGTATCTAGTATCTATCTCGTAATACATTAATATTATTATTAAAAAAATCAATCTGTTTATTGTTCGTTTGAACTACCTGTCAGATTTGAACAATCTAATATATAAAATTGTCGTGTCACGGGGTGCTTATTCAACTCCTCTGAAACGGCTCGACCGATACTCATGAAATTTTGTGTTCTAATATATAAAATTGTCGTGTCACGGGGTGCGTAATTGAACTCCTCTGAAACGGCTCGACCGATACTCATGAAATTTTGTGTTCTAATATATAAAATTGTCGTGTCACGGGGTGCGTAATTGAACTCCTCTGAAACGGCTCGACCGATTCTTATGAAATTTTGTGTACATATCGGGTAGGCCTGAGAATCGGACAATATCTATTTTTCATCCCGAAATTCCCGCGGGAACGGGTACAAAGCGGGTGAAACCGCGGGGCGCAGCTAGTTGTCTATAAAAGCCACGGTTTTGAGAACGTTAATATATTACTTTTTTAACTAATTTCAAGTTTTTAATACAATTGAAAACAAAACTGTTATTACAAGTTACTTGCTGACCATAATATGAAGAAAATGTAAAAGAAAATTTCTTTAAAAAAAGTAAACTCTGGGATAAACGTTACGTTACGGCCATGTAGGGTTATATCTACCCTCCCTTATAGTTTTCGGACGTAGTGCTTACTGTTCCTCTCCTAACTGCTGTTTCAACCACATTGTATTCGTTCCAGCGGGAATTTTGGGA
Organism: Cyclophora albipunctata; assembly: GCA_963082685.1. Taxonomy (NCBI): domain Eukaryota; kingdom Metazoa; phylum Arthropoda; class Insecta; order Lepidoptera; family Geometridae; genus Cyclophora; species Cyclophora albipunctata. Next base: position 1,114,060 of record OY720137.1, on the reverse strand, counting down.
TTACATGAAGCCCATGCTGATATTACCTATTTTATTTTATAGTTTCATCCTAATCCGTTCAGTAGTTTTTGAGAGTGACAAACATACATACATCCTCACAAACTTTCGCATTTATTATAGGTATTAGTAGGAAGTTCCAGGCACTCACTACACCTAATTAAACAGGCACTTAGTACCACTCAACATAAGTTTATTGTTTTGTTTGTTCATGATATCTCAAATAGATTTATGGGTGATAAACTTTAAAATTGATTGTAAATGTTTGGTTATATGTTCCCGGAATCGGAGGCCATTGTCTGTCAGAGAGAATTTGCCAAATTATTGTTTAACTTATAATCTGAACACGGCATTGAGGCGATGATACGTCAAAAACTATGACGCCATGACATAGTAGAGGTTTTTTTAAATAAATAATTAAAAAAGGTTATGTATTAGCCTGACCTACAGCTGGGCAAAGGCCTCTCATCACACTGAAGATATCATCTCAAACTCGAGCCAAGTTTGAAAAGGCGGAAACATGTTTTTCGCTCGTCCCGGGAATTGAACCCAGGACCTCAGTCTTGGCAGGCGACTGCTCATACAACTAGACCACCGAGACGATGAAAAAAAAATTGAAAGACATAAATGAAAATAGGGTCATTTCGCCAGTTCGCGTCCATTTAGTGGAGTTGGCAAGTTTGAAGGAGAAAATAAAAATGTTCCAGCCCTAGTTTCAATGAAAAATTTATGTAATGTGTTCATTATATAGTCTACTATAAGGTTCGCTTACAGTTTTGTTCGAAAGTACTTGTGTTTTTTTTATAAATAGAAAAACTTCAAAAATAGGCGTTTTACCCACTTTGCGTCCAAAAAATCTAAATTGCGTCCACCCATAGACCATTTTGCGTCCACCAGCTAAGAAAAGGAATGTAGGGGTGATATTTTTAGATAATGTAAAGAAAAATTGTATTTTAACAGATTCTATATTCAAGAATATTTCGTTAATCCACGTCTGGTACATTTTCTTTCTCATATTCCACATTTATCGACTCTATGGTTTCCTATGTAACTTTTATAATCTTTTTATTGTTTCGGATTAATTTTTTGAACCTCTCGAGCTCTCTCCTGTTCTATTTCTCTATTCTTTCTTTCTTTTTCGGATTGCTTCCTGTTTTTCGTTCTTGATCTGCGCTTTATGTTCGTAATACTTTCTCCATGCAGCAGAAGATATGGCTGCTGGAGTCCTTTGATTATTAGGTTTCTTTGCTTCTTTAGAAATTTCAGGCAGCATTAGGTGGGTTTTAATTTAAATGGATCACAGGTTTTTTTGGCTTGAATTGCCAACAGCTGCGGAAGATGGTTGTACTAGAGATTTCTTTAGTTGCATCCAATTCTAAAATATTACTATTTCGTTCTATTGATAGTTCCATAAGAGACCTCTCAGATTCAGTTTCGATAGAAATTTCTGCAAAGAAAACTTCAACTTAAGAGTGTTATTAGTTTTAACTCTTAGTTTTTTTTTAAATGCATATTAAATTATACAAGTTTAAAAATATATATTATAAGCTATTATATGAATTTAATGAAAAAATGGACGCAATTTGGTACAATACAATTTCCTTGTAGGTATAGTTTGCGTCCACATGTGATGAACGATTTTTATTTTTAATTATCTTTTTCTAGAATCATAATAACGTGGACGCAAATTGCTCATTACGATTGCATGATAATAATACATAAATAAAAAATAAAAACAAATTCCTTTTTTTAATTTTATCACATAAAAATAAAAACTAACTAAATCATAAATACACGAGTTCGCGTCCATTGTGGTCGCAAAGTGGAAGTTTTATAAATTCGGTGTAGTAATTCGCGTCCACCTTATTTTAACTGTTAACTTTAAAAAAAACAAGCAAATACATAATTAATATTACTCCTTTTTTCATGCTTTAAGAATAAAAACAGCTGTGTATTGTAAAATACGCATAAAACAATAAAATACTTACCGTCGAACGCGCCCCTGCTCACTATTTTTTTGCCGACATTTCGCGCGTTTGCGCTTCTTTGTTGAAGAACGGAAACTAACTATTTTTTCTAGACATGATTGGTTTAGCTCACAGAACTTTTGTCTATTTCTATATGCCTCTTATACGATTAGGTATTAGCGGTAACGACTTTTCGGCGATTTACTGTGTTAATATACCTATTTTCGAGAATTATTATAGGGAGGTCCGAAAAATGGACGCGAATAGGGCGCTGGACGCGAACAGGCGAAATGACCCTAACTAAAGTTATTACTTTTCTCTATCATTAGCATTTTATAATTTTTTTTTGTTAACCCTCTGGGTGATTGGCATACTCTTGGTCTCTCAAATGCTTCCAAATGCTTCCAACCCAGTGAGAGTTATATTAAATTTTTTATTATCATGGATAGCAACATTCGACGTGAAGGTATTTGGCTATTTTTTATCCCGAAATTCCCACGGGAACGGATACAACGAGGTTGAAACCGCTGCAGCTGGGCGTTGGTAGTACCCTATAAACCAATCGAATCAATATAAAAATAAGTTATCTCCTTTATACCTAACTACTATCCCAGCCTAGAATTGATCAAAACCCAGTGAAATGTATTCTATTTGGCTAGACATGTCATATCGCCTCTAGATTGAATCTCCGCTACGCTACGGGGAGTCTGGGGCTTATAAAATGATTTTCATGTAAGTTTTCATGTAAAATGACGGCATCTTAAAGAAATAAGCAAGTTATTTTTATAATCGTGGTTTGTATTGCGACATACATGTTAAGTGGTGAAGTGTGTTTAAGGCGTGTCGTTTAGTTAGTACTAGTTTAAAAGCTGCTAGACAGCGAGTTCAATAGAATTGGATACACTAGTCAAACTGGCTTACTCGCCCGCGTGGTAATGAACTTATCAAAATTCTTTGAATAAATAAATGTTTTGATACAAATGTTTATTAATACTTTAAATGTTTAAATTTGTATATCTTAAGGTTTAGGACATGATCCAAATATTTTTAGACAAAAAAAATATAGTTTATCTTTTTTAAATAATATTTTTTTATCATACCCAGGTTAGAATGGAGTCCACGACCCAGGTGCAGGCGGGGGCGACCACCCCCGGGACGGAGAGTGTCGCCGACCCCACGCAGGCTGTGGCGCGCCCCAAACAAGCCAGGGTCAGGGGCAAACCGCAGCCGGAGAAGCCGAAACGAAGTCTGTTCTGCTTGGATCTCAAGAATCCGCTGAGGAAACTCTGCTATGCCATCGTTGAGTGGAAGTATCCTTTTTAAGTAGTATATAGTAAATCATTTATTCAAATCATAAAATGATATTAGTAGTGATGTACCCCTATGGTAGCTTTTTGGGTAAAAATTAGCTAGGGCAGTGAAAAACCCTGGTGTATAAGTTTCTAGGCCGCTTTAAGGCTTCCGACATGGTTTGTCATAGCCATGAGGTATCTAGTACCTATAGGTTAGTTACTTAATTATTAGGTTAGTTAAGGGCCTAATTCATAAGCGCATTTTAGCTATCAAATGATATGTCCCATTCTGACATACGCTAATTTCCTAAGAGTAAAAGTGACAAAACACTTTAAAACAGTGATACATCGTTTTTGAATAAGGAGGTACATAATATATCTATTGTAGTATCCATTCTATAGTATACTTAAATACTTAAAAACAAACGAGTACGTTATGTTATGTTGTTCTAAGCAAAGTAGCGCGCAGATAGGTAGATAGATTGAAATACTGAAGCACTATTGGCCACGATAACAAATACAAAGTGAATAGCCACTTGTCTATCGCTACTGTTTCCAAAAGTAATTTATAATTCATTATACTCGATGAAACGGGACTGTATCGCGTTAGAATATATGACTTACTAGCGGCACCCCGTGGTGTTGCCCGCATTGCACCCGTTCCCACGGGAATTTCGGGTTAAAATGTATCCCATGTGTTATTGTGTTGTAAAATTCAATTCCACTTTCTATTTACGAAAAAACTACTAGACGGATTTGGATGAATCTTTACAATAATGTAGTTTATACATCGGAATATCACATGGGATACATTTTATCCCGAAATTCCCGCGGGAATGGGTATAACGCGGGTAACACCGCGGGGCGTCGCTAATGTCGCTAGTCTAATGCGATACAGTCCCGTTTCATTTAGTATAATAAACGCAAATCGTATGTAAAAGTATGTTTGTTGAAACTGTTATTATTATACCTACTATACATCAAAGGTCGTTGGGCTCCATCATAACATCTACACTAATATACTCGTATATACCAATACTAATAATATAATAAATGTGAAGAGTGTAGGTGACCTCCACTTAAACATACATTATAATTATATTTTATTTACACACAATAATATATTAAAAACCACTTACATACATCACACATTCATATCCCAGTAACATAACATTCATAACACAAATAAATAATTTCTAACCAAATGTAAACAAACAATAATTCGGCAAGCAAACCCGCGCGATATGCGTTGTTCCGAATTTGTGCAAATCTTGCATTTAAGTTAATTGTGGAATGTGAAGCCACGCGGAGGCGCATCGCGCGCGCGCAGTCGATCACAGCGTATGCTACGAGAGACACATACAACTCGTTCTCACGCGCACTCGCGTTTTGCCCACGCGTGAACTGTTCACTTACTACTTTGATTAATTACATGATATGTATTATGTGCTACATTGATCCTGTCTTGCTATCCTTCTAAAAACTAAAATAGTGTGTGTTGTGTGTGGCTAATAAACTTTGGCAATTCATCTTTGTGGTTTAATTCAACCAATATTACCACGCACACCCCCTAAAACTGGTGACCCCGGAACAAACTGAGGAACACGGAAGACAAGGAGCAATTCGCAGCCTGGATGTCGGCGTCGAGTGGTTCAGATACCACCGGTAACGTGGACACGCGTCCACGACGCCACTCCAAAATCAAGATGGCGTCTCCCGTCGTGCCCGCTTTAACAGTTGCAAGTAATCCAGTGAGCATAAGAATACCACCTTTTTGGCCTGAAAAACCAGCAATTTGGTTCGCACAAGTAGAAGGACAGTTTGCAATCATGCGCGTGACAGACGAAGCAGCCAAATTCTACCACATTTTGGTTTCGCTCGACCGTCAGTATGCTGCTGAAATAGAGGACATCCTCACTGGTCCTCCCAATTACCAACGCCTCAAAGAGGAGTTAATCAAAAGGTTGTCTGCGTCGAGAGAAAATAAAGTCAAACAACTTTTGACCTACGAGCAGCTAGGTGATCGCAAGCCGTCACAATTCCTTCGGCATCTTCAACATCTCGCCGGTCCAGATATCCCTCAAGAATTTCTCCAAACAATCTGGACGAGCCGACTACCCGTTTCACTTCAGCCTATCGTTGCGTCACAGCCTACCCTGGGTCTTGACGCACTCGCTGAACTCGCTGACCGCGTCCATGACATCGCAGTGCCATCTCATCAAGTTGCTGCAACCTCAACGGTACCGTCATCATCAATAGCTGTTGAGGAGCTCACACGCCAGGTAGCTCAGCTGACGCGCCAGGTGAGCGCTTTAACTATCCAATCGCGACATCGACCTCGACCCACCGAGCGCCGCAGAGATGCGCAACGCAGCCGATCGACGTCACGACGTTCAGCGTCGAACTACCGCAAGTACCCAGTTTGTTGGTACCACTCACGGCATGGTTCCAAAGCTCGTCGGTGTATCCAGCCGTGCGACTACAACCAGGGAAACGAGAGAGGCAGTCAGTGATGGCGACTGATGATTGCCACAACCCCAGCTCAGGTCGCCTCTTCATCACGGATCGTGGTTCACAGATACAGTTTCTAATAGACACTGGAAGTGACATTTGTGTGTACCCGGTTTCAGCCCTTAAAAGGCAACTTTGTAAATCAACATATCAGCTCAGTGCTGCCAATGGTTCGACTATCGACACTTACGGCTACATGCAATTAAATTTGAATTTGGGTCTGCGGCGTGATTTTCCGTGGCGTTTTGTTGTTGCTGACGTCACAAAAGCAATCATAGGCGTAGATTTCCTTTCTCACTATCGTTTGGTTGTTGATGTTGGCCAACAGAAGCTTATCGATAGTCTAACCAATGTTAGCACTGTAGCTTGTTTAGATTTAAGCGACAATGCTGTTTTAAGTGTTAAGGTAGCTAGTTTTAATGGTGATACTGTGTATCATAAAATTTTGTCTAATTTCCCGGAAATTACACGTCCTTTTGGAACTCCTCAAATCGCAAAACACAATACACAACACCACATTCGCACCACACCAGGTCCACCTGTATCATGTTCTCCTCGCCGTCTCGCGCCTGATAAATTGAAGGTAGCTCGTCAAGAATTTGACGCTATGATTGCTAGCGGTATCGCACGTCCTTCTGACAGCCCTTGGGCATCACCTCTTCATCTCGTGACTAAAAAAGATAATGGGTGGCGTCCATGCGGCGATTACCGCCAATTAAACGCTCGTACTATACCAGATCAGTATCCGATTCGTCATATACAGGATTTTTCGCAAAACCTGTCGGGTTGTACTGTATACTCGAGTATCGATTTAGTGAAAGCATATAATCAGATTAGTGTTAATAGGGCAGATATTCCGAAAACTGCAATAACAACACCCTTCGGATTGTTTGAATTTTTAGTCATGACATTTGGACTTCGTAACGCAAGTAAAACCTTTCAGAGATTTGTTGATGAGCTTACTCGTGGCTTAGACTTTTGCTGGCCTTACCAGGACGATTTTCTTGTGTTCAGCCGCACGCCACGTGAGCACGAAGAACACTTGCGTCAACTTTTTACGCGAATGAGAGAATTCGGTATATTAATCAATCCGGCCAAGTGTGTCTTCGGTGTGTCTAATATTCAATTTCTCGGCTACGAAATCTCTGAAAGCGGCACCAAACCTCTGGACAGCAAGGTAAAGGCAATGTCTGATTTCCCTCTACCAAAAACCGTCCGAGAACTCAGACGATTTTTGGGCATGGTAAATTTTTACAGGCGATTTTTACCCAACGCCGCTCAGATTCAAGCACCCCTGAATGCCTTACTGTCCGGATCGGTTAAGGCATCCGATCCGATTGTTATGACTAAAGAATCATCGCAAGCGTTCGAAGACTGCAAGAAGAGTCTGTGCAATGCAGCACTTTTAGCTCATCCTGATTCGCAAGCTAAATTAGGATTGGCCACTGACGCCTCAGACACGGCGATAGGTGGTGTCCTGCAACAGCTCAAGGATGGAGACTGGCAGCCATTAGCATTTTTCTCTCGCAAGTTAAGCCCGTCACAAACGAAATACTCTCCGTATGACCGTGAGCTCCTTGCCATTTACGAGAGTATAAAATACTTCCGCCATATGCTGGAAGCTACTCACTTCACTATCTATACTGACCACAAACCTCTTTGTTACGCATTCAGTGAACGTAAAAGTAACTGCTCACCACGTCAGTATAGACACCTTAATTTCATCTCGCAGTTCACCACCGATATCGTTTTTATTGCTGGTAAGGACAACGTGGTTGCCGACACACTATCACGCGTCGATGAACTGCAGGTACCAGTTGACCTTGAAGTGATGGCTGAGCTCCAAGGTTCAGATCCAGACCTTGCGGAACACCTCAAAGGTGACACTTCACTTCGCCTTACACAGACGAATATACCTGGGAGTCGTACCGTTCTGTACTGCGACGTCAGTACACCGACACCCAGACCTTTCGTCCCTAAACAACTTCGAATGCAAGTTTACAACAGTCTCCACTCCCTCAGCCACCCCGGTGCAAATGCTACCGCCAAACTCGTTGCACAACGTTTTGTTTGGCCACTGATGCGAAGGGACTGCCGAGAATGGGCTAAGTCATGTTTGGCATGCCAGCGCTCGAAGGTAACGAGACACGTTGCCTCACCTTTAGGTACGCACGATTTACCTTCAGCACGGTTCAAACATGTACATCTAGACCTAATCGGCCCACTACCATCATCCAATAATTATCGGTACTGCCTCACAGCCGTCGATCGCTTTACGCGATGGCCGGAAGCTGTGCCTATTACCGATATTTCCGCGGAAACAGTGGCCAAAACGTTTATTTCCTGTTGGGTGGCACGATATGGTTGTCCTACCGAGATCGTAACCGATCGAGGCGGACAATTCCAATCGGCACTGTTTCAACAGCTTTCTCAGTCCATCGGTTACGATCACCGTAGGACAACGAGTTATCATCCGCAATGCAACGGATTGGTGGAGCGTTTTCACAGGCAACTAAAAGCTGCAATTACCTGTCATGCAGACACCAAGTGGACCGAATCACTTCCACTTGTGTTGCTAGGCATTAGGAGTGCCTTTAAGGAAGACCTCCAGACTTCATCAGCTGAGTTGGTGTACGGTGAACCACTTCGTCTCCCTGGCGAATTCTTCGGTCACGATATTGCGTACTACACCACCGACATCACCGATTTCGCGGCTCGGTTGAAGTCCTTTGCGGAAAATATTCGTCCGGTTCCCTCCCAACACCACTCAAATCGCAGAGCTTTCGTATTCCAAGATCTAGCTACATGCAGTCACGTATTCCTTAGGGAAGAAGTGATGCGTGGCTCATTCCAGCCTGCTTACACTGGTCCATACGAAGTGCTCAAAAGAAGGAGTAAAACATTTATTATTCGCGTTAGGAACAAAGATCTCACAGTAACTATAGACCGCCTTAAGCCAGCCTATATACTAGACGTTCGTGTACCCGTTCCTCGATCCTACACTGCAACTCCAGAACGTGTCCCTGTTCATCCACCGCAGGAAAAGACCGCGCTAACAACTACGCGTTCAGGTCGTACAGTACGGTTCCCTGACTTTTATCGCCCTTAGTCGGTCTCTGGAGGGGGATGATGTAGGTGACCTCCACTTAAACATACATTATAATTATATTTTATTTACACACAATAATATATTAAAAACCACTTACATACATCACACATTCATATCCCAGTAACATAACATTCATAACACAAATAAATAATTTCTAACCAAATGTAAACAAACAATAATTCGGCAAGCAAACCCGCGCGATATGCGTTGTTCCGAATTTGTGCAAATCTTGCATTTAAGTTAATTGTGGAATGTGAAGCCACGCGGAGGCGCATCGCGCGCGCGCAGTCGATCACAGCGTATGCTACGAGAGACACATACAACTCGTTCTCACGCGCACTCGCGTTTTGCCCACGCGTGAACTGTTCACTTACTACTTTGATTAATTACATGATATGTATTATGTGCTACATTGATCCTGTCTTGCTATCCTTCTAAAAACTAAAATAGTGTGTGTTGTGTGTGGCTAATAAACTTTGGCAATTCATCTTTGTGGTTTAATTCAACCAATATTACCACGCACACCCCCTAAAAAGAGTTTGTTTTTTTTGAATGCGATAATCTCAGAAACTTCCAATCCGATTTGTATAATTCTTTTTGTAATGGATAGCTACATTCAACGGGAAGGTTATAAGTTACTTTTCATTCCGAAATTCCTACGGGAACGGGCACCGCGCGTGTAAAACCGCGAGGCACTACTCGTACAAATACAAGTATAATAAATAAAGCTGAAGAGTTTGTTTTTTGTTTATTAAAATGCACTAATCTCAAAAAATATCAATCCGATTTGAATAATTCTTTTTGTTATGGATAGTCAAATTCAACAGCAATGTTATAAGCTACTTTTCATCCCGAAATTCCCACAGGAACGGGCACAATTCGAATTAAACCGCAGGGCGCTGCTAGTTCTAAATATAATACTATCTCTACAATAATTTAAAAATAATAAGCCAAGACTCGGAACAGAAACCTCTTGTGCGGAGTAGATTTAACTCATTGATCAAAGCTATCTTATGACGTCACGAGTTTATAATCATTCGGGCGGCAATGGACTCTGAATAACACCTACCGCAGTCATGTTTGAACGGTGAATCATATTGTTTTTATTAATAAAGTTCGAGTTCATTGAGGAAAACTGGAGAAGCCTACTGTTTTAGGGTCATCACTGCGTTAAGCGCCCGCCACGTGCGGACGCGTCGGTTCACTTTTGTATGACACCGCACGCGACGGGCGCACGCTACGGTTCACTTTTGTATGAAGCCACACGCGGCGGGCGCCCGCGACGGTTCACTTTTGTATGGAACCACGGCGTGCGCACGCTTAACGCAGTGTCGGCCCTTAGAGTTATATCATCTTTAAAGATAGGGGCACAGGCTTACGCATCCTTCTTCTGCTTCATCGAGTGGATGATCAACCTGAACAATCCTGGTGTCAGTTATTGAGCCACCAAAGGCCTCTGACATGGCTCATGCCATGTAACGACTACTATCCGTAGAAAGTAAACCGGGACCGACGGCTTAACGAACTAATACAAATATTAAGAGAATAATACAAATAATTTTGAAAAACAATAGTTATTTATAGACAAGGCAATATTTAGCTCAGACATAATATAAATATAGTTTTACCGCAACAAGCTACGTATTTTATAAATATACTAATTAATACATTAACAAGATTCCTAGCAATGCAATCTAGGTCAGTATTTTGTTAAATATAATAATTGTTTTATTAAATCCGTTGACACTTGGCACAGGATCCGTGCGAAACGATTCTAAATAAGGGCTCACACACACGAGCGGCTTAAGAGTTAACTGCAGCCGCTGACACACATCGGCTGCTGCAGTCGAGTCTGTTGGCAGTAGTAATAATGCCCGCGTTGTACCCGTTCCCATAAGAATTTGGAAAAAAAAGTTTAAAATGTTATTTTTGATCCTCATCTGTCTCTGTGCTTATTTTCATTCAGATTTGATGAGTAGTTTTTGCGTGAGAGGACATACAGCCATACATATAAACCAAACATCCATACACACTAACAAACTTTTGCATTTATAATAGGAGTAATAGTAGGATAGGATAATGCAGTGAACCGCCAAATTGTAAGATGGCGCCCACTGTGACTGCAGTCGTTCTTATAAGTCGTGTCGGCTGCAGTCGACTCCGTTAACAACATGCCGCTCGTGTGTAGAGCCCTAAATAACATAAATACAGTGTGTAGGAGAGGTGTGTCTGTACATTACGATATTTTTAGCCCCGCCTGGAATCGCTGGCGAATTATAAAATTGTACGGTTTACGTAGATTTCGTTCAATGAATATGTTTTGACGTTGTTTTAAACTGTTTACTAGCTCTGTTGTGCGGGTTTGTGTGTTGTTTTAAATATTTAAGAGAGGTATTTATTGTATCATAAACTAGCAGCGCCCCGCGGTTTTACCCGCGTTGTGCCCCTTCCCGTGGGAATTTCGGGATTTTTTTACATAAAAACCTTCCTCTTGAATCACTCTACCTATTACAAAAAACCGCATCAAAATCCGTTGCGTAATTTTAAAGATTTAAGCATACAGACAAACCAGACAAACAGACACGAAACAGAGACGACTTTATTTTATACTATGTAGTGATAAATATTATGGTTTCTCTTATGAAAGAGACGGATTTTAGAGTTATCTTTTCAGTTAAAATTTACTGGTACAGTTTTATTTTAATTTTAATTAATAACGTATTTTTGGATATTGTATGGCTTATTATAACGAGCGTTAAATGGATATTTTTATCCCAAATATTTTATAAGCACTTACACACGTAGTAAGTTTCTTCCATTTGGTACGGTCAAAAGAGCCTCTATGGGGCCAAAACTGAATAAAAATTAACTTTTTGACTTTTTTTTACTTTTGTCTTTCGTGATAGGGTTTCATAGTTTATTTCAGTAATATTCCTTAGCACTGTCTCAGGCCGTTCGAGTACATGATATTGACGACAATCTTCGCCAACTGCATAGCGTTAGCGGTCTTCACACCGTACCCTTCAGGGGACACTAATTATACTAATCAGATATTGGTAAGTCGTCTTTAAGGATTGTTGGCTGCAGTTGAGCTGCAAACTGCTACTGCAGACAATACATAGAATCTATGGACATAAGCTGACTATAAAGTTAGCTAAATGTTCGTAATTGGCTGCAGTTGCAGTCTGCAGTCTAACTTGGAATGTTACCTTTAAAAACTTTAAGCAAGCAATTTTTTTTCAACTTTGTGAAAGCCTAATATTAATAATTCCTCATGGCACTGTTACCTTTGCCTACCTCACCTGTGTTCTGCAGTTCATTACAGGCAAATTCCTCTGCTGTTTTTATTTGCAAACTAGCAATCACATTGAGTGTGTTAAAAACAGTTAACATGACAGGCTTATTCAATTGCATGAAATAAGATGACTATAATTATCTTCCAGAAGTTGATAACTAAGACATGGTCCTCTGTTCTTATAGCGTAGGTAACTTTTTAGGGTTCCGTAGTCAAATGGGAAAAAACAGAACCCTAATAAATTCGTCAAGTGTCTGTCTGTTCATCCGTATGTCACAGCCACTTTTTTCTTCTCTAACGTAGTATTTAAACCCATAAATATAATTTTCCAGGAAAAAGTGGAATGGATATTCATGTTCATATTCTCCGGGGAGTGCGTGATGAAGATCATCGCGTACGGCTTCCTGTTCCACCCGGGGGCGTACCTGCGGAACACCTGGAACAGCTTGGACTTCACCATTGTAACTATAGGGTATGTGAACAAGAAAATAAAGGTGTGCAAATGTACAAGTACATTTATTTACGTAACCTCGCTGTCCCACTCTTGAGCAAAGGTCTTCCCCTATTCCTTTCATGTATCTCTTTGCATAATTCCTTTCAATCCTTATCAAAATCGTCCAGCTCTTTCCGCCATCGATTCGGAGGCCGACCTGGGTGCCTGCGGGCATCCTGGAACTCCCATTCCGTTGAAATCTTTGCCCATCTGTCCGGGTGCATCCTGCTTACGTGACCGGCCCAATTCCATTTAAGCTAGGCAGCTTTAATTCCCACGTCATGGTCTATCCCTGTTGTTAAAATTGATAGACCATGTCGGAGGCCTTTAAGCGGTCTAAAACTCCGACATCATGGTTAGCCATTAACCTACTCGAACATAATTTTCATCTATTCATCAATCCATCAATTCATCTGCCATGAAGGTTGTACGGTAATTCAGTCCTGTGCTTTCTGTTTTCAGTATAGCAAGTATGATTCTACAATATATTTCAAAAGACTCTTTCGACGTGAAAGCGTTGAGAGCATTCAGGGTGCTGAGACCTCTTCGACTGGTGTCTGGAGTTCCAAGTGAGTTACTCCCTCGTTACCCTTTTTCTTTTTATCTTCAGTGAGATGAGAGGCCTTTTTTCCAGCAACAGACATTAAGGAAATTAAGCAGTAATTATAAACTTCTTTTAAATGTATTAACATGGTTACTGGTTCATCATTGGTTCCAATGATCTCAATGATAATACCCGTAAACTCATGAAGATGAACCCCTAAGGCTGCTTGTCCATTAAGCGGAGCGAAGCTGAAGAACGGAGAAACGGAGAAACACTAACCAATAAGTTTGCAAAAAATATCTGACCGCAGATTTTATGTAATCCTATTGGTTATTATTTCTCCGTTTCTCCGCTCCGCAGCCCCGCTCCGCAGCCCCGCTCCGCAGCCCCGCTCCTCTTCAATGGACAGACACCCTAAAAGGAATGTCAAACCTCAGACTAATGATGGTGGCAGTGATTGACGATCTTTTAAATAATGCACTCAATTACGGTATAAGGGTTAATGTCTCTTTTGTTCTTTGGAGAAAAGCGTTTGTCGGAAAGGGACAAAACATTTGATAGCTAAAATGCTAATAATAAGCGTTTCTGAATAAGTCACTTAGCCTCTAATGGCTATGGCCTTTGCCCAGCATTGAGACTAATATAACGACGAACAATTTTATACCTAAGTATTTTAAGAATGTCTTATTTTTCAACTGACCTCTACCAAATATCTTAATCTTCTCCCCAGGTCTTCAGATAGTGCTCAACTCGATTCTGAAGGCGATGGTTCCTCTCTTCCACATCGCGTTCCTAGTGCTCTTCGTCATCATCATCTATGCCATCATCGGCCTGGAGCTGTTCTCCGGAGTCTTGCATCAGACGTGCTTTGATAATCAGACATGTATGTATACTATTTTTTTTATTAATTTGTTTTAATATCTATCATGCATAAAGAGCATAGCAATGTGCATCTCAGCCATGACTTGGATGAGTGGCCAATAGTGGCATTTCCATCTGGTGACAACAATTTGACATTGACAGACACAATTTAAATTTAATCTGGCGTTTTTTCAGCAAAAATGATCGAAGATCCTGCCCCTTGTAGCTCTGAAAGCGACGTCGGTACCAACTGCGAGGAAGGTCAGATCTGCCGGGAGTACTGGGAAGGACCCAACTTCGGGATCACCAACTTCGATAACATCGGCTATGCCATGCTGACTGTGTTCCAGTGCATCACGCTTGAGGGGTGGACCGATATCATGTACGCTGTGAGTATTTTGACAAAAAGTTTTAAGATCTATAGACATATAATAAAGCTGTAGTATTAGTCTTATTGTAACGAAGTCCCCTATCGCGCGTTGCGAAAGGGGGCTAGACGGAAAAAATTAAGACGAAAAGTTGTAACGACACTGTTTGCTTTAGAGAGAGACAGAAGATGCGCACGCCGGGCGTGCGCATGTTTCTCTGTCTGTCTCTCTCTCTTATAGAAAGCAAGCCAGATATTTTCATTTCGCATTGAACAGTGTGGTGTCGCGATGATTATTTTTGTTGATAATAAATAAACTTCGTTCCATCCGGGTGTCCCTTGACACCTCTCAAGTTTTTTTAAATAATATTTTTGTATCAGATAGCCATTACACTATTTAAACTATCACGATATGAACACATTGTAAACACTAATCTAGACTGGACTTAATCGCGAATAAAACATTTAATGATAGCCATTCAAGAAGTTCAAGAAAAAGGTTACAGGCAATTTTTTTACTGGAAATTCCCACGGGTTAGGCAAAACGCGGATAAAACCGCGGAGAGCAGCTTGTATGTTAAAAATATGAAACTACTGTTGGTTATCTAATAGGCTCATGTACATACGAGTATATAGACCTTTATTGCTACTTCGTGCAATGCTTAACCATGATATTAATTTGGAGCTTAGACATAGAAACCTCTTTGCTTCGATTTGGACAGGGCAAGTAGGATGCCTGTGCGAATGAATTGAATCGGGTTTGATAACTTTTCCAGTAATTAGATATTTCTTACATTTTTTTTTCAGATTGCGAATGTTAAAGGCAATACTTGGGTGTGGATCTACTTCGTGTCTTTGGTCATCTTTGGCAACTTCTTCGTCATGAACCTTATCCTTGGTGTGTTGTCTGGGTAAGTCAGTAGATCCTTATAAATGAAATAGTTTAACTATTTTAGTTTAAATAAACATTTGATTTTTATATTCTGCTACTCAAAAGTTAGATATGTCGAAATTTAGATTTAGAGATGTACAAGTCGAAGACTTCATCTACATCTTCACCGCAACCGCAAGCGGTTCACGATCATTGTAGATGCAGTCTGCGGTCGTGGCGTGCGGTCTCCACAGACTACTGTTCCCTAACTCGTGCGCTTGCGGTCTGTGGTTCGTCTTCGACTTGTATCACAAATGCCTCTTAGTTTTCTGTCTGTAAAGTGTAAGATTACCTAAAAATTATAGATAGCACTTGTATTTCTTAACTCTGCTTAATCCACTTACATTTTCACAGAGAGTTCTCAAAAGAAAGGGAAAAGGCGAAGAATCGAGGTGACTTCCAGAAGTCTAGAGAGAGACAGCAGTTCGAGGAGGACCTCAAGGGGTACCTGAACTGGATCACCGTCGCTGAGGAGTTGGATCTGGAGAACGATCAGGGACAGAAGGAGGATGGACAGGATTCACAAGGTTGTTAACAATATCATAGTTAGTACTCAACTGCCATTTTTGGACATCTGATAGTGGCATTTACTCGCGGTTTCAGTGCCAGGGAGGGGAAGAGACTGAATTACTGTAATTTGCAATTTGAAACTTATAACAGCAATTATACTTTAAGTGTTCAGTATTGTGCTATAGGTTAACCTACATAATATGATGTCAATCAAAAACGTAGAAGGCTTAAATCTCTTTGTGATTTCAGATCGAAAAGACAAAAGAAGCAATGAAGGGTCACAAAGTAATGTGAACTTAAGCGGGGATCAAACGCAGGGTTCTTGTAAAGTTTACTTTAGGAGATTTGATAAGGTAAGACTTTTTATTGGATACATACTTCCTCTAACATTTTTTTTGGTTCCTAATATGGCATTCGGACAAACTACGACAGATCGGTCTTTTCCAGTTGGTCCCATGATGGGTCCAATGTTTATTAACAGGAAATTATTTATTTAATCGAATTTCAACCTTCAATGACATGTTTTTAAGGTTTAAAATATAAATCATACGCCGGTAGTCATAATTTAATGGTAAAATTATCTTCTTTTACAGATTAATAGAAGAATGCGTAGAAGTTGCAGAAAGGCAGTGAAGTCACAGGCTTTCTATTGGTCCATTATAGTTCTTGTGTTTCTGAATACTTTGGTGCTGGCCACTGAACATTATGAGTAAGTAAATTAATACTCCATAGGTTTTCTTCAATGGATACAGTTGTGGTCATCATCAGAAACAAATCAGATTGTCTCTCTCTAGTTTGCGTACATTTTAATACCTCTTTCTCAATTATATTATTATAATTCAGTTCAATTATTTCGTATCAGGGATACTAAATACTGATTTTCATCGACTTTCCACTCCCAAGGACAGAACTTATTAACTACCTATTGCACACTTGTCATCAATAGGTAGTTAAAGCGATTTTGTGTTAGTGTTTGTGATACCTGATTAAAACAAGAGGCTCCGTCAAGTGAAAAAAAAATGGGTGGGACTACCCAAAAGTGGTATAATAGAGGCCATTAACTTAATGTTATCCATATTGTTTATTCCAGACAGCAAGAATGGCTGGATTACTTCCAGTCGTACGCCAACTATTTGTTTGTCGTGCTTTTCACGATGGAGATGTTGGTCAAGATGTACGCTCTGGGATTTCAAGTGAGTCACTTTTGATGTACAGTCGGCTAATTTAATAAATAATATAATCATTTATTGCCACGTTTACTAAAAAATAAAAATAACAACTAAAATAATGCAGCAATTGGAGATGTCTCAGCTGATGCTGTACCAAGGCCAAGGATTGGGGGGTCGACTTGCTGAGCATGCTGAAAACCTTATCACACTAAAACTTATACAGGAACTATAATATACTTACCTGGCATGAATGCGAATTAATGTGCAATTTGCATACCATTTCCATTTCCCTATGATTGCTTTTGTTAGTAAAAGTTTTTGCCCAGTGGTATGATATCTTCAGTGAGCGAGCCTTTTCCACCAGTGGGATCTTAGTTCTACCAGGATTATTCTCCACATCTTGACAATATAATATTTTCCTTTTCCAGGGTTACTTCGTCTCCCTCTTCAATAGATTTGACTGCTTCGTCATGGTGTGCTCCATATTGGAGCTGTCCCTTACAGCTACAGAAATGATCCCACAGCTGGGCATTTCTGTGTTGAGATGTGTTAGGCTGTTGAGAGTGTTTAAGGTTACCAAGTAAGTTAATGGGAATGTGTTTTATCTATTATATTTTATTACCAGAGCTTGGTTCTTATTTATGACAGTTGGAAACTATTATGAAATATTTGGCACGTAGAGGTCGTTTGCCGAAGTGATGCAGATATAGCGATTGTTAAGCAAGCGTGCTACTTGGCTACTACTTGGATGGTTGGTCGATAGTATCGCGGAAAAGCGAAGTACTTAATGCGTAACTCTCTATTTCGTGAAAAGTACCATTTCTATCTATAATGCTTTCGAGAGCAAGTAGAATTAACTTATTTTCTTTAACATATACGTTATCTCAATTTTTCAGGTACTGGCGATCTCTCTCGAACCTGGTAGCCTCACTCCTCAACTCCATCCAATCCATCTTCTCTCTTCTTCTCTTGCTGTTCTTGTTCATCATGATCTTCGCCCTCCTCGGGATGCAGGTCTTCGGAGGAAGGTTCGACTACGCTCCAGAGACTGAGAAGGAAAAGCATAACTTTGACACTTTCTGGCAGGCGGTGCTGACTATGTTTCAAGTGAGTATTCTTAACTAATCTATATCTACTCGTAATATTATAAAGTTTGTAACTTTTTTTGTTTGTTTGTTCGTAAGGGTTAAACTCAGCACACTATCCGATTTGAATAATTCTTTTTGTAATGCATAGCCAATTCCAACGGGAAGGTGATAGACTATTTTTCATCCCGAAATTCCTACGGGAACGGGCGCTACGCGGGGCGTGGCTAGTAAATCTATATTAAGGAAACGATTGACCCTCTTGCTGCTCCTAATAATATTAGTACAGATATATCTTATTGTGCTACAGATCTTTAGATATTTAAGCTCTAATTTGTCCTGTTCTAGATCTTGACTGGTGAGGACTGGAACGTGGTGATGTACCACGGCATCAACGCGTACGGAGGCCACGGTACTCCGGGGATGCTGGCCTCTATCTACTTCATTGTCATTTTCATTTGTGGTAACTGTATCCTTTTCCAAAGATGAGATAGATGTCATAAGTATAACAAAAGTATTATCTCGTAACTAGCAGCGCCCCGCGGTTTTACCCGCGTTGTGCCCGTTTCCGTAGGAAATCCGGGATAAAATGTAGCATATAGCCTTCCTCGATAAATAGACTATCTAACAGTGAAAGAATTATTCAAATCGGTTCAGTAGTTTCTGAGATTAGCGCGTTTAAACAAACAAACAAAACAAACTCTTCAGCTTTATAATATTAGTATAGATGTTTATAACGACATACTCGTTAGTATAAGAAAAGTATTGGCCTGTAAAGTTGATAAGGACATAAGTATAAAAAAGGAAAGCTTGTAATATCCCACTGGTGGGTTGTGGGTTAAAGCATGAGTAGTTTAAATAAGTTTAGAAGTTGTCTAGGTCGAGTGAGTTTAAAAGTTGAAAAATCAAATTAAAAGTGGAAATTTGACTTGTGTGGCATTCATAGAACTCGCCCCGAATAGTTAACTCGCGTAAGACTCGCTATACATGCCTTATTAATCGAGAAACCAATAAGTTCGCTGATGATTATTTTCCTTAGCCAAAGTCCAGATATTCTATTGAACGTGTTCTTGGCTATCGCCGTAGACAATTTGGGAGATGCAGAAGAAATGGATGAGATACAGAAAGAGGCAGAGGTCAGTAGAGTTAAATTGTCGATCTACCTAAGTAACAATTTTTTTCTGTCATAATCATAATTCACAAACATAAAAACTCTTTTGGTTTTCATATTTCCAACCATGAAACCTTTTTTTTTACTTTTCCAAAGGAGGCCAACAACGCTGAGGCTGGTAATCCGAAGCTTGATGATGAAGAGAAAGCTGAAACGGACGATGAGTATGTGAATGAAGAAGAAGGATATTCCACTGAAGGGTAATTAAGAAGTAAAATATAGACGCCCTTCTTCTTCATCGAGTGGATGGTCAACCTGACCAATCCTGGTGTCAGAGTTATTAAGCCGCCAAAGGCCTCTGACATGGCTCATGTAACGACTACTATCTGTAGAAAGTACCCGGGACCGACGGCTTAACGTGCCCTCCGAAGCACGAAATCATCTTACTTTTCGGGCAATCAGGTGGTTCAGCCTGCAATGCCCTAACCAAACTGAGGACAGTCTCACAAAGAGATTTTTATGAGACATTGTCCCCACTGGGAATCTAACCCGGAACCTCCGGATCGTGAGCCGAGCGCTCAAACCACTAGATCACGGAGGCTGTTGATAGACGCCCTTTTAGTTATCAACGATGTTTTGTTTCTTCAAATTGTAAAGAAGTTAGTTGAAAACATTCAATTATTATTTATCATATTTGGTGTGTTTAAACTTTAATATAATTTCAATTCAAAACGTATGTCTATGATCAACATTAATAATGGTACTATGTTTCAATGTTTAGCCAGCAATATAAAAAGTATAAGAGAGTTGCAAGGTACGTATTTTAAACTATGAATATTCAATTCATGTATTCTAACAATGCGGGATCTTCCCTGCTCAAAATCCTTTTAAAGTTTGTAAAGATGAGATGTAACAATTTTGTTCTTTTATTGATCCCCTACGTAAATGAGAAGTGTGTGTGTCTGTCTGTAGCATCGTAGCTTTAGAAACAGTTTCATTGCGTGTTTCTACGCTATGTTTGGTCAAAATCGGCTCGGCGTTCTGGTAAAGTTTTAAATTTTTAACAAATCTACTTCATTGGTACCTCATTCTAAGATATCATGCTTTTTACTTTTCGTGATTCCAGATCAGAGAATGAGTATGACGAGACGGTGTCTGAAGATGAGGTGGATGAACAGGAACCCGACGAGCAGGAGGGGAACAACCCCAGTGAAGCACTTGTCACTGTTGAGAAGATACAGAATGGTGAGCTATTGGGGGAGAGGAGAGAGAGGAAAATACAGAAGAAGAGGGAGACTGAGAGAGAGGGAGATAGATAGGTAGAGAGAGAGAGAAAGAGAGAGAGACGAAAGTATCGCAGTACACTATAATATACTATGATAATATAAACTGTTGCATTAAGCGAATCAATAAGCTGTGAATGAGCGGGTTCGCGGGGTTTTCTTGTCGGGTATTCGTCAACTACAAACAATTCCACAATTTTTCTCTAAAAGTTTTCAACTCGTTGCTTCAATCTTGCTTAATCTAAAGAGCATCTTGGTTGATGGCTCAGACTGACCAATGAATATCGCTTACAGGTGATGTCAAAAAAGAGCCGTCCCCGCCCAAGCGACAGCCCACCATCTCCGCCCGCCCTAGACGACTCTCCGAGGTGGAGATCAAGACTCAAGACAAGCCCATACCTGAAGGAAGCAGCTTCTTCGTATTTTCAAAAGACAATTGGTAAGTGTGAGAAGTTAATACAACAATACATACAACAAACGTGATTTTTTGCCGTTTTTTAAAGTACGGAACTCTCTGTGCGCGAGTTCGACTCGCACTTGGCCGGTTTTCTTTATTGTAGTTGGTTAGTTATCAAATGTTATAAATATAAAAGTGTGACCCATGGATTTAATATATGAAATCCTTGAGTGTGACAGAGTCAATCCTGACACCTTAAAGTGTGGTGTCAACGCAGGACTAAAAATTGATTTTTACCTATGTACTTTTCTTTGCTTGCAGGTTCCGTGTGACATGTTACAAGATCCAGAACAACTCTTGGTTCAAGAACTTTATCCTGCTGTGTATTCTGGCTTCTTCGCTCATGTTGGCTATGGAGGACCCGGTCAGCAGCAGCGCTAATGAGAAGAAAAGTGATGTAAGAACTGAATTTTACATAATCCTAGTTTGACATTACGAGATTCTCGTTTGACTTTACGAGATTCTCCTTTGACTTTACGAGATTGTAGCTTGACTTTACGAGATTTTAGATTGACTTTACGAGATTCTAGATTGACTTTACGAAATTGTAGTTTGACTTTACGAGATTGTAGCTGGACTTTACGAGATTTTAGATTGACTTTACGAGATTGTAGCTTGACTTAACGAGATTCCCGTTCACGACATTAAGGGTTTATACTATTTTTACAAAACTGTTTTTTAAATCCAGACCCTCCGCAAAGTGGACTACTTCTTCACCACTGTGTTCACCCTGGAACTGCTCCTCAAGCTGATCACTTACGGCTTCCTCTTCCACAAGGATGCCTTCTGCAGATCAGCCTTCAATCTCCTCGATTTACTTGTGGTTATCGTCTCATTTGTATCTTTGAGTAGGTAAGTAGAGAAGTTTCTTTAAATTTATAATTTTTTCAAACATATATTATAACATTATTAGCTGACCCGGCAAACGTTGTTTTGTCATAAATAAAGATTTTTTTAAAGAAATTAGGGGTTGGCCACCCTTAGCATTTAGGGGTATGAAAAATGGGTGTAGAACGATTCTCTGATCTACCCGATATGCACACAAAATTTCATGAAAATCGGTCAAACCATTTCGGAGGAGTTTGGTTACAAACACCGCGATACGAGATTTTATGTGTAAGAAGTATTACATCTTTGTGATTTGTTAGACATGGCAATGACACAAAATTGGATACTGTTGATATACTGTTGATACAAGCGTTGATAAAATAAAATATTCTGCTAATTGGATGGACGATTTAAAGGACCTTGGGAAATTTTGGCCCAAAGCTCAACAGTGACATGACATATGTCATTTGAAAGCTCTTGAGGAGTTGTACAAGTCACCCTTTGACGGTGATATCGAAATCGACGGCCAACCTGGTGTTTTCGACCATCGAAGATTGGAGTTGACCAATGCTATGGACGCTGATCCTAATGCTCAACAGTGACATGACATATGTCATTTGAAAGTTCTTGAGAAGTTGTTCAAGTCACCCTTTGACAGTTATATCGATATCGACGGTCAACCTGGTGTTTTCGACCATCGAAGGTTGGAGTTGACCTATGCTATGGACGCTGATCCTAATGCTCAACAGTGACATGACCTATGTCATTTAAAAGGTCTTGGGGAGTTGTACAAGTCACCCTTTGACGGTTATTTCGAAATCGACGGCAAACTTGGTGTTTTCGACCACCGAAGATTGGAGTTGGCCTATACCATGGACGCTGATCCTCAACAGTGAGATGACCTATGTCATTTTAAAGGTATTGAGGAGTTGTATAAGTCACCTTTTGACGGTGATATCGAAATCGACGGCTCACTTTTGTATGAAACCGCATGTGACGGGCGCATGCAACGATTCATTGGTCAACTCCAACCTTCGGTGGTCGAAAACACCAAGTTGGCAGTCGATTTCGACATAACCGTCAAACGGTGACTTGTACAACTCCTCAAGAGCTTTCAAATGACATAGGTCATGTCACTGTTGAGCATTAGGATCAGCGTCCATAGCATTGGTCAACTCCAACCTTCGATGGTCGAAAACACCAGGTTGGCCGTCGATTTCGATATCACTGTCAAACGGTGACTTGAACAACTCCTCAAGAGCTTTCAAATGACACAGGTCATGTCACTGTTGAGCATTAGGATCAGCGTCTATAGCATTGGTCAACTCCAATCTTCGGTGGTCGAAAACACCAGGTTGGCCGTCGATTTCGACATAACCGTCAAAGGGTGACTTGTACAACTCCCCAAGACCTTTTAAATGACATAGGTCATGTCACTGTTGAGCATTAGGATAAGCGTCCATAGCATTGGTCAACTCCAATCTTCGGTGGTCGAAAACACCAAGTTGGCCGTCGATTTTGATATATTCGTCAAAGGGTGACTTGTACAACTCCTCAAGAGCTTTCAAATGACATAGGTCATGTCACTGTTGAGCATTAGGATCAGCGTCCATAGCATTGGTCAACTCCAATCTTCGGTGGTCGAAAACACCAAGTTGGCCGTCGATTTCGATATAACCGTCAAAAGGTGACTGGTACAATTCCCCAAGAGCTTTCAAATGACATAGGTCATTTCACTGTTGAGCATTAGGATCAGCGTCCATAGCATTGGTCAACTCCAATCTTCGGTGGTCGAAAACACCAAGTTGGCCGTCGATTTCGATATAACCGTCAAAGATTGACTTGTACAACTCCTCAAGAGCTTTCAAATGACATAGGCCATGTCACTGTTGAGCATTAGGATCAGCGTCCATAGCATAGGTCAACTCCAACCTTCGATGGTCGAAAATGCCAGGTTGGCCGTCGATTTCGACATAACCGTCAAAGGGTGACTTGAACAACTCCCCAAGAGCTTTCGAATGACATAGGTCATGTCACTGTTGAGCATTATGATCAGCGTCCATAGCATTGGTCAACTCCAATCTTCGGTGGTCGAAAACACCAAGTTGGCCATCGATTTCGATATATTCGTCAAAGGGTGACTTGTACAACTCCTCAAGAGCTTTCAAATGAGATAGGTCATGTCACTGTTGAGCATTAGGATCAGCGTCCATAGCATTGGTCAACTCCAATCTTCGGTGGTCGAAAACACCAAGTTGGCCGTCGATTTCGATATAACCGTCAAAGGTTGACTTGTACAACTCCTCAAGAGCTTTCAAATGACATAGGTCATGTCACTGTTGAGCATTAGGATCAGCGTCCATAGCATAGGTCAACTCCAACCTTCGATGGTCGAAAACGCCAGGTTGGCCGTCGATTTCGACATAACCGTCAAAGGGTGACTTGAACAACTCCTCAAGAGCTTTCAAATGACATAGGTTATGTCACTGTTGAGCATTATGATCAGCGTCTATAGCATTGGTCAACTCCAATCTTCGGTGGTCGAAAACACCAAGTTGGCCGTCGATTTCGACATAACCGTCAAAGGGCGACTGATACAACTCTTCAAGAGCTTTCAAATGACATATGTCATGTCACTGTTGAGCATCGGGCCAGGCTCCATAGTAATCCGCCCAAGGTCCTTTATCTTCCGATTTTCAAACCAATTTAACAAAGCAATCTTTTACTTACACAATACCATTGTTTTATCTTTTCAGTAGCACAAATAACGTTTCGTTTATAAAGATTTTGAGAGTGTTCCGAGTGTTGAGACCGCTCAGAGCTATTAACAGAGCTAAAGGATTGAAGGTCAGTGTCTATTACTACTTTATTATCTAGTTAATTATTATTATTAGATATACAAGGAGGCTTTTTTAAATCGGTCAGTACTAGCATTTCTGAATCTTTGAGAGATACGAAGATCTTTTCTAAAGAACCATGCCGTTGATTTAGTTTCAGATTTGCCTTTACTAACCGGCTTAAAAAGAACACAATTTAATAAATAGTCAGTCGGCGCAGACTAATAGTCAGTCAGAAATATAACTAGTCTTAATCCAGACACTGTTTGGAAAACTCTGTGAGACGTTTTGTCTGAAGTGTCTTATTTTGATTTAGATATTTTGATGTTTAAATATCTCAGTTTATTTTTTTTATATTTAAGTTTCTTTCATAAAATCTTTTTTTTTACGCTCTCTTGTTGAAACGATATTGGATTTTTTTCAAACTAGTTGTATACGTTTTTGACTAAGTACAGTTATGAATGTGGTTATTGGGTAAAAACGATAAGTTAGTAAAAATATTTTTTATTAATTTTTAGCATGTAGTTCAATGCGTGATCGTAGCAATAAAGACGATTGGCAACATTTTATTGGTGACAAACCTGCTACAGTTCATGTTTGCCGTCATGGGTGTGCAAATGTTCAAGGTAGGGAAACTTCCCCAATTTGTTTATACCTCGGGAAATACTTTTATACCAACGACACCTTTGGGTACATTTTTCTAATTCACTTGTTTGTTCAGTAAGTATTCCTCATTTTCCCGCACTACTCTGATCTGCACAAAATCAGCTGATTTCGTTTTGTGTGACGCTTCATTTGTTTTTTTTTTTCAAACTTTTTTTTTCTTAGTTTCTACTAACTGTTTTTTTCGCTTTCCGTGGGTCCAAAAAATTCTAACTGAATGCATGCCTAGTCTTTTTGCCCAAAGGTGTTGTAAGATTTTTTTTGAAGCGATTTTTTGGACTCAAAATTGAGCTTTTGTGATTTTTTTTTGCACAATCTGACCTACCCTGGACATTTCACTCGGTACTAGGAGTGAGGTACTTGGTTTATTGTGTTTTTTTTTTGTTTTTTTTTTATCATTGCAAACGTCAGTCGAATACACTGGATTTTTGAAATGTTAATAATTTATTAATAATCGTTTTGTTTCTCAAAAAGACCAAGGACTAACGCTGTGTAAGTAGGCATTGATTTTCCAGACTTTTTTTTCTATTTTTAACATATTTTTTTGCACTTTTTACAAATTAAATACATGATGCTGTCACGTAAACGCACATTGGGACGAATTGGTGACAAATAACTGTTTTGATTGATATTGAAACAAATTGGTAATGTTTTGTGTTGTTTTAACTTTTGGCATTTTTTGGATTTGGGATGATGCATTTTTCAATAAATTGTTTGCACATTTCGTTTTGCTGGTACGACTTTGATTATTTTTAACATGAATTCACAATTTTCGAGTGCACTTTTTTGGAATTTGCATTGTTTTTTTGCATTAAATCGCTTAGTATGTTGTGAAATGTGTGTTTGCATCTATCAAGTCAATCGGGAACATTTTTGTTATAAATCAGATGCTTCAGTTTATGTTTTCTGTAATTGGAGTCCAGCTGTTTAAGGTAATGTTTGTAGTTGAGTTTTTTGCATTTATTGTATGAACGGAATTGAATCGTGAAAACATAGCCCCATGCCTCCATGGGTTGACGTTAAGAAGACCTTTAACTTCTTAAAGGAACCTTTTACCCTCATTACCACTCCGCCCTTATAAACAAGCTACCAGCGCCCCGCGGTTTTACCCGCATTATGGCCGTTCCCGTGGGAATTTTGGGATAAAAAAATGGTGCGTTCAAACAAAAGTAAATATTTTAATATTTAACGGCATTGCCTGGAGATGACATTTAATGAAGAAGGTTGCAAATGCCGATAAAATGTGTTTAGTATACTTTTACACTTAGAATACTTAGTTAAGTGTCGATTTAATGGACATCTCTGAGTGCAGCAGTATTTGTATACTTGTTTGTTTCCACGATTTAGCTCTGAGATGAGGTTTTATGTACACGAGCGACACAATAATCACGGCAAAGCAATCTGCAGGTATATGTCAAATGTCAGTGTCAAATATCGTGTCAACTTATTCATCAGCAACAGATTAAATATCACCATGTTGCTCGATACTAGTTTAAGAGTGGGTTTTCATTGAAGTGGAGAGGAGGTACGCGGAACTCAACTGACCAATCAAAACGCATTACGAAAAGATTTTGACAACGTCACTGAGTTATTGGAACGAAGTTCTTTATCGCGCGTTGCGAAAGGGGGCTAGACGGAAAATTTAAGACGAAAAGTCGTGACGACACTTTTTGCGTTAGATACAGACAGAGAAACATGCGCACGCCGTTAGAGAGAGACAGACAGAGAAACATGCGCACGCCATTAGAGAGAGACAGACAGAGAAACATGCGCACGCCGTTAGAGAGAGACAGACAGAGAAACATGTGCACGCCATTAGAGAGAGACAGACAGAGAAACATGCGCACTCCGCACGGCGTGCGCATGTTTCGTCTAGCCCCCTTTCGCAACGCGCGATAAGGAACTTCGTTCCAATAGTCTTTTTTAAACTTACACGATTTGAACACATAATTTAAACGTACTCACACGAATTTTTTCGCGTTGGGAAGTTTATAAAGCAAGTAAATAACTTACTTTATATTTCCCGACGTTTCACCCGCGATAGTTCACCCGCGACTACGAGAGGTGCAATCCCCTCGAAACGTCGGGAAATAAAAAGTAAATTATTTACTTGCTTTATAAACTTTCCAACGCGAAAAAAACCGTGTGAGTACGTTTAAATTATTCGTTCCAATAGGTAAATAAATAAACCTACTAAGAAAATGTTTCTCTGTCTGTCTCTCTCTCTCTCTTATAGAAAGCAAGCCAGATATTTTCGTTTCGTCTTTCTATTTCGCTTTGAACTTCGTTCCATCCGGGTGTCCCTTGACACCTCTCAAGTTTTTTGACAATTTCAATGGACAATCGAGATCCGCACTGTTCCGCACCGCTTCAATAGAAATAACCCCTAAACGTTATAAAAAGTCTTCGGCAGATGCCGCTGCGTCTACTTACATTGTAAGCACAGATATTGTAAGTTGCCTTGTCTATTCGTGGCACTTGTGTATACAAAACCTTATAATAAGTTTTCAAAATAAGAATCATTCTCGTAAAAGGGTTTCGTTTAGCCAATAACGCCCTCTTTAAACCGTTCTTATTTTGAAAACAATGTTTTAAAGGCAGATTGCATGAGAACTCTAAGGCGTTGTCCTTAGGGTGCGTCCACATCTGACGAATATGCCGCGAATGCGCAGGTCGCGAACCGTTTGTGAGCTGCCCGCGAGCTGCGCGCGTGCATTTTTGTTCGTGCGCCGCTCTTGCGCCGCTCGCGCGCAGTTCGCTCGCAACCTAAGCGCCGTATGCGATCAGCGCGCGGGCGGCGCGCTAGCGGCTCGCGTCTGCCTAAAGTACTGAGCCAATAAGCGCAATTGTAAGCGCGATAATTGAGCGCGCGCAGATCGCGGGCCGCGCGCGCGCCTTTTACGAGCCTTGCATGAGTTGCACTAAAGAGGTGCACCAAACCATTGCCGTGACTGCACGCGCGCGGCTTGCGGGCAGCTCGCACATGGCTGGCGAGCTGCACATTCGCGGCGCATTCGCCAGATGTGGACGCACCCTAATAGAACGCGAATCGCGCGAATTTTACTCGTACGAACGCGCGATCAAACATATTGAACTCTAATAGGTGTCCTAACTGACAATCGCACGACGCGGTCTCAAATGTTTGAAACACGCGATGGTCGCATCGCTCGCATCGCGCATTCGCGTTCTATTAGGACAACGCCTAAGGGTGAATTGCACAAACATTCTTAAGTTTATTTAGTGGCAAAATATGTTTGGAAACAAAAGCGTTCGTTCAAAATTGCATTTTACCTTCCACCAAATAGAACACAATTTAAAACGGACGTCATTTTTTTTTTAATTTCTTGTGCAATTCGCTCTAAGTATCTAAATATGTTTTAGAAGCAAAAGCTCGTTCAAATTTGTTCTTTTTTGTTGCACGGAATAGAACACAATTGAATCAAAATCAAAAATCAAAATCAAAATTCTTTATTGTTAAAACAGTTTACATTCAAATACATAGGTGTGGAGGTTCCTCATTTAAGTAAAACTTGTGTTAGAAGAACCCCCTCTCGTTAACCCGTGATACATTTTTTTAAAACATATTTAACAGCAAAGAATAACTTATACTTATACTTATCTCTAAATAACAATATTTTCAGTTTGAACAAAAATTGAATACGACCGTCAATTGTTCTCTAAACATATTTAGGCGCTATACAATTAGAAATTCTTGTGCAATCCGCTGTAAGATATACATAATTATGTGTGTCATTGTTTAAACATTATGTGCTTTTGTGCATTCAAAACGATGTCAGGTGATTTTTTTCTATTTTATATATTTTTTATTCTAAGTCCTTGCATATTAAACTTTATTTTCAATATTATTATCAAGGCTGATTTTTTTGAAAAAAATGGTATTTCTTTTAGATTTTTATATGTTTATTATAGAGAGATAGAGATGCATTTAACTTTTCATGATTTCAGGGGAAATTTTTCAGATGTTCCGATATAACTAAAGTAACCCAGGAAGAATGCCAGTAAGTATAAGACTTTTATACAAATACCTTATTATTGAAAGTTATTCTCATAAGACTATCGATGTTATTGGTGAACTAGCTGTCTCGTGTGGTAGTTCCATCCGCGGTGCAATAGATGGCAATAGTGTGAAAATTTTGAAGATCTCTTATTTTCCTAGATTTAGTGTGCTCGCGAAGGAAGAGGAAGATTTTCCCCGCTCGCTTATCAAAATGTATGGAACATTATTATAAGCAAGCGGAGAAAATCTTCTCCTCATAAAATTAGTATAGTTCAAGGTTAATAGGCAACATTGGTGTCAGAGTTTTGAGACCGAAATGGTATCAAAAATAAAAATTTATACTAATATAATAAAGCTGAAGAGTTTGTTTGTTTGAACTCGTAAATATCAGAAACTACCAATCCGATTCCAATAATTCTTTTTGTAATGGATAGCCACATTCAACAGAAAAGTTATATGCTATTTTTCATCCCGTAATTCCCACGGGAACTAAAACCGCGAGTTAAACCGCGGGGTGCTGCTAGTTTTATATAAACCACCCTTACTTATATCCTAAACACTACCATAGTTCAAAACCGCTTATATTTTTCCAGAGGAACATACATAATTTACAATAAAGGAGAGCCACAGATAAACGACCGGGAATGGGTGAAGAATAAGTTCAATTTCGACGACGTGCTCAACGGGATGCTGACGCTGTTCACCGTCTCCACCTTTGAGGGATGGCCGGGGTAAGCTGGCTTTAGGGTCCCTGTTCATTGACGTGGAGCGAGCTGGCGGAGCGGGGTAACGGACAAATATTAACCAATAAGATTGCGTAAAATATCTGACCGCAGATTTCATGCAATACTATTGGTTTATATTTGTCCGTATTTCCGCTCCACCAGCTCGCTCTGCGTCAATAGACAAGCACCCTTAGGGTCCCTTCTGAGCGGGGCTAAGCGGAGAAATGGAGAAATATTAACTAGCTACCCACGTTGTACTCGTTCCCGCAAGAGTTTTCGGATACAATGTATCCCGTGTGTTATTTTGATGTATGACCTATATTACTGTAAAGTTTCATCCAAATCAGTTCCGTTGTTTTTTTATGAAAGAGTAACAAACATACATACATTCATACAACCTATAATCTAAAAGTTAAATTTTCTATGTTTCAGCTTACTGTCGACATCAATGGATTCGAACGAAGAGAACCATGGACCAATTGAGAATTCCAGACCCTTAGTTGCATTTTTTTATATCAGTTACATTATTGTTATTGCATTTTTCATGGTGAGTATATTCTTATTTCTATTTATCTATGAGTATCTTCATTGTTTCTAGTTATCTATACTTCTATACTAATATTATAGAGGTAAAATATGTAAGTTTGTTTGTTTGTATGTTCGAGGTAATCTCGGGAATTATCAGTTCGATTTGAGTAATTATTTTTGTAATGAATAGCCACATTCAACGGGAAGGTTATAGGCTATTTTTCATCCCGAAATTCCCACGGGAAGGGATATAACGCGGGAAAAACCGCGGGGCGCTGCTAGTTATTTATATATATTATCTTTATGTCCCCCGCTCTATTAGACTTAACAATACCGGGAAACAACTTCTCTCTCAATCTATCTTTCCCTCTTTCTATCTTCTACCAGAGTCCCCTAACTACTACTTCGTCAATTGATTCCAGGTCAACATCTTCGTCGGTTTCGTCATAGTAACATTCCAGAAGGAAGGAGAACAGGAGTTCAAGGATTGCGAGCTGGACAAGAACCAGAGGAACTGCATAGAGTTCGCGTTGAAAGCCAAACCAATCAGAAGGTAGGTTGAGTGGCGACCAATCAGAGCATTGCGTTAGAAATGTTACTAATGAGCTATGAAAATGTAATTTACCTGGCTGGTGGCATTATTCTATATCGATGATTTGAAATTAATAATATTTAAGTTTTTTTTTTAATTTAGAAAATTCTATGGAATTTATTCCAATTGTATGTTTTACCCCCAAAATACTAAATTCACGGACTGACCTGTTCTTAATTACGATATTTTCAAAATCATATCTCGTAATTCTTATTAAAACATACCTAAAAGGCAAAACACACATAGTGCGGGTGCGGACCGGTTGCGGGTCGCGTGATGTTGTATTCCTTTCTTACAAATAGTATGTAAGGAGTCACACTCGCCACGGACCAGTGTAATGATGTCAGCGTCGGCAGTGCGGCCATTGTGGTGGTGTTATGGCGGTGTAACGTGTATCGTTGCTCCCTCTCATCCCTCGACTCTCTCTCCCTCTCTCTCTCCCCTCTCTCACTCTCTCGTTGTATCTCCTCTCTCTCTGTATCTCTTCTCTCTCTCTCTCTCTCTCTTTCTCTTATAAGAAACAAACTGTTGCAGATACATTCCAAAACACCGTATACAGTACAAGACTTGGTGGTTCGTGACGTCACAGCGGTTCGAGTACGTCATCTTCTTCTTCATCGTCATGAACACCGTGGCTCTCATGATGAAGTTTCATGATGCTTCGCCGGAGTATAAAAAGGTAGGTATAGTTGAGGATTAGAGAAGCAGTGGGTTGGAGAAGAGCCATCTATACTCTTAGTATAATACTAGCTGACCTGGCAAACGTTGTTTTGCCATATAAAATCGCGATGGAAAAACTGGGGTTATCGTAGAAGGGTGAACATTTAGGGTTGTATGCTAGTTACATTCAAGTGGAAGGTTATGTGTTATGTCTTTTTCTGAAATTCCCACGAAAACGGATACAACATAGGTAAATCCCGGCTAGTTATTATAAACACCTGGATTATTTTAATTTTTGCTGTGTCTTGTTTCAGATTTTGGACTACATGAATATGGTGTTGACAACGGTATTCATGTTGGAATTCGTGTTTAAGCTTGCAGCATTTAGATTTAAGGTAAGCAAAGTTAGTGTCTTCTTCTTCGATGGTCAACCTGACCAATCCTGGTGTCAGAGTTATTGAGCCGCCAAAGACCTCTAACATGGCTTATGTAACGACTACTATCTGTAGAAAGTAACCGGGACCGACGGCTTAACGTGCCCTCCGAAGCACGGAAAGTTAGGGTGCGTTCTATTGAAGCGGAGCGGATATGTATAAAAATTCTTGAAATTCCCACGGGAACGGACACAATGCGGGTAAAATTGCGGGGCGCTGCTAGTAATAATATATATTTATTGATAACCCATACATATAAAAGTTTTACAGACAGATTTTAACTTATTCTAGGGTTGTACAGTGAGCTTAAGAGGTGTGGACCCCTGCCTCCATCACCATAACAGAAAGTCTACTTGATTACACCTTTTATCTTTGACACCTAAAAACAAAATGTCTTCTTTTCAGAATTACTTCGGTGACGCGTGGAACACGACGGATTTCATTTTGGTTGTCGGCAGTATCATCGATATCGTCGTCACGCAGGCCAATGAAAACAAACCTACGGATGCGGTGAGATTTGACAGATGTAAAATTTATTCTGTAAAAGGGCCATAGAGTATAGTTTAACCAAATTGGCCCATTGATTGATGAACATTGATAATTAACCCTCAGAAATTAATTCTGCTCAATGAATGGTATGACAACGACATTGTTGCCACATAAATTTGCTTTGCTAGGAATAAAATGTGTCAACAAGATTCATACACAATTCATACAAATAATTTACCGAATAGCTAACTGTGATTATGATTATTATAGGAAGAATATGTTTATTTTTCCCCTCGCTGTACTGATATTTTCAGTGAGATAAGAGCTAATACTTTTTATTAAACTAATAATATGTTTATTTTTTTGCAGTTTGGAGGAGCAATAAAGCAAGAGGTAAGTAGTACACTGTAAGAAGTACACTGTCAATCGGAAATCACTGTACCTATATACAAATAAAATACAAATACAAATAAATTTATACGAGTACTCTACCTGCAGATTTTGTTTAATTTTTGTTTAAACAAGCTAAGCTCTAGGATTACTAATCAGATAAAAAAACCGGATCATTTACACCAGAGGCTTTAATAATAAACGCGTATAAGACCAGTTTAGCTATCACATGGTTTGTCACTTTCTGACATACGCAATTTTTCGAAGAGCAAAAGAGACAAAACAGATTATAACAGTATTTTAGTTACACCGCGTTTATCAATAAGGCGGTGTGGGTAAAATAGCGATAAGTGTAACCAAAAAACAACATTATTTGACTCGAATCATACTGCGTCACGTTTCTATCAGCAACACACAAATCATCATGATTCATCCCGTTAGTTTCAAACTAACAAACTTTTTATTTCCTCCAGGGCAGTCTTCTGAACCTCAAATACATCACGTTCTTCCGATTGTTCCGAGCCATGCGGCTGATCAAGCTGCTGTCCAGAGGAGAGCGCATCAGGACCTTGCTCTGGACCTTCATCAAGTCTTTCCAGGCACTGCCCTACGTCGCCCTGCTCATTGTCCTGCTGTTCTTCATTTATGCTGTCGTTGGGATGCAGGTGAGGGGAATGAATACCCGATAAGAAATAGCCTGATTCGAACTATTCGTTCTATTTTGTTTTTATATATGAGTGGTATAAAGGTACAAATCGCAGATCAATATCCGCGCCCGCAAGCGGTTCACGAACATTTTATTGCATGTGGCTGCGGTCTGCGGTTTGCCTTTCTCTTGTACCTTAATACCCCACGGAGATGCGGAACGTGTGTTGCGTGGCGTGGCGAGGCCCTCTATAAATGAGGCCTAAGATTTGTTAACACTCGGTTCGGCAGTATTTGCCGGACAACTGACCCGAAGCAATTACCCGCAACTACTATACATTTTCGGTTGGATTTTGGGGTTAGTCCATATAATGCCTTGCGATAAATGCCAACCCGTTATTACTACATTTTTCTCGTGTGTTTTTTCGAATACTCATGTACATTTTTATTGGTGATGTTTTAAAGTGCTTGTGAAATAACTATTTTCTTTCATATTTCAGCTTTTCGGCAAAGTGTATCCGGGTGATATTATATCGAGTAACAACAACTTTCAAACGTTTGGCGGGGCTTTGATGGTGCTGTTTAGATCAGCTACGGGTAAGGCTCATTACTTTTAAAATATCTTAGTATCTCGTGGCGTAGTTTGACCAAGCGATGTTAGTTCATTGCAATTGTTAAGCAACGTGTAGCTCGGCCCCTACCGAGGATAGCCGGAGATAAAAGGAGTTTAGAAAAAGTTTTGCCATGTTAAGAAGAGAGAAGATATCTACTATATAAAAATAAGTCGAGTTTTCCTCCCTGACGCTATAACTCCAGAACGCACGAACCGATTTCCACGGTTTTGCATTCGTTGGAAAGGTCTCGGGCTCCGTGAGGTTTTTATGGAATAAAAATCTCAAAATTCCCACGGGAACGGGGGCGCTGCGGGTGAAACCGCGGGGAACAGCTAGTATTATATAACATTTGATTTGTTTAGGAGAGGCATGGCAAGACATAATGATGGCTCTATCCACGAACGCCGACGAAGGACCTGTGGCTTCTTGCATCAAATATCTGGACGCCGAGAACAAACCAGTGGAAGATACGGAGAAATGTGGCACCTGGCTCGCGTACCCTTACTTCATATCGTTCTCCCTTCTCTGTACCTTTTTGGTAAGTTTTATACAGAAGGTGGTAGTGGTATGTGCACTCGCCTAACAAAACTGCGGTTCCTGGTTCAATTCCCGGTCCAGCGAAAAACATGTTTCCTTCAAACATGGCTCGGTTGTGAGACCACCAACCCGCATTAGGCAAGCGTGGTGAATCGCTTAATCCTCCTCACTGTACTGATATCTTCAGTGAGAATAGAGGCTTTTGCCCGGCAGTGGGAAATTACAGGCTAATACAAAATTATACCTCTTTTCTTCTTATAGAAATAGAGCGAGAGATGTAGTTAGAGAAGAGAAAGATGAAGATAAAATCTTTGTCTTGAATTTAGAATCTGCTGGGTTGCGTATCCATAAAAGCGAAGCAGTGTGTGTAGTTCAATTGACTAATCAGAATGCATTACCAAGATATTTTGATAATATATATGTGTTGTGATTGGTTACTATTATAAATAAAGTGGTAAAGTTTCTATCTTTTGTTTGTTTGTAGAGGCTTATCTCAGAAACTACGAATCCAATTTGAATAATTATTTATGTAATAGAAAGCCACATTCAACGGAAAGGTTATAGGATATTTTTCATCCCGAAACTCCCACGGGAACGAGCACAACGTGGGTAAAACCGAGGGCACGGCTAGTTACTATTATAAATCCAAATGCGTTTGAGGTTACCATTACTTAGAGGAACACCTTAGTTTTTGCTGACGTGTTTTTATATGTATCTTTGCTGAAAGTAATTTGATTATCTTTTTCCAGATTATCAATCTTTTTGTAGCAGTCATCATGGATAACTTCGATTATTTAACCAGAGATTGGTCGATTCTGGGACCCCATCATTTAGATGAATTTGTGAGGTATTTAATTATTGTATAAGTAACTATCTAGTATCATATCTATGTAGCGCTCGTGGCTTGACCAAGCGATGTTAGCTCATTGCGATTGTTAAGCAACGTGCAGCTCGGCCCCTACTTGGATGGGTGGCCAGTAGTGGCATTTCTATCTAAGCACTACTGAGCTTCGGAGGGCACGTAATGCAGTCCTCGTTGTTTCATTGTTAGACCATGTCGGTAGCCTTTAGGCGGTCTAAAAACTCCGACTCCAGGGTTGGCCACTGACCTACTCGACACGAAGATTATAGAAAAAGTGAAGATGTCAATAATCTTAGCCATCATAGAAAAGAATATCAACCTTATCTATACCAATATTATAAAGCTGTAGTGTTTGTTTTCTATGCGTTTTTTTTAATCTCAGGATCTACTTGTCCGATTTAAAAAAATATTTCAGTGTTGGATAGCACTTATCAAGGAAGGCTTTAAGCTATTTTTCATCTTGTAAACCTTACGGGAACAGGCACAACGCGAGTAAAACCGCGGGGCGTAAGATAAATATTTTATATCTCATGTCTATAATACTCCCTCATTTTGGTTAGGGCATTGCAGGCTGAATCACCTAATTGCCCGAAAAGTAAGATGATTCCGTGCTTAGGAGGGCACGTTAAGCCGTCGGGCCCGGTGACTTTCTACGGATAGAAGTCGTTACATGAGCCATGTCAGAGGCCTTTGGCGGTTCAATAACTCTGACACCAGGATTGGTCAGGTTGACCATCCACTCGATGAATAGAGAATGCTCCTTTAACTCAATATCGAACTTAAGCTCTATACATAATGACTAAACCATTATTTTCAGACTGTGGAGTGAATACGACCCAGATGCCAAAGGTCGTATAAAACATCTTGACGTGGTCACTTTGCTGAGGAAAATTAGTCCGCCCTTAGGTAAGATTAGAGTCTCAAGTGAATTAACAAAAAAACCTTTAAACATTTCCGTTTTTGTTGTAAGAAGTTAATTGGCAATGGCTCTCAAAGCTAGTTTCACGATTGGATATGTAGTGACACAGTAATGCATATATACTTGTACAAATTATGTAGTCTGTCTTCAGTCACCGTTTCGTCCGACCCGCGGACGCATGCCTTAATTAAAGTAGCTCGTAATCTTATATATAAAATTCTCGTGTCACAGTGTTCGTTCGCGTACTCCTCCGAAACGGCTCGACCGATTCTCATGAAATTTTGTGAGCATATTGAGTAGGTCTGAGAATCGGCCAACGTCTATTTTTCATCCCGAAATTCCCGCGGGAACGGGTACAACGCGGGTGAAACCGCGGGGCGCAGCTAGTCTATATATATAAAAATGAAACCCGTTTTCCTTGGTCGCGGCATCACGCGTGAATGGCTGGACCGATTTCCACGGTTTTGCATTCGTTGGAAAGGTCTCGGGCTCCGTGAGGTTTATAGGGAATAAAAATCAAAATTCCCACGGGAACGGGGGCGCTGCGGGTGAAACCGCGGGGCACAGCTAGTTAATCATAAAGTTTCATATATCCACTTACTGCCTTATCCATAAACGCTCTCTAACTAAACACTGTTAGTGAGTGTTTTGTCGCTTTTGCTCTTTGGAAAAAAGCGTATGTCAGAAAGGGACAAAACATTTGCGTGCTAAAATGCTGCAAGTAAGCGATTATGAATAAGGCCTTTGCACTCTTAATACCTACACAACATACAACTTTACAACTTGCAGAGAAAAATATTATTGATGATAATGTTAACATTTTTTTCCATTGATATTTCTAATGATTTTGTGTCACAGGTTTCGGAAAGTTGTGTCCTCATAGAACAGCCTACAAGCGACTAGTGTCCATGAACATGCCTCTTAACTCCGATGGTACTGTCAACTTCAATGCAACGCTTTTTGCCGTGGTCCGAACACAGCTGCAGATAAAAACTACAGGTAAATAACCTTACCTTAAACTCAACTGAGCAGTTTTTGAGAAAATCAACTACAAACGGATATAAAGCTATTGGAGACTTCGTTTATAATATGTACCTAATACGAGTACTAGCCGCGCCCAGTGTTGTACCCGTTCCCGTGGGAATTCCCCGGGATAAAATGTATCCCATCTGTAATTATTCTGATGTATAACCTATACTACTGTAAAGTTTCATCGAAATCCGTTCAGTAGTTTTTGCGTGAAAGAGTAACAACCATACATACATCCTTACAAACTTGCGTATTTATAATATTGGTAGGGTATAAATTTAGTTATATACTTTTCTTTAATTTGTAAGGTGTAATCGACGAATGTAACACGGAACTCCGTGCTATAATCAAGAAGGTATGGAAGAGGACTTCTCCCAAACTCCTGGACCAGGTGGTGCCACCCCCCGGAGATCCCAACGAGATCACCGTTGGAAAATTCTATGCAACCTTCTTGATCCAAGACTACTTTAGAAGGTACATTTCTTTGCACGTATTATCACGTCGTCTATGTAGATTTTTAATATATTCGTTAAATATATAGTAAATGTTAGCATTTGGTATAAATATTGTCGTATCTAGATTTTTAACACAGTAGTTTGTAATTTCTAGTAATTATTATGTAGTTAGAGTTTAGAGAAATCTTTTCTTATAGAGTTTTATTTCAATTGTAACTTGACTGTAGTCTTTTGTTATATCCACTCAGATTCCACACACATTTTCTGAGCATATTGTTATAATTATTAATACTATTTATTGTTTCTATTTTATAGGAACCATGCGTAAGTCTTTCCGAGTTTTAAGCATCAGTTTAGAAGATTATTTTTTCGCTGTATTTTTGCTTGCTAGTTTTTGCAGCAGTTTTTCTTTGAGCCACAAGCTGCAAGCTGGTTTTCGAATTGAGAATTTTTTTTTTTACTATGTTTTCTTTTCGTTTTAGCATGACGTGTATAAAAACTTGAGGTTTTTTTAGTTTTTTTACATCAAAGCATAGTTTTGTTCATACCTAGTTCATGATTATGTCCATCCAGTAAGTTGACATCATTGTAATCATCATCAGTTCGATTTGATGAAGCAGCATGTTCTTTTTAGTGAAAACATTAATATATGACAGTCTTAAACTCACTAGCTTCAAACGCATATACGTTTCGAATATTCTGTTAAATGCGTTTTATTTTTGATTTTTGTGTTTGCATGAAGCACTGTTTTGTAAAACTAAGGTTTAAGTATTGATTTAATAAAATAAAAAATAGGTAAGAACTGCCTTGAAAATAAATGTCATTTTTGGCCTTTAGAAAATTAATTTTGAAAAACTGTTAGATGTCATCAAAATTTAGGATTACGTAGTCTACAAGATTTTTTTTTTTAAATTTCACAAGTCGTCGTCGCTGTAATTTTTATATACAGTCAAAACTACTAAAAGATATTGACTACACTGTCAGACATCAAACTCTTCCCAAACCAACAAAATTTCAATCATCAATCGATCCTCAAACCACCATACCCTAGGAATTCACTAACGAATTCTTGCAAACGCCACCACTACCAGGTTCCGTAAGAAGAAGGAGCAAGCTGCCGCCGCGTCCCTGCAGAAGACTCTACAGGCTGGTCTCCGGACCTTACACGAGGCGGGACCTGAACTGAAGAGAGCGATATCTGGAAACCTGGATGAGTTGGTTGGGGAGATCGTTGAGCCTATGCATAGGGTGAGTAGAGAATGGGTTAATGTAACAGTGAAAGTATGTGACACGATTTTCTTTAAACAAATGAAGTTAGGTAACCGATACACCTAGTAAGAGGGGATTTTGACAAGCCCGTTGGCACAGTGGCAGTGAGACCGCTTACTGTGTCGGGGGTTGCGGGTTTGATTCTCGCCCGGAGTCAACAATATGTGCAGACATAGTTGTTGGCGACGACGTCTGGGTGTCAACTATTCTTATAAAGTATTTGTGTATGTATATGTAGTAGTATCAGTTAGTTAGATCCCACGATACAAGCTTAGAGCTTACTTTGGGTCTAATTAACCGTGTGTGAATTTGTCCAGGTATATTTTAATAAATTATTGTCAAGTAGACTTAACTCTTTTCCTTCGCTATTTGCAAAGACTCCCTTTCTAGACTCGTGAAATTGCGCTATATTGTACCAGGTCAGTTAAAAATACAGTATAATGGGATACATCTTGCAGTAGCAGTGCCCAGCGGTTTTACTCGCGTTGTGCCTGTACCCGTGGGAATTTCGAGAATTTTATACATATGTATAAACCTTCCTCTTGAATCTTTCATCTATAAAAAACCGCGTCAAAATCCTTGCAGTAGTATTTGAGTATATCGCGAACAGACAGACAGACGCAGCCGGGGACTTTGTTTTATAATATGTAGTGATAAATGGTACATGTGACGATCGACCCCAAATGTAAATATACCTAATGCTTAAGCATTAAATTTATAATTATTCATTGGGTTACAGAGAAACCACACGCTATTCGGAGCAGTATGGACCAGTCTGAAGAAGCACGGGAAGAGTGGATTCTACAACCGCGAACCTAAAGGACCTTTATCTGGGTCTATTAATAAGACTAACGGTAAAGGTGGGATAGATTGTTTTTGTTCTTTACGTTAAAAACCATCATCGTCATCGCCAATGAGTTTCCATCTTTGAAATTATACTTACCTCGGTGGTATAGTAGCATGTACATCGCCTGCGAAGACTGAGGTCCCGGGCTTCCCGGGTCGAGCGAAAACATGTTTCCTACTTTTCAAACATGTCTCGGGTTTGAGATCACCACCGCATTAGGCAAGCGAGGTGATTACGCCTAATCCTCCTCACTGTACTGATGTCTTCAGTGAGATGAGAGGCCTTTGCTCAGCAGTGGGTCGGTTAGTGGCTAACCCTGGTGGTGGAGTTTTAAGACCGTCTTGTTCCAGGTAATAAGGAGGGTCCAACATTGAGCTCGATGATGAGGCGTGAACTGGGAATGGACGGGAATATACCGGAAGAAGAAATTATGTGAGTTTAGACACATTTATTTTCATTTAAAATTTTATTTTAATACTAGTTTTTATTACACCGCAAATGTTTTATACTTGAATTTATGAGTAATTTAGATAGGTCGAATATAGTTTTTTTTTTTAAATACTTGGACAAATTCACACATGGTTAATTAGACTCAAAGTAAGCTCTAAGCTTGTGTTATGGAATCTAACTCACTGATACTACTACATATACATACACAAATACTTTATAAGAATATATAATTGACACCCAGACGTCGTCGCCAACAACTATGTCTTCACATATTGTTGACTCCGGGCGGGGATCGAACCCGCAACCCCTGACACAGTAAGCGCTCTCACTGCCACTGTGCCAACGGGCTTGTCAAAAACTTAAAGTTATAACATATGGATAATACTACCTTCTAGTAATGATTATTATTACTTAACTAATTGCAACAGCAGAGAGCTTTTAGATCAATGACACGAATGGAGGGATAAAATAATATAATGATACTAAAAATACTGTCAAACAGTATTTTTTCGTTTTGTTTTCAATGTACTTAAATAAAACCCTTGATAAAACTGCATATTACGGACTATTTTTTCAGGAAATATGATGACGGAAATCACAGCGATGAAGAAATAGCGATGCAGCCCTTACTTCACAAGGATTCTGAGAAGATATTCAAAGTTATCGAGTATGTTGATAATATTACCTATTTATTTTCTTACATAAATATGGCTTAGTATGAAGGAGGAAATAAGTTAAGTTTTACTGGAGAAAGAATAAAACATGTTCACTCTAGTACTACTAACGCCATCTATTGATATTTTTATGAACTAAGTGGTAAATATTCACCAAATGTGTTATTAATATAAACTATCTTGGACGAAGAAGTTTATTTGTCTGCCAATTGAAATAAAATAAAAAATAACCTTCACAACTTATTTTCATACTAATCCATATTTTTATAATATCATTTTAATAAATATCTACTTCAAAAGCTTTCGATGTACTCAAATCAATTCTGTGTCTATGTGTCGTGATTTATTGTTTTTGTATTTTATTCCATATCATGGCACATTAAAATTTTAAGAAATAGTATACAGATGCGATAGTCTAAGAAAAAATCCAAATCTCATATTATAAATTCTTTTATATTAGCGCCATCTAGCGGAGTCTTAGTTAACTACGTGCTAGATACTTATGATACTCATTTCAATAGGAAGAAATGAATACTTATCCTAGATAGCAGCACTAGTTTTGAAAAATATAACTAAGTTCGTGTAGTAACCAACCCTGGTGTCCGAGTTATTAGACCGCCAAAGGGCCTCCAACATGGTCTAATGAAACAACCGGGACCGACAACCTTATGAAGCACGGTAGCGCTCAGATAGATATGCCAGTATCAGCCACCCCTCCAAGTAAGGGGCGAGCTGCATGTTGATTGAAAATCGAAATGAGCTAACATTGGTCAGTCTAAATACTGAATAATTATTTAGATAACTATATTGTGATGTTCATACTGAAAACTCGGGCTGGTAATAAATAAAATAATTCCTTACCTTTTGTTCAGTCACGTAAATATGTTAGAACTCTTGTCAGTTCATTTTTGCCCTCGTCACTCTATAAGTTTAGTACTGGACTCTATATTTTCTAATCCTTAAGTTGTTTTTCGTTTGGCAAAGGCAAAGTAATTAGTAAATATTGCATCTGTATATTAAAGGAGTAAATATAAAATTTACAGACAAACATCGAACGATTTAATCAGGAGTATGAAAAGAAACTGTAAGTCGGATTTTAGTGTGTTGTGATT
Source organism: Cyclophora albipunctata (assembly GCA_963082685.1). NCBI lineage: Eukaryota > Metazoa > Arthropoda > Insecta > Lepidoptera > Geometridae > Cyclophora > Cyclophora albipunctata. The sequence goes on along the minus strand of OY720137.1, from coordinate 1,071,501 downwards.
GCGCTTACCTTAACGCCAATTCGTTTAGACTCAAAAACAACATTGTTTTTTGGGCATTTAACTACCTATTAAAATCTTATGTGGTGTACAATAAAGTATTCTATGTAAAACCCTACCGAGGAACTGCCGGGAGACTTTTGCCCCTCAAAATATAGAAACTATGAGTTTAAAGAATAATTTGGGGATTTTTTGTACTTCGTGTCCGTTTTGTTCCGTCATGTTGGCAAAAAATAAAAGTCCCCGCAGACAGTCTCTCACCATTTCAGGGTTTATTAAAATGAGTATAGGGATATAAGTGCCAAGGCATTAACGTGCTTGGCCCTGTCTGGAGTCGTTGAAGTAGTATTTTGTTTCAAAATGGCCTTACATCACCAGACAAGGAATGGTATCTTTTATATTTATGCATGTAGTGTTTTAGGCAGCTTAATTTAATAAGTGCGCATGTTATTTTATTTTAAAATGAAAGTTATTTGTCTTTACTTTGTGTTAAGTTTAAGAAAGTAATTTAATGCGTATATCGAACAAAAAAATTATAACATGTGTATATTTTCAGATTTCATTTTATCCCCAAATTATAATGGGAATCATGCATGTTCGTTCATGATAAACAGAATATTCTGTGTATCATGAACGAATATATATACTAATTTTATAAAGCTGCAGAGTTTGTCTGTTTGAACGCGCTAATCTCAGGAACTACCGGTCCGATTTGAATAATTCTTTTTGTAATGGATAGCCAGATTCAACGGAAAGATTATAGGCTATTTTTCATCCCCAAATTCCTACGGGAACAGGTATAGAACGGGGGTAATTCCGCAGGGCGCGGCTATTATGTATAATGATGTTATTTTGTGTGTGCAGCTCGTGACAAAACTCCAAGACATACAAATCACGTGCCTTATTGTGTAGAAAACCCTGCGGAGAATCTTATAGCTCGGGTAAGTAACATACAAAATGCGTAGAGCTACCTCTGATTACTTTAAAACTTATCACTTTTACTTTACCTTTTAATTGATACCTTTATCCTTTGATAATGTTATTATTATTTCTTGAGGACTTTTTATTAGTCGTCTTGGTGGTCTAGTGGTGTGTGCACTCGCCTGCCAAGACTCCTGAGTTCAACACCGTGGTCGAAAAAAGGTTTCCTACTTTTCAAACATGGCTCGGGTTTGAGATCACCAACCCGCATTAGGCAAGCGTGGTTATTACGCCTTATCCTCCTCACTGTACTGATATCTTCAGTGAGATGAAACGCCTTTGCCTGGCAGTGGGACATTACAGGCTTACTTTGTTGGTCGTCGACTTTTTGGGGACTATTTATATGACTTTTTTTGTCCTTTTTAAGGTACTAACCCAGCAGGGTCTTGGCAAGTACTGCGACCGCGAGTTTGTCCAGAGCACCGCTCGTGAGATGCAGGACGCTCTGGACCTCACGCAGGATGAGATGGACACGTAAGTTAGGGGTGAAACGGGGGTAAAAAGGGGTAAAAGCGATCAAAATTTGAATAAATAAGAAAATATTATTATACTTGTAATGTCCGATATTACCTCTGATGCTAAAGGTACATTTATTAAAAAATGTCGATAAGGAATAAACCTATATGTATGCAGCTTAGTTATCCCTTAACGAAAAAGAAATATTTACTAATTTAAAGCACGTGTAAATGCGAAAGTTGCTGTATCAGTTACACTAAGTCTAACGCATTATTTTTATGCGTTTTTGGATTTTTAATGGGAAAAGGTATGTAACGAGTCTTCTTCTTCTTCTTCTTCATCGAGTGAATGGTCATGAAACTGGGGGAAACAACTAGGTGAATGACATCGGGAGCTACTTTATTAGGCTCTGTTAATTTTGTTGGCTATAACCTCTAAATAAGAAGGGTAAAATGATATGAAAAAAAATGTACCTAACCTGTCATACTTTTGTCAAAGTTAGAGTAAATAAAATAAGTAGCGTTACCCACTATAGCACTATTTTGTTACTTTCAGAGCTGCAAACCAAATTATACTTGAAGAAAGAAGACAGAGTGCAGCTTATCAGCAACCCACTGATGTGGTTAGTATGCTCATTTGACTATACTATAATATTATAAAGCTGCAGAGTTTGTTTGTTTGTTTGAACGCGCTAATCTCAGAAACTACCAATCCGATTCGAATAATTCTTTTTGTAATGGATAGCCACGTTCAACGGAAAGGTTATAAGCTATTTTTCATCCCGAAATTCCTACGGGAACGGGCACAACTCGGGTTAAACCGCCGACTGGGCGCTGCTAGTATTTAATATAATCTTCTTCTGTTTTATCCTGCAGGAAAGCTTATTATCCCGACAATATCACCCGTTCCATCAACCGCCGATGCAGCCCCCTCCTAGGAACAAATAACGTTCACCCCCCAGACCGCGGGCTTACCTTTTCTTACCCCTCTCAGTTGACAACTGTTTGGGCAATTTTACCCTAAAAGGGTTTTTTCCTACAAGTCTCGAGAAAGAGGCGTATTTTTTTGACGAATATTTTAATGTAAATATAAAATTATTGCGAGCTTTTGGCTTATAATTATGACACCCAATTTTTTACCTTGCAGGTAAAATGGGATAGTAGGTAATTTGGACCATTTTAAGCTTGATTTTACCCCATGTGTAAGGGTAAATTTTGGAAGTGTACTTGTATTAAAATGTGAAAGGAATGAAGTTTTTAAATTATTAGATTTTTTATTGTAGGTTTAAGTGAAAGAATGATACCTTATATGTGGCGTAGTGCCTTATTTAATCGAGAATATAAAAAAGTATATTGAATGTGCCAAATTATGAGAAAGTATATTTATTCTTCGCTTTAAATTGAAATATATTTGTGAAATCTTTATGCATAGCAGTTTTACCCTGTTTTGTTTGGTGGAGGTTTACCTAGTCAATATAAATTATAATAACCTGAGCCATTGAACATAGCATGAACTTTTTACATATTTAATTTTAATTAAGTTTAAAAAAGTCACGGAGGTAAAACTGCGCATTTTAAAAATAAAAAGATAGAGAGAATTTTGGTAAACTTATTTTTTCATTATTAGTATTTTGTTTGTGTGTTTTGCGATTTATTGTATGTTTGTATGAAAACAATGCAGTTATGTTATATTGTTACTTGCCTGTAAAGACTTTCAGAGACAAAACTAGTAACTTATAGGGCCATATTAATAAACGAGTTTAGAGAACATTTTAGCTATCAAATCGGTTGTCACTTTCTGACATACGCAATTTTCCGGAGAGCAAAAGAGACAAAACACATTATAACGGTGGTTGCGAATTATGCAAGCCTTAGTAAATGGCCTCTTAAATTCTCTTTTACAAACATACATTTTCTAGTCCAATTATATAATATATAAGTTTTATATAAAAATGTGCCGGCTTTGTATAATACTTAATATAATATTTTATATACAAATATGGGTGTCTTGTAGAATGGAATGAAAATATTTTTATGTAATAAATTGTATTTTATATGGAATATTGTTATCGTCATTAAATTGTTGATTATATTGGTTGTTTCATTTTCTCTATAATAAAGCTGATGAGTTACGGGGTTTTCACCCTGTAATTGCCACGGGAACGAGCACAACATGGGTAAAACCGCGGGGCGCTGCTGGTTCTGTCTTCAGAAACGTCAGTTAGTCACGTGCAAATCGTGCAATGAAATGTATTCACGGGCAGATTTGCAAATAAATGTCCACTCGGAATATTTCAAAAACATATAGCCACTTAACAATTTATACTATATAACATAATTTGTTCGTTTCCATATTTATTATTGTAATTCTTAATGGATACATATTTCTGCATGTGATCGTGTATACAAATATCTGAAAACAACCTATGTCCATATTATTGCCAAAAATGTATACATTATTGTGAGAAACTCGGGTTGTTATCACTACATAGTATAAAACAAAGTCGCTACTTTTGTCTGTTTGTTTGTCTGTATGCTTAATTCTTTAAAATTACGCAACGGATTTTGATGCAGTTTTTTGTAATAGGTAGAGTGATTCAAGAGGAAGGTTTTTATGTAAAAAATTCCCGAAATTCCCACGGGAACGGGCACAACGCGGGTAAAACCGTGGGGCGCTGCTAGTCTACTATATAAAAATAAGTCGGGTTTTCCTCCCTGACGCTATAACTCCAGAACGCACGAACCGATTTCCACGGTTTTGCATTCGTTGGAAAGGTCTCGGGCTCCGTGAGGTTTATAGGGAAAAAAAATCTCAAAATTCCCACGGGAACGGGGGCGCTGCGGGTGAAACCGCGGGGCACAGCTAGTATAGTATGAATTGTTAAGTGGCTATATGTTTTTGAAATTTTCAGAGTGGACATTTATTTGAAAATCTGCCCGTGTATACATTTCAATGCACGTGACTGGACAATAAACAATTGAAGTTATTTTTTATCTTTGGTGTTAATAAACAAAATAAGATCTCGTTGTTCCCGAACCCTGTAGCATGTCTAGGTTCTGCTACTCGCCGCCAGCCGCCACTACACTCTCGCTTCCCTCTCTCGGCTTGTGCGACGTGCTTATTGTGATCACAGTTCTAACCCAATCTAATTCGGCCATTACTACTTAATTGGTTACCACCTACAGGATACGGGGACAACAGGAAGTCATTTTAAATATCTAATTAGAGTACCGCTGTCCCCTAGATGGGTACACGGTGTACGAGGACAAACAAGCAATAACACCCGCGATACATAGCTGCTACAGCGCTTTGTGTTTATTCATTTATATTATCAGTATTAGGGCAAGTCATAATAACTACATTAAATCTAAGAAAATAAAACCAAATTGTAATTGATCAAAATAAAAATGTATATTGAAAACTAATAAAATTTAAGAATTATAATCGTTATCATCATCACTTTCATTGTCATCGTATGAAGACAGCACCACGGTGGAGTCCGGGACGTCATCCAGGAACATCATCTCAGGATCGTTGCCTATCTGATCCAGGTAGTCCTTGTCCTCCTCATCCTCAGGCTCCAGCTGTCCATTGTTGTCATCATTCCAGTAATTCTGGAAATCCTTCTGCATCTTAGCCATGGAAGCGGTCATTTTTACAGGAGGACTCATACTTGATACTTCTTCTAGATCCTCAAACACGTTGATGTTCTCTCTTTCCAAGTCCGTTTCTACGACGTGGGGGCGCAGATGGGCTGATGTCTGAACTGGACTGACGACCATGCTTTCAGAAAAAGTTTCGCCACCAAGATTTGAAGTGGTGCTGTTGCTTAGCTGGACGATCTCGTCTTGAAGCTTTTTGATCAACAGCTCCAGATCTGATATTTGCTTGTTAATGTCAGCGCTATTCTTCGTGCAGCTTGGAATTCTTGGTACATTAGTAGAACTAAAAGTGCCTCGCATTCCATCTGAAAGAATCTTCCTAAATTTTTCTACATTCGTTAGACCTAGCGTCTGATTAGAAGTTTCCGGTTGTTCAAGGTCTTTGTTGTGCGGAGTATTTTGGTTCATCTTCTTCTCCATTATTCTCTGTATTGTTTCATTCTTTCATCGCATTTCTGTTGTTTGTGTTTGGCGCGAACTGCGTCGCAAGGATCAATAGGGGGCGGCGGGGGCGGTGGTGGTGCTGGTGGGCAGCCGGGCCAAGGCAGGTCTGGATGAGCTGCCGATGCGTCCCAAATACGGTCACAGAGAGGTGTGCCAGGGAGAGTCCTACTCACCTCACAGACTAGAGGAGTACTGGGTGCAGCGGGGACTGGGAAGTTCTTGATTTTCTCGATGCAAACCGCGTGGCACGCTGGCGGGGGCTCGGGATCCGGTATGGGCGGAGTATCGCAGATCACGTGGCCTGCCTTGATGGATTGCGCTTTTTTCTGCTCTTTGCACGGGTCGGGCGGGGGAGGCTCTTTCTTCTTTTCTGGTGTGCACTTCTTCACATTCATAATACAACACCTCCAATTATCGGTTCAACATTTTTGTTTTTATGGACTATTTTTTTTTGGTTTTCTAGGAAAATCTGATGAAATGAAAGTGATATCAATGATCTGTCATATTTTTTCAAGTACAAAATTTAAATTCAGCCAGTAAATTTGTCATAGAATAAAATAAATGACGAAGGAATTTTATTTAGGGTAAACTGATCAGTAACTAGCCACTTAAGCACTTTTACAAGTTTGACTCTTAAATTTTGTCAAAATAAGTATTTTAATTTAATTTATTGCAATTGGGTAGTTATTTTAAGATTACAATACTATATAATAAGTTGAGAAGCACCACGAATATAACATACCGCTGTATATGGCATTCGTGGACTTGAGCAAGGCCTTCGACAGCATTCTTCACACATTTAGGCGTTGTCCTAATAGAACGTGAATCGCGCGAATTTTACTCGTACGAACGCGCGATCAAACATATTGAACTCTAATAGGTGTCCTAACTGACAATCGCACGACGCGGTCTCAAATGTATGAAACACGCGATGGTCGCATCGCTCGCATCGCGCATTCGCGTTCTATTAGGACAACGCCGTACGAACGCGCGATCAAACATATTGAACTCTAATAGGTGTCCTAACTGACAATCGCACGACGCGGTCTCAAATGTATGAAACACGCGATGGTCGCTTCGCTCGCATCGCGCATACGCGTTCTATTAGGACAAGGCCTTATATTTCTCGCTCTTCAACAACAAAACATCCGACCTACATTATTGCATTTTATTCATTTTAGACATCATGTTTCATAGAGTCATTTACTGCTTCAGACCTACACAATCGATATCTAAACAGAAATAGTGTAAGTTTTTTCAAAACAACCGGTTTCGTATGCCGAGCTAAGTACAGATGTTTTGTAAATGTATGAATGCAGTTTTTCTTCTTATTAAAATCGATGACATGTTTCCTAAGAACAGATCTTCGTAATATGTCTTATAGTTTTAGACTTTCCCATACTGACCGATTTAAATGATACACCCTGTATACTACTGTGATATGTATATAAAACTGTATTTTTTATGCCATTCAGGGTTTAAAATGTAAAATAAACATGACTTTGTATACAATTTTAATAAAATAAGAAAATAATCACTTTTTGCCAGGCCACTTAAGATACCCCTTTAAGTTTAATTTTACTATCTCATTAACGTGATGGATCCAGTTATCGACTTGATCTAGTAACCGACACTTTTTTGTTCCATCGCCAAAAATAAGAGTTGATCAAAAATAATATAAATCCACAAATATTAAGACTACTGGTTAACAAAATAAACTTGCTACTGAAGCTGTAGTGGAAATAAATTAAACTATTATGAAAGCTAAAATGATAAGGCAATATAGAGACTAAAATCAATTTATTTATATCACTATTATTTCCAGAGTTACAGGCGGTCAAAGTTGCTGATAAGACAGAGATAGCACTACTACCTCTGTGACGTACCACAAAGCTTGTAGCTCCGTAAAAATCGTTTTGCAAGATAGAGACAGGAGAGAGTCTTTCGGAGCATATAATTTTTTAATTTTTTAATCGATTTTGATTCTGATTTCAGTTTTGATCATATTTTTTGTTATTTTATTAAATTCATCTCTCAAATTGTACACTTTTAATATTAGTGAAATACCCTTACCTATCCATTAGTACGCTAAAAGATAGCTTTAAAACCGATAAAGTAAAAAGTGGCCAGTTGCTGATCGGTTTCCCCTATATATTTTTACTTTTTTAATAAAGTTCACAAAGCAGATTGTAAATATTAATGAATCTATGGCGCATGGATATACGTTGGGAGATAAGAAATAATTACTGTATACCTTCTGAGCTGAATAAGTATTTCACATGGAGGTAATATATAACATATTTGATAACATATTATATCATACTAGCTGCGCCCCGCGGTTTCACCCGCGTTGTACCCGTTCCCGCGGGAATTTCGGGATGAAAAATAGATGTTGTCCGATTCTCAGGCCTACACGATATGTACACAAAATTTCATGAGAATCGGTCGAGCCCTTTCAGAGGAGTTCATTACGCACCCCGTGACACGAGAATTTTATATATTAGATTGATATCTTAACTTGTTCTTGACCCGTCTACGTCTTGACATCATCATGAACAAAGTCCAAGTTGTTTGTTCAGTCTATCTGTCTCTTCGTATGTTCCTCGATAAATCGGACTTCGCACATTAAACATAGAATTATCAGTAGGTAGTGGCACGGGAGAGTAAAATTTCCCTTCACTCTACTAGTAGTGCCAAGCGGTAGTCCCTAGTAAGAGGATAAACGGAAATTAAGCTATAGTTAGAACTTCGCAATCTATACTGATATGATAAAGCTGAAGAGTTTTTTCTTGTTAGTTTGAAAGCGCTAATCTCGGAACCTACCGAAGTGATTTGAATATTATTCTTCGACAGTTATATGCTGCTTTTCATCTCAAAATTCCTACTGGAACCGCGGGGCGCTGGAACTTATTCAATAGTAATATAAAAGTATGCCTGTAATGTCCCACTGCTGGGCAAAGGCCTCTCATCTCATTGAAGATATTAGTACAGGATTAGGCATAATCACCACGCTTGCCTCTCAAACCCGAGCCATGTTTGTTGAGCCAAATTAGGAAACATGTGTTTGCCCGACCCTGGACTTCAATCTTGGCATGCGGGTGCACATGCCACTATACCACCGAGGCGTTGTTTTTATTCAAATAAAACACCAAGAATATAAAACTAAATGTATTATTTTGTTTTATCACAGGCAGGATCTTTCTTTATTAAAGCTGGATTTTTGATCCTATGAAAGCAGAGGGTACTTTCTTGGCAGGGGGGCTTCTTAGTGAGCTCTGCTTCGGTTAAGGAACTGCAGGGGGGCAGCGGGTCGCATGGATGTCGAGGTTCCGGTTTGACACACGACTTGACTCGGAAGTTTGGCTTCTCTAGGCATCGTTCTAAGGGCAAAAACGCAATTGCTTAAATTACTAAGTTCACGTTAGTTAGCGGCCGAACATGATGTCGAAGTTCAAAGAACAATCACCCGCTATATTTTTGGAACATTTCCTTATCGCGCGTTGCGAAAGGGGGCTAGACGGAAACAATTAAGACGAAATACTCTCTCTCTTATGCTGGGGCTCCATTCGCGGGCGAAGATTCGTGTCGCGTTGACGCGATGTATCGTGCCGGATTGTGTTGTTCAATTCGGCTGAGAAGTAGGCGGTAATTTAAAAATGGAGGAAATAGTGGCTTTTCTTTATATGTCAGTACTCCACTCCATAGTGTATAAAAAAATAGGCACCTCCGTCTTGCTTCAAAGTTTGGAAGACACTGAATTGACGCAGGTGGAGCCACCCAAGCGAATATTGTCCCGACAAATCCCCTTGATTCGCGCCCGTTTACCGACAGTTCCCCGATGCTACATCGTCTTCGCCCGAATACTACGCGATGACACGATGTACGCGGCCACATTATCGCGTTAACACAAATATTCGCCGTAGCCCGCTACCATTAGCGGGCTACGGCGAATATTCGTCGAGCCCCAGTATTATAGAAAGCAAACCAGATATTTTCGTTTCGTCTTTCTATTTCGCATTGAACAGTGTGGTGTCGCGACGATTATTTTTGTTGATAATAAATAAACTTCGTTCCATCCGGGTGTCGCTTGACACCTCTCAAGTTTTTTAAATTTTATTTTAGACTAACAGCACCCGTTTTTCTCCTACGTTCTACCAATTTACTAGGGAATTTCGGTATAACAAAGTAGCCTGTAAGAAGATTCTACCCAATCTTTTTGCTAATCTTTACTTGTTATTTCAATAAATGATTTTATTTTGATTTTCTTTCTTTGAATGCACTTATATCAGAAACTACTAATGAAATTCGAATAATTATTTTGGCAATAAATTTTCACATTCAACGGAAAGGTCATTGGTTTTTTGTCAAAAGCTATCTTCTAAAAGCTATCTAAGACTAGCAGCACCCCGTAGTTTTATCTGCGTTGTGCCCGTTCCCGTAGGAATTTTGGGATAAAATGTATGCCATGTGTTATTCTGATATAACCTATATTTCTGTAAAGTTTCATCCAAATCCGTTCAGTAGTTTTTGCGTGAAAGAGCAACAAATATACATCCATACATTCATCCTCACAAACTTTCACATTTATAAAATAAAATTAAATACGTAATAAGTATAAGTATATAAGTATAAGTAAACTAAGTATGATATGATATGAAGTGGGAAGGATAGGACTGGAAGGATGCTTACTCAGTTCTCCTGGAATGAGCGGGTTCTTAATCTTCTCGAGGCAGATGAAAGGCTTGTCACATTCATCCTCTTCTTTTTTAGGGTCACAGACAGGCAAAGGTTTGTCGCACGGATGAGGAGGTTCCTCTTTGATGCAATTCTTCACATCTATGACAGAGTTTGGGGGGATCTGGAAATCTGAGAAACTCATTTTGTTGATGATTTTCAGTCGGATTGAACACTGATTGGATAGCTTGATATTGAAGAGTTGAATTAAACCGTTTTTAAACCTTTACGTTCTGAAATAAAACAGATTATTTGTGTTAATTCATGAAAATGATTCAACATATTCAAACCCAAAACCTAAGGATAGTAACAAGAAATACTGTTGACTCCAGCAGGCTTAAGATGCACAAGAAAGTGAAAGTCTCTTCTATCTTTTATCTCTTTTCTTCATATAAAAATAGAGCAAGAGAAATGTCTTTCCAGAAGAGAAAAATAAAGAAAAAACTTTTGACTTGGCTAGTATCAAGTGCGAATCGAGACCGCAGCTACGCCCTCAGCAAGCGCTCTCATAAAACGCTGTGCTATACAACTTGTCATTATTCAACTAAGAATGTATCCTGTACCTCATTGATGTTGGACTTTTTTGGCTTCAGAGCTTCCTCTTTGCTTAGAACTGGTTTCTCCAAGCATTTGCATGATTCCTGACTCGTCTGCTTCTCCTGTACTTCTTCAGGCGTAGCCGGAGTGAAGCACGGCAGACATTTGTTGTTTAATCGCTTCTGACAACTCTTACTGCATTTATGGTCTGGCATGATTAATGCGGATTATGAATTTTACCGGTTTTGGTCGCCTATTTCATTTTGTGGTGGTGATGGTTCAAAATGTAATGTACGTTTTGTTGATGCCAAATTAAAATTTGTTTTTTTACTTGTTTATGGGCAGAAGTAGAGAATATGGATTGGTTTACTTTTATTGATGGTAAAAAGGTTTAATTAAATTATTGATACTGCGAAAGGAGCTGGAAGTAAGGACTTGGGGACAATAGGAATGGTGTTAGGTGTTTAACCGACTGCGCCAGCAAAATGAGAGTTATATTGTCTAATAAAATATTACTTTTTACAGAGATGATGTCGGAGGTCTCTAGGCGGTCTAAAAATTCCGACACCAGGAAAGAACTAAGTGTGTGAATGCGGAAATCGAATTCAGGTTCCGCTCGTATACGGCCAGGCTTAAGCTAGGTAATAAATATCTTCCCACATTTGGGTCTATCCATATTTATCAACGCGGAATCGACTAACCCCGGTCAAAATGCCTTTATGTCTACGAAATAAGGGTGTTACTAATACCATTCGCATCGGCTCGGCTCGGACGACACGGCGCGACACCGGCCGATTAGCTGATCGCATCCGTACGGCGCTGAATCTAGTGGAACGTTTCCGACTGCTGCCGAACAGCGCCGGAGACTGTCGAACGGCGTTGGACGGCAGTTGATTAATCCGCTCCATCCGCTCGCATGCTTTCATCTTTGGCGGTAGCCAAACGGTGCTGGAGACGGCCGATCGGCGTTGGGTAGCAGTCGAATGATCCAGTCGCATACCTTCTACAATGAAAGCATTTGTGGATATTTTCGTTGTCACGACAACCAGCCCCTCGCGACGGCTATCCGGAAGAGTCGACTGCCGAACGGATGTGAACATCCGTCGCGATAGCCGTTCGGAGGAGTCAACTACCGAACGTAAAGTGAACAGCCGTCGTGACGGCCGTTCGGAGTAATCGACTGCCGATCGCATGTCAACAGCAGTCGCAACAGCTGATCGGCGTCAAGCCAAGTAGTGTGGTGATACGCACTCGGTTTAAGCCAATAATTCCACGAAGAATGTGGGGAGACCCTAACACAGCAGCAGTAACAACAGCTCGTGTAGTGGATTTGGATCATTGAGTGCAACAGCGCTGCATCATATTATGCTCGTTAAACAAAGTCCTGAAAAGTTATGTCTGTATGTTAATGGATTTTCCCAATAACTAATAAAAAAAAATTACGTTTACTGCCCTTATCTTAAAATTAAGTACAATATATAGTGAATAACGCAAACTTAAAACAAGAATAAAAAAATTAAATAACTAAAAAATTAGGAAGGCAAAAGGAAAATGCCTCAGCTGTGTGTGGAACAGCGCTGGTTTTCAGCCACCCCTAGCTCCTGAGGTGACGCGCGGAGCTACAAGTAGTAGAGGGACGTTGACTACTGAACGGATTTTCATGTGGTTATCAGCAATGTACCAAATACTTCAAAAGGTACGTTTGTAACAAACTTTTCGTAGGTACCAAAACTCCCACAAGAACAGATGCATTGCGGGTTTTGTGGGGAACGGCTAGTACTCCATCTTATGTATAGATATGAGTATTATATGGCATGTATGGTAGTCTACCCGAGCTATACGTTACGTTAAATTATCCACCTAGCATAGAAATATAAAAATATCGATCGGTGGAACCCACCAATCATGTCAAGAAAGGCACTTTCGACTTCTGGGAAATCTTGTTTTACTATCTAATAAGCCTGTAATACCCACTGCTGGGTAAGGCCTCTCATTGCACTGAAGATACCAGTGCAGTGGTACTATACCAGAAAAAATAAAAACGCAAGAAAATTAGTAATTATATGATTTAATTCATATTATTTTATAATTTTATCAATAATTTCCTGCACATTCTCCTCTTCGCAGGAAGAACATGATCCTTGCGATGATGCCTTACTTGCGACCAAATTAGAAGGTTTAGTCAACAGCTGCTTAGATGTTTTAGGAGTTTCAAGAAAAATTGACATAATTTTTGACTTGATAGTTGAAAACATGCTCAGTTGTTCCTCTATTTCAGGTTTTACATCGAAATTGTGAGATACTTTGTCCATGGGAGAACTGCAGTCAGTGAAGCTCTTCCGGACCAAAGTTATAGGAAAAGATTCAAAACTTTTCGAAACTTTATCGCTTATGATCGAAATTGTGGATTCTACTTTAGTCGAGACTTTGGTATATGCTTCGTCTAACAACTGTACTTTGCTTTCAATTATTTCTTTTAGACTTGTAAGAGATTTGTTGTTTGATGCTTCTTGTTCAATCACTTCGTCAGATACTTTGTTAAATGTATTAGGTGTGCATTCGTCTATACAAGTCGGGTTTGGTTCTGATTTGGCAAACTTCTCCAACTGCTTGACGCTACTATTTGCCATAGAAACTATGGTTTCTTTACTTTTTTCATAGAACTTGTCTACAAAACTTCCGACTGTCAGTTTGATGCCAGATACTGTCCTGGACATTTGAGAAGCTATTTCATCGAAATCATCAAATTCTTTTATAGGCATTTCGGTGGTCTCTATCTCCTCTTGATCATTCCCGGCCTCCATGCTTTTATTTAAAGGATTATCTGCCAAGTAATCCTTGTTTATTTCTTCGGTATTTTCTACATTGTCCTGTTCTCGTCTCGTCTCCTCTGCTATTTGATTACTACTTTTATTTACAACCGAAGAGTCATCATTAACTATTTCAGAGGCTGATTTGTTGAAGTAGTCTAATTCTTGTGGAGTTTTTTCTTCATGATTCTCAAAATTTACGAACGTTTCAGTTTCTTTGATAGGACTGGCTAAATTGGTGGTAGGACTATTGATTTTTGTATCCATTGAAATATAGGATGTAGCGGCGTCTACTGTTGAGACAAGGCTATTGCTGTCTTCTAGTGTAAGGGTATTGGTGCTAGCAGTTGTATCTAAGCCGGTGATAACTTCTTCTATAGGGTTAAGAAAGGCTATACTTGATGTGTCTATTTGAATTGCCGAAATTGGACAACCTAGTGGCAGTCTTGGATGTTTCACTTCTAATGGTTTCTTTAATGTTTCAGTTTGGCACGTCCAACTCTGGTTATCTATCCCAATGGAGATATTGTTGACGCTTTCGGTATTAGTTCCTTCAGTTACTGTTTCGTTTAGAACTATGAAGGGACTGTCTATGTCTAATTGTAGTGGATTGTATTCTAATACTGTAATAGTTTCGTCTTTATCAGTGCTTGACCTTGTCGGTACTGGTATGTCGTAACGCCTTAACGATACTATAGAATTTTCAATATCAATGTTGTATAAATAATAATCAGTAATAGGAACTGTCTGTGTTTCTGTTTCTCTGAATAATACTACTGGAGCTTGAACTTTATATGTTTCTACTTCTTTTATCTGCTTTTTTTCAGAACTCATAATACGAATGACAGATGATTCATTTGTGTTTGGTTTTTTTCACCAAATAAAAGTTACATTTTGTTACTTATACTAAAATATGATTAATTTGATCAATTTTTATATTTGATATTAGATAGTTTTATATTGAACAACTGCGTTTTAATGCGAAAGAATTTAAAACTGCCATTTTGGTTGGTTAATTGATGTTGACTGTTCGATTGTTTGTGGGCGGATAGTTCTATGTTCTATGAAAAGATATTTTTTATTTTTTATTTATGTCGAAAGAGTTTTAGTTTGTACGACTTGGAACACGAAATATACTCGTATCTCTTCCGTGACGTGGAACCTAGCTTGAAATATTAGAACTCATTCTTCTGTGTACAATTAAATTCGTTAGGAATTTAGTACAATTAAATTCGTTAGGAGTTGGGACCACAGAATAAGGACTGATATTATTCCAATCTACGGTTCACACAAACGGTAATAAAGATATTTTATTTATAGTTTTATCGGCCCCATGAGCCATGTCAGTGGCCTTTGGCGGCTCAATAACTCTGACACCAGGATTGGTCAAGTTGACCTTCCACTTGATGAAGAAGAAGAAGAACATAAGTCCGTGTTATTAACAGAATTTTAGCTATAAAATGGTTTGTCCCTTTCCGACATACGCCATTTTTCAAAGAGCAAAAGAGACAAAACACTTTATAACAGTGTTATAGCTAAAGAGCGTCTATGAATAGCGTGGATAGTCTTCAAAGGGATTTGATCCTCAGTACCGTGATCTCACCGTGGTTCTTGTAAAGTGGGTGATAGACGTACGAACTTAAAGTACGCGGTTTTTAAGATCGCGAACTTACTCGGCTCGATGTTAAGTGACACACGTGAAGCTTACTCACTGCTGCCACACGTACGAGCCAAGACGAGCTACGAGCAAAATTTCAAACCTGTTGGATCGCCGACGATTTTTCGCAGCAGTTTCAAAGTACGCGTACACGCGTACTTACGGTGACACACAAGCGAAAAAGGTCGTCGAGCCATCGTACTTGCTCGAACGTCTATCACCCTCTTTAGTATGTTTCTATACCACTTCTATACTCTATACTAAACCTCTTTATTTTTGATAAATCTTTAAAATTATTGTCAATGAATCTCCTAGCAACCACAGACCACAAAACAAGAAGACTGATAACCACAGACCACAAAACAAGCTGATAACTCCATACATTCAGAGTCTGTTGTCCTTCTTATATTTCAAACAAAATAAGAGATAGAAGAGAGGGAGATGACTGTCACCCGTCTCACTTCACCCACACACGCAAACAAATTAATCTCACTCACCCAAGCAAACAATTTTCGTATACACATTCATAGCCCTCCCATGCAAAACCATGTTAAAAAGAGGCAATGCAGCTTAAAACTAAAAACTAAAACAGATACTAAAATAGTTTTAAAATGTTTATTTAACAGTTTGCATACATTTTGTTTGTTTATTCAATAATGGCCGTTCACAATAAGCTATGCATTATAAAAACAATTCTCAAGCCCACACTCAGTGAACAATTACTTAACTTTCTTTATAAAAGGAGATTTGTTTGGTCTAACTTAAAACAAAGTGTAAAATGTTATCCACAAAATTTACTTTGACATTACTTCTAAGAAGTATAATACTTTGGATGCGGTAAGCGGCACTCTTTTGAAACCCATTACCGAAAAGTCGAAGATATCCTGAGTATAACACAGCTCTCGACAAGTATAATCAAATCGATCGTTCTTTATTACTATTGCTTACAGCGAATATGTCAGACGAAACTCTTCAAAAATATCATGAGTTCATTCATCCAAAGAAATGTGGGACGAATTACATCGTTTATTCGACGGCACGTCTCGCTATGTATGGAATTTTTCGGCTATTCTAAAGATTAAAATCTAAAATTAAAAAATGAAACAATGAAGATAGATAGATAGATAGATAGATTGACAAGCCCGTTGGCACAGTGGCAGTGAGAGCGCTTACTGTGTCTGGGGTTGCGGCTTCGATTCCCGCCCGGAGTCAACAATATGTGAAGACATAGTTGTTGGCGACGACGTCTGGATGTCAATTATATATTCTTATATAAAGTATTTGTGTATATATATGTAGTAGTATCAGTTAGTTAGATTCCATATTACAAGCTTAGAGCTTAGTTTGGGTCTAATTAACCGTGAGTGAATTTGTCCAGGTATATTATTAAAAAAAAAAGATAAGTCAGAATCACCAGATATCCTTTTAATCTGTAAAATTCTTGATACTCTGCCTGAAGCTTACTTCTATTTCAAGTCGAGCTGGATGTTGATGTCGAGGCAGGACAAAACTATAAAAATCTGACCACGCAACTCTGTGCCTATGAACGCTCTATCTCATTGAAGAATAAAGAACCTAGAGAAGCTCTAGCCTTACAGAGTAACAGGAAAGCAAAGAAGAAATGCGGATATTGTGGAAAAGTCATAAGGTCGGACAATGTAATAAATGGTCATGATATCATGATGTTCTTAATGGAATTAATGAACCTAAAACATACAAAGACGCAATTAATATTCCAAATAAAGATCAGTGGGTCAAGCAATAGAAGATGAGTTCAAGTCTTTAAAGGAAAATAGAACCTGGAAGGTCCACCCTTCCAAAAGACAGAAAGCCTGTAAACTTATTATTATGAAAATTTTATTTTACTGTCACGGATTCCCGAGTCTCATTTATATAGATAAAATAAGTTTTATCAGTTCTATCTAAAGGAACAATTCGAAGACGACCGTTGAACGGAAGATGCTGTCGAAAACTGCCTGTTTTTTAATCTCTTTGAAATTTATTCCAAGCGTGAAAGCATTATGTTCTGTAGCCATAGTGTGCAGCGACCGCGGCTGCAGGACGATTTAGAAAATTATGTAGTGACACAGTCTGTACCTGCCTCAGACTTCAGTAAGATTTACTTCTGATATCAGACACCTGTACTTATCAGGATAGATGGACTATAAAAATTGATAATTGAACTTTAAGATACAGTAATTAATTCAGTTAGAATTAAAACGGTTTCTGAGAGTTTTTGGTTTCATTTAGTCTCAAAGTAATAAAAAAAAACATAAGAAAAGAAAATTAATGATATGAATTAAAGGGTGGAATTTTTGTATTCGAATTCTGTATGTTAAAACTAATGATATAAAAATTTTATCACTTTTCCTCCTCAACACTCGTCATTTTCCGCACCTTCCGCACCCTCCTCGCCTTCCTTTTTCTGTTCACAGTACTGGTCATAATTTGGTTTTGGGTCTTCGCCGTCTGTTAGCGATGAGGTGGTGCACAAGTCTGGGGGGTCTGGACATTGGGGGGGCGGCGGTGCCACGTAAAGTTCCTTCTTTTTTTCCTCACCGTCTTCTTCTGAGGTATCATCAGGTGGAAAACGTATTTTCTGTAGAATAAATTTACCTGTACCAGCTTTTTTATGTGAGCTTACTCTGTAAGCCCGCGGCATGGTTTTTTCATCTTCTTTTTTAGGAGTTTGTACGTCGTCGTCAAATGATGGAAAGCGTATTTTTTCAGGAGCTAGTTTAACTTCAGTGACATTTCTTTTCGAGTTTTTTGTCCGAACTCGAGGTTCATCTTTACATGGTAACATCACCTCATTCTCTTCGTCACATATTGGGAAACGTCTTTTCGATTCATCTAGCTTGATTTTGCTATTTGTTTTTTTTTCTGATTTGCTATCCATAGAAACGTGAAAATAAGAATGAATATTACGTTTACGTTTACGCTTAGGCGTTTGTACGCACTAAAATTTACTTTTGGCTTCTTGTTTGTACGACTTACTAAAATTATACAATTTTGTATCAAATCAATTTAGATAAAATTGTATGACCTTATTACAAAACTATGACACAACATGACATAATGCTTATAAATTCTAAAGATGTTCTAAAGTTTTTACTTGGTTTTTACAACTGTCTTGTTGTTGATTTTTGTAGTATGACGTTGATCTGTTTGCTCCGATCGCTGTCTTAAGGCTCGTTTACGCCGAGTCAACAATGTGCGACAGTGTCACATGCTACACATTGTTGCATGCGGCACCTTGTGGCATGCTACAAATAGAAAACATTTGCGGCATATGTGGCATACGGCAGCCTATTTTACGCCGAGGCAACATCGTGCCTGGATAATTTCCAAATCTAAGTAGGTACTTGTTTGATCGAGGGGGGATACACCAAAACAGATTGACTTTCATCATCCCTATTTCTATCTATTGGCTCATGTTGAGTAGCCAGTTCTATTGGTGATGGATCAGATACCAGTATTGTATGTTGATTGTCTTATGGAGACTGAATATTTGTATTAAGATAGGTAGGTAGAGGTGGCGATGATATTGATGCCTCATGTGTACTGTAAACTGTTTTGACGCACGAAAAATGTCGCATGGAATCCATTGTGCCCGGATACAAGTTGCGACAGTCTGCCGCGTGACGCAAGGTGTTGCCATGCCGCACGGTTCTTGCCACAATGTGCGACATTTTTGACTTTGTAGCATGCGGCCTTGTGGCATGCCGCAATGCCGCACAGTGTTGCCCCGGTGTAATATAGCCTTAAGGTCCAAATTCACCGTTCCTACTCGAACTACGATCAACTGAGCTCAGTTTCAGTGCATACATTTTTAAAGATTTCATCTCAGTTTAGGCCGTGAACTAGGATTAAGTTTATTGATCGAGTTCCGTTGTAACGTGAACGTCCGTGAACTTTGGGCTAAGTTATAATGTTAAGAAGTATAAATAAGAACATATCCATAGACTACGGTCTTCTCATCGAGTGAATGGTCAACCTGACCAATCCTGGTGTCAGAGTTATTGAGCCGCCAATGGCCTCTGACATGGCTCATGTAACGACTACTATCCGTAGAGAGTAACCGGGACCGACGGCCTAACATGCTCTCTGAAGCATGGAATCATCTTACTTTTCGGGCAATCAGGTGATTCAGCCTGCAATGCCCTAACCAAACTGAGGGCAGTCTCACAAAGAGATTTTTGTGAGATATTGTCCCCACCGGGAATCGAACCCGGAACCTCCGGATCGTGAGCCGAGCGCTCAAACCACAAGACCACGGAGGCTGCTAGAGACCACGGCACAGAATAATAACTAGTACTACGTACAGAAGCTTTACTTCGCAATGGTTTTCAAAGAAATATGACTCGAATCTGATAAACAATATGATTTAATTTAGCTCGCGGTCCAGTCGAGCACGTGTTCATTTACATACCTACCAATTTCTTTTTGAAGGAATATGGGCCTTAATTCCCTATACTACGGTTCATAATAAGTTATACATGGTTATTCGTATTGAAAGAGCCGCGGACTAGGGTTGCTTACTTCGAGAAACTACTTATGCCATCTAGCGCACAGCACGAGCGTGTGTGCAGTATTTAAACAATTAAATACTGCACAGTATCTTTTTGCTTTTTTTCGTTTTGTGTCCATCTTGCAATAATGAATCAATCAAAGTTGAACGTGGTCGAACATATAGCGCGCACGCGTGTGTTTTCTTTCGCTTGTGGCAGCCTACTAGATTGGCCCTTGCGCAGTGGCCGCCGCCCGTAGGTGTGTTTTTAATACCTACACGCGGAGTGACACAGGCCTGACCACGGTAAGAAAGTAAGTTCGAGTAGGTTAGTGATAAACCCTGGTGTCGAAGTTTTTGAGACCGCCTTAAGAACTCCAACATGGCTGACGATTGAAACAACCGGGACCGGTAATTAAAAGTGCCGTTCGAAGCACGGTAGCGCTCAGACAAAAATACCACTATCGGCGATCCATCCAAGTCGGTACCGAGCAGGGCTCTGGACACATTCGTACAATTTCCACATTCGTACAATTTCCACATTCGTACAATTCCACATTCGTACAATTCCACATTCGTACAATTCCACATTCGTACAATTCCACATTCGTACAAATAGGTGCTATAAAACCGATAATCGTTCATTTGGAAGAACATGGTATCAACTCAAAAATCTCGACATTTGAATTAAAAATGTAGTATTAATAAGAAAACTGAGATCTTTTTAATGAACAAGGTTTTTTGATGATCGGACGTGAAATGGCGCGGGGGCAGGGTAGTATCTCCATCGTTTTCGCTCGTTTGTCATGTAGCTTTCGACCAACACAGTCTTATTCAGTCATACGCTCGATGTTACATTGAAAGGTCGCTGTTGTTTTGTAAAAAACGGTATTAAAACCAAAAAGTGCTGTGTTTGTTATCAGGTAAGTTTATAAATGTTATATTTTTTTCTGAAATAGACAACTATTTTAAGATAATACCTTATTTGGTATAATAATTTCAATAATTCTGGTAAGTCTTATGTTTCCAGGACAAACAAAATTATACCGGAGAAGAAAATGTACCGATAAATGTCGTCAAAAATGTTCATCTAAAATAGCAGAAGAGAAGAGAATGACTATTTTCAAAGAATTTTATGGACTATTTGATGTAAATCGGCAAAGGCAATTTATAGTTAATAGTATCAATGTTGTGCGACCTAAATATCGATACTCCAGCGCTGCGAAAGCTCGTCAAAATAACTATGCGTATCATTTAACCGTTGACGAAAATATATTTAATACGAGTTTGCAAATTATTTTTTAAGGCAACTCTGTCTATTAATGACACTGCACAAAGAAGGACGTTAATTTAAATAATGTGGTAGCCGATGATTTAAGAGGAAAACACGGTAATCATTTGACGAATTAAATATTGCATTCCACTCTCCAAAAAAAGATTTGTGTGATACCTGCGTTGCGTTTGATAACGCTGTTGGTGACGCCAAAGAAAATTTGAAGGCTGATCATGACAAACATCTCGCGGAGAAAGACCAGTCCAGAAAAGAGAAGAAAGCAGACAAAAACAGTTTAGATAACGTTGTTGTGGCTGTTTATGACCTTCAAGCGGTCTACCCTGTCCCCGCGGCGACGTATCGCTTTTTTATTATTTATCTAAATTAAATGTTTTAAATTTCACAATTTATAATTTAAAATCAAAAGAAGTAGAATGTTATGCGTGGCATGAAGGAGATGGTAACAGAGGTCTTAACGAAATAGTTTCTTGTTTAGGGAAGTATTTAGAAAATCTGTCCAACAAGGCAGCAGAACCTTTTCATGTACCTAGTGTTTTACAGTGACAATTGTTGCGGACAACAAAAGAAAATAAAGACACAATTTTTATAAGACTTCTTATTTTGATACGGACTTTAAAGAGATTAAATTATATACCTAACTTAGATAATATTGGTTTTGAGCAACTTTACAAGGAAAAAATTAAAATATCTAAACAAAAAAAGAAAGGTTTCATAAATTTAATCGACAAAAATATTACCTATCCCACAGTATTATAGATCTTTTTAAGAAAATCTGTAATAATATTGTTTTATTATAGGTATCTGGGAGTAAGTAAGTTCGGTCGCGGGGGAAAAACGTCGGAATCAAATTTCTCGCAAAATAGGCGATATTCAGTACTGGCTACACTGTTTGTTTTAGTATTGCCTATACATTCAAACAGTATGACCAATACCAAAAATTGCCAATTTTGCGAGAAATTTGATCACGACGTTCTTCCCCCGTGATCGAACTCACCCCAAGATCTTCTTCATCGAGTGGATGGCCAACCTGACCAATCCTGGTGTCAGAGTTATTGAGCCGCCAAAGGCCTCTGACATGGCTCATGTAACGACTACTATCCGTAGAAAGTACACTAAGAAAAGATACTCTACTTTGTGTACTGATTACTATTAAAAGTGTACGGTTCCTATAAAAATATTGTACTACTTATTATTGAATATTTTAAAACTTAATTTCTTTTCAATCTTATAAGTACTACTTATAAGATTGACGATGCCAAATATTTTGTTTTGATCTCTATTACTCTCTAGTTAGCAATGTACATTACCAAAGTGATGTAAATAGCCTGTTTATGGTTGGAAACAGCTAAATAAGTATTATTTGGTTTATGTAAGTTTACTGTGTACTGGATTTATGTGATTATTATAGTATAAGGATAACGTCATGCAAAGCATTTGTACTGATTTTGTTAAAGTGATTTTTTTTCATGTGATTTTTTAAAATGTTTTATTTCCTTTTCGTAGTCTGATATTCGTTATTGTAGTTTCAGAATAATAATGCAAAATAATTTGAAGAAATAAAGATTTTTGTAATGAAATTGTTTGTTTTAAAACGGTATTATCTCTAGAAGGATATTAAACTTTTTAGGAACAAGGTAGTATTTCATAGTTTTTTAATTCATAATTGAATAAATAACAGAATTTGTATGAAATTATCATAGGTATATAAATGATTGTAAAATGTAACTAAAATGGATAAAAAAGAAATAAAAGTAAGTGTGGAACGGAAAATATTTAACATAATAAAAAAGCAGAATTTTGAGTTAAAACTCTGTTTTACAAATATTTTATGTTCAAAAGGGTAGTATTACGCACCTTTTTTTATATTCAGTATTATTTCTAAATCAGAAAACTGAATAAAAATAATAAAATATATTCAAAATTACTGTCAAATATATAGGCTTTAAACGTGTATATGTGAGGTCAACCAAATGTATAAAGAAGCTGAGATATGCCTCCAAGAAACTTTAAAATTGCTCTCCTGAAAAAACGGTGTTTTTGACATAATACCATGTTCATTTAAGCAAGCGATTACTATGGAACTAGTAAAAAAAAATATAACCCTAACCTACCGAATAGTATGTATTTGTACGAATTTGGAAAACAATTTAGGAAAAATTGTACGAATGTGGAATTGTACGAATGTAGAAATTGTACGAATGTGACCTCACACCCGAGCAGCACATTGCTGATCAATAGCAAAGGCATCGCCTAGTTAAACTAAGCCATGATCGCTACAGAAAAAGCGTGCGAATCATCAGAATGTATACGCTATTTACAAAAAAATTCTACTTATATAAAAATGCTCTTTAGGCGAGTGAATGGATGTTTGTTAATTTATCTCTTCTTAATTTCTTAAATAAAAGACGTAATATGTAATTTAAACGATATAGGTATTAAAATGTATCTTGCAATAAAATCACTTCAGGTATCTGAGATAACTTCGCTTCTATAGTTTAAACTTTTTGAACCCTAAAATTGTTGAGTTCTCTGTTTCTATTACAATATCCTTCGAATCCTCCGCACATGACTAGCGAAAGACTCAGGCCCAAAAAATGCCAAGTTTTTAAGCTTTTCTTTAAGTTGCTTCTCTATTCAAGTGGGGACCTCAATTGACCAATTACAATGCATTCATATTGACAAACGAGGCATTGTCACCGTCAAAATCTTTTCGTTATACGTTGCGAATGGTCGATTGACCTTCACATAAATCCACTTCAACAGTGCGTTTAAGATTAAAAAGTTAAAGAAAACTGTTGCTGGCTTCGGTCTCAATACACACTGAACTATGTCATCTTCAAATCTCTATTTGTCGTCGGAATCTTCTGTGGACTTCGTTCCCTCCCCATCATCCGAATCTTTGTTCATTTCACAATATGCATTGAAGTTCGGTCTAGGGGGTGGGGGCGGGGGTGGCGGAGGAGGGTTACACAAGTCCGGGGGGTCGTCACATTCGGGGGGCGACGGCACATAGTAAAGGGGGATATCATTCTCATTGGTATCACATTCATCTGGGTTTTTTGGGTCATCGAAAGAAGGACATCTTTTCCTTTCAAACGAGAGATTACACTTCTTCTTTATTTCTGCTGGAGTTAATTGACTGTTGGGGTTCTTGGCGTTTGGCATTGTTATTTCTTGTTTATCATCTGATTTAAGTTCTAGAACAATAAGACGATGAACTTAAAATATTCCTCTCTGTATTATCTTCTATTTTTAAACTTCTGTGTGAAGCCCTAGAACTATTAGATCATGGACCAATGTTTATATTTCTATATTATCTCATTCTAGTTTAAATCTTCTGTATGTTTAGTTCTAGAAATGTTAGACCATGGTCTTTTCACTCACACATTTCACGCACGCAATTATTAATTTGAATATTCTTGTGTTAGTTGGAACTGTTTTGAACATCTAGATTATTCATCAGACATCTAGACATTTGGTTGGATCAGATACCTGGTGAGTATGTTCTTGACTAGATTTGCGTATCTATTGCCGTTTGTAAGTCTAATGTTATTGACTAATATTTTTTCATATTTTTTGTGTTTATTTTGAGTTTCTTTAATTACAAATTGTTTAATGAAGAAATGCAATGTCGTCTGTATGATGACATTTTTATTGATAACCTAAGAGTAAGTATGTCGTTATTGGTATCGAGTTTATTTTTTATTAGTCTATTATTTTTGTTTCTCATGGAGGAATATACATGTTAAAATAATATGTAAAATTAACAAGGAAATGGGACTGTTACTTAACACATACGTAAGTCTTGCTATAATCCGGTCAAACAAATAAGAGTAAAGCTACATAAATTCCTACCAAGCTGAAAATCAGTAAGATTGTTTAAAATATTATGATTAAATTATCCAAATCGGAATGGTAATTCCCAAGATTACCTCGAACATACAAACAAACAAACAAGAGTCAAGGAGTTTCATCTCACGGTATTACAATATAACATATTATACCTGGACAAATTCACACCCGGTTAATTAGACCCAAAGTAAGCTCTAAGCTTGTGTTATGGAATCTAATTGATACTACTACATATACATACACAAATACTTTATATGAATACTAGCTGCGCCCCGCGGTGTTACCCGCTTTGTTCCCGTTCCCGCGGGAATTTCGGGATAAAATATATCCCATGTGTTATTCTGATGTATAACCTACATTACTGTAGAGTTTCATCCAAATCCGTTCAGTAGTTTTTGCGTGAAAGAGTAACAAACATCCATACATCCATACATCCATACATCCATACATACAAACTTTCGCATTTATAATATTAGTAGGATATAATTGACACCCAGACGTCGTCGCCAACATGCCTTCATATAAAGTTGACTCCGGGCGGGAATCGAACCCGCAACTCCCGATACAGTAAGCGCTCTCACTGCCACTGTGCCAACGGGCTTGTCAAATATGAGTTCAGTGAGAAGGAGAAGACATAAATAAAAATAAACTTTTAATTATAAACTCATATGCCTTTATTTCGTACTGGTGCGTTTTCCTTACAAATAATGTATACTTATGAAATTAAACAAAAATTAATTATTATTTTCATCTATTATTAATAATGACATAACTTTATCACTTATCGATATGCTTTCCGAAAATAAAAGCCAAATGCTCAAATAAATAAGACAAAATACAAAAAAATACATCTTAAAAAATGAGTAATCGTAATTATTATACAGTTTTAGCCTTTTTCTGATAAAATTATGTTTTAAAATATATATTTTAAAATTATATATTATCATTTCAACCATAATCATATTTATTTAAAACTTTACATATTTAACCGAAACTTACACCTGAAAAAATCAATAAAATATTATGTTTAAATAAAATATATTGATTCAATAATACAGTATTATTAAATCGTGTTAAGTGGCAAATAATAATAAAAGGCCGGGCTTGTCCCGTGACTCCGAGGAGAAACTCTATAATTTCATTAATAACGAAGAATTCGCTATACACTTTTCATTGATTAAAATTATTATTTTTTATCAAAAAAAGGCCATTAGTATCTTTGGTGAAAAAGTATTGCTTCATTTAATTACATTTATTTTTAATCAGATCTATATTTGGAGTTAATTAACTAAGTATTAAGATACACTGTATCATTGAAAAAATACCAAATAATGATTTTCAACTGTGAAGTAAGATCCAACTCTTTGGCTTTACTCTAAACTGTATGACTTTCATGTAAAATCATATTATTTACTCGTAAATTATTCATCTTTCGGTACACTGTAAAAAAGCACTATTATTATTATGTACAATCTCAATGATAAATAATAATAATTAATAATAAATGGACGGAAACGATAAGAAACAACTAATTTTTATAAAATAATAATAATATTATGAACTAAAGTTTTGAACATAATTTTTACATCATTTTGTGCAAATCGCATACACAATTTTAACAAAAAAAAATCCATATAAAAAGTAAAAAAAAACTCTTTAATCTCAATAGTAATTTCAGAATAATCTAAAATAATAGATGTTTGACTTTATAATACGATAACACTTCAATATCTGAAGGATTTTACAACGACAAAATAATTGTTATAAATAACTTAATAATAATACAAATAACGGTCATAAATGTAAAATAATAATTATTAAAAATATATTGTGCACTTCGAACAGCGTAGAGGAAGCTTAAAAATCATATTTTTCAGACATTGAGGTAAATTTAACGAGAATTTCTTACAATAATTATCTAAAAATGACATGATTTAACTATCATTACACTATTTACAAACTTATCATTAAATTACACATATTATTTTAATAAATGAAATTATCGACACTTTGGCTCTCTTAATAATTATTATTATGAATAATAAAATGAGTATGTATCACGGAACAGTAATAGGAAACAACGTTTAAGAAAGCAAATAGTTTTATGAAAATAATAATAGTAAATTATTAAAATCGAATTGTACATAATAATTATTATTCTATCTAGATATTAACGAGAGACTGCTAAATCAAAGGATGTAAATTAACTAAATTAGTCACGTTTTATTATTTTGTATTTCAGTGTCTGTGATCACTTAATGTTCGTTGTTATTCGCCGACTGCTATTTATTGCTCGCACGGCGTTCGCTGATATCTGCAATGAAAAAAGTGCATTAGTATTATATAGGTAATATTATTGTCTAGACGGGACTTGAATGTAACCTCCACGTTTCGGTCATTCGGACATTGAACACTTATACGATATTATATATACGATATTGATTGTGGAGTGAAAAGTGCGAGAACAAAAGTTGAAGAAAATAAAATTCCACCCATTACGATTTCTTCGATAAACTTGGTAGTATAACTCTGCAAATATTGATCCTAGCGTAAAAATGATAATGGCCAAACTTGTGGAAAATTAAATTTCTAACAACTTTGGATAACCATTTTTGCTCTAAAGTTGAAAATTAACGAGTTATTTCAGAAAAACGAAAAAAATGAACTTTAAAACAAGATGGCGGCGAATCCTCTACCGGGATTAGTTCGAAAATCGAGATTTATACTCCCAACCACCCCCCCCCCGACGTTTAAAAAAAAATCGCTCCCCGGTTTTTTTTCTATTTAAATGTCTGCCCCGACTGCGCTATTACTCAATGTTATCAACTTTTTCTAACAGTCCAAACTACACCAATACTCTTCCAAACCTATATAGTACCCTTTGATAACAATTTCAAGTGTTCTCAGTAGAATCACTTAAATCTAACGTCCCTTAGTTATAGCATATCCCTCAGGAGTGAATGCCCTTTGTCACAGGGTCCTGAGGGAGTGATACTGAACGACAAATGCGCCAACTACACTATGTATTTGGAGTGTGATTTTTTACAAGATTAATGCTTTCGTTGCGTTTGTTTTAATAGAGGGTGCTGATTGAAATGTCAATGTTATGAATTGTTTCTTTTTGTATGTGATTGGGTTATATTTAGAATGCAATGTGAACTTTGGTACATACACTTTCATTTCAAAAAGCAATTAAATATTTTATGATTAACTAGCAGCGCCCCGCGGTTTTACCCGCGTTGTGCCCGTTCCCGTGGGAATATCGGGAATTTTTATACATAAAAACCTTCCTCTTGAATCACTCTACCTATTACAAAAAACCGCATCAAAATCCGTTGCGTAATTTTAAAGATTTAAGCATACAGACAAACAAACAGACAAAAATAGCGACTTTGTTTTATACTATGTAGTGATTGTTTTTTTATTATAAAGGCACATGAACTCTTTCTGCCATATTCATAAACGCTCTCTAACTAAAACACTTTAAGTGAGTGTTTTGTCTCTTTTGCTCTTTGGAAAATAGCATATGTCAGAAAGGGACAAACCATTTGATAAGCTAAAATGCTGCTAGTAAGCTTTTATGAATAAAGCCCTTAATCTGTAATCTCTTTAGCACCTACTCGTATATATGTTTACGAAATAAAAGTTTAAAATTGAACTTTATGTTGCACCAAATAGTGAAACACTATTGAAAGTAATTTGTTTTTATACATATTTAGGCGATAAATAAAATTGACAGAGAAGTAGCCGATTCGGTAAAAAAATTAAAAAAATGCTTACAGAAAGAATCACTACATAGTATAAAACAAAGTCGCTATTTTTGTCTGTTTGTTTGTCTGTATGCTTAAATCTTTAAAATTACGCAACGGATTTTGATGCGGTTTTTTGTAATAGGTAGAGTGATTCAAGAGGAAGGTTTTTATGTATAAAAATTCCCGATATTCCCACGGGAACGGGCACAACGCGGGTAAAACCGCGGGGCGCTGCTAGTTAATAATAAACATTTAATATTAAATCAAGTTTGAGTAAATATAGCATGTATCTTTACAGAAATAAGTTAGAAAAAACAGATACCAGTATTTGGCACCGTTATACTTGTTTTCTCTCAATCATCATGTTGGGTTTCGTAAATCATCATACATAGTATAAAACTACGTCGTTTTCCGCTGTCTGTCCCTATGTATGCTTAAATCTTTAAAACTACGCAACGGATTTTGACGCAGTTTTTTTTAAATAGATAGAGAGTGATTCAAGAGGAAGGTTTATAAGTATAAAATTTCCCGAAATTCCATCGGGAACGGGCACAACGTGGGTAAAACCGCGAGGCGCTGCTACTTTAAATAAAACTTCTATCTCTATTACTGCAAAAACACTTACATTTTCAATTGTAAATCTTTAAAATACATCTATAACCTTTCGAATACGTTTCTGCTTTGCAAAATACAATCTTGGCGTTTCGAGAATAATGACTAAAATCGTGCATCTATTTGTTTGGGTCCCTATTTGGTAGAGTCCCTAACTTTGATGTTCGTCCTTTGGGAATGAGTATTCACATCTAATTTCGATAGTGAGGCCAAAACAAAGCTCTCTGAAGTGATTCTTTATCCTTAAAGTAGTTTCAATCATTTGTGTTTTATTGAATTTTGATTTATAATTGAAATAGGGAAGTAGATAGTGTAGTATCTTATATTGATTTGAAATAGATGATTGGGATTTTATCTATTAATATTAAATGTTGTGTGGAGATTAATGTAATAAAACAGGTTTAAATGAATGATGAGAGATTTTTTCGCGGAGGAGAAGATTTGCAAACGTTGTCATAGGATTTGTTTAACAGAACTTAGTTCTCAAGTTTCTGTTGTCAAAAACAATCTTCTAAGTTTTTTGACTGCCGAAAGACCTCCGTCACGATTTAATAAACCCAACACCGACAAGTCATCGTTTAAACCTGAATTAGCATTTGTGCCTGATTAAATTATTGAAACGCCTCTTTATATTATCAAAATGCAACCCTATTAAACCCCAAACAAAACAAAGTCATTTATGTAAAGAATGAACAGTACAGGTGCTAACATATATCCCTGAGGTACACCTGTGAGATGTGGCCGGCCCGCGGTCCCGCTGATAAACTGTTCCGAATTTATCTCCTTTACAGTACCATTTGTTTCAACGCGGTTGTTAAAACGGTCCAACGTTTTAAAAGCAATAAAATCTTGTTGGGAGCGATAAGTGAATGCTGTCGAAAGCCTTTGTTGAGTTATTTGATTTTGATGTTTGGATTTGCTGTTAGTTCGCAAACAAA
This sequence comes from Cyclophora albipunctata, assembly GCA_963082685.1. NCBI lineage: Eukaryota > Metazoa > Arthropoda > Insecta > Lepidoptera > Geometridae > Cyclophora > Cyclophora albipunctata. The sequence continues at coordinate 1,041,265 of OY720137.1, read as the reverse complement.
GCGGTGTTGTTATAAAACAAGATTTTTCAACTGTACCTCTATAAACGGAATTGTAGATAGATTGTATATGTTTGTGTGATTTTGCATGATTGTATATTTCTAATATTGATATATAGTGTTTTAAAATTCGTTTAAACTTTGATCGTTTAAATCTAATTGAGTAAAAATATATTAGAATTAAGGGGAGTGCCATGATGTCGGCGAACGACGGTGACTAGCAATTAAAAAACACAAAAAAATCAGTTTAACAGGAAATGCTTTTTTTTCAAAAATTTCGCGAGTCACCGTCAATCGTGGCAACGAATGTTAAAGAATGTTATCCTTACAATTAATTAAATAAAAAAACATATGTTCATGGACACACCAGACACAGTTAATGCCAAGAAAACTCAATATTAAAACTCGGGTTTGTTCGCAGCATAGAAGGTTGTATTAATAAGTTAAAACACTTTGATTTCCTGACCTTTTGAGTGGATTGCAACACCTGTGGTCACTCCGTCACCCGTAGTAATTAGTAAATGTTAAGTAAATATCGCGAATGTTTGCAAAAAAGCTCAGCTTACCACTTGGATAACAACCCCGTTGCCGCCGAGTGGGAATAAGGGCCCCCGTACGGTGAGTACTGGGAGTAAGGCGCGGCGTACGCGTACTCGCTGGCCAACGTCGTGGTACCTGGAACGGAGATCATGAGGCTTCAGGCGGGTAATCTCGAATTAATGATGATAAAATAATAAGAAAAAATCTTGAAAAAAATCAATTGACATAATTTTTCATAAATTACAAGACAAAAATATATAATATAATTATGAATCGCTGAATGTGTGGCTAAGCGGATAACTTCAGAACGACTGCAGCAAATTGGACGATTCTTTTTTTTATGTGTTCCTTACTGTCAGGACAAGGTTTTTATATAAGAACAGGTAATACAAATTTCGAAATTCCCACGGGAACGGGGGCGCTGCGCGTGAAACCGCGGGGCATAGCTAGTGATTGATTCGCGTTCGTGCCGTCAACACGAGCAGTCGTGTCGCAACTGCTGACTCGATGTTCGACTGAATCAACGTTTTTGCCACCTTTAATAAAATGGCAAGTACTTATAAGACGGACATTCTGCCCTCCGCGACACTGGATGGGATCGACCTCAAGAATCTAGTGCGGGATTTTTCGCTCCTTAGAGCTGAGGTCACCGCCATTCAAGCCAAACTGGAGGTGTCGGAACGTGTGGTCGCTGAATTAAGGACCGAGGTCGCGGCATTGCAAAATAAGCCAGTGACGTCGATATCACCGCAGTCAGCACGCAACGTGACCGTGCGACGCCGTGCAAAGAATGACCGTAATTCGCCGGTCAGCATTTTTAACGCGACCAATACCGATGCACAGGTGAATGACCGCCCGGGCCAGATGACGTCGGCCCCCCCGGCTCCTAAACCGACACCCGTGCCTGTTGCGCCTTCGACTGCTCCACGTGTCCTCAAGCAAAAGAAGAGTTATGCGCAAGCGTTCCGCCAGCCACTACCTAAGCCTCGGCAGGTGTCCACTGCTGAGGAAAACTGTGTGGTTGCGCCGAAGGGATACAGAGCGAGAAAAGTCGACGTGGACGGCTTCACCCTGGTGGAAAAACGTCGACCAAAGCCGTCTCGCAACCAACGTGGTACCGCCGCCGCTACAGCAACAGAGGGCACTCTCCGTGTTGTGGAGCCTACCGTTTCGCTGTACATATCAAGATTAGACTCTAACACCGCAGGCGAAGAAGTCTTGAAATATGTGCAGCAGAGAGTCTGTTTTTGGACAAAGGAATCTATACGGCTCAACCTGCGTCGCCTGGAATCAACGAGGGATACGACATTCAAGTCGTATGTGCTTCAAGTGCCTGTGAAGCACAAGGCAATGTTCTTCTCTCCCGACTTTTGGCCCGCAGGAGTGGTATATCGTCGCTTCAGGGAAGCATTTACGAAAAAAATCCCTGACTAATTAATATATTAGGCATAATTATAAGTATAAATGTATATATGTTAGTTTGTAAGGTATGTATGTAAAGTAGAATGTAAGCTATATTTTATTGTTGCTCGGTTTGAGAGGTATCACCTTTCCGTGACACAGTTTACACTAGTATGGGAGGTGATGTCTCGATAACTGAGCGAAATATAATGTAATTACATTTGAAATGAATAAATGAATTTGAATTTTGAATTTGAATTATAATTGTCCTCTTCTAAGGAATCAATTTGACGTTTAACGTTGGTTAATAATTTATATCCTACTAATATTATAAATGCGAAAGTTTGTGAGGATGGATGTATGTATGGATGTATGGATGTTTGTTGCTCTTTCACGTAAAATCTACTGAACGGATTTGAATGAAACTTAACAGTAATGCAGGTTATACATCAGAATAAAACATGGCATACATTTTATCCCGAATTCCCGCGGGAACGGGTACAACGCGGGTAACACCGTGGGGCGCGGCTAGTGTTATATATTAAAGTAAATTGTAGTAAACTGTGCCGACACGTCCGTGGCATGGTCATTTATAAACGATACACTCATTAATAAAGATTACCAACTAGAATACCGATATACTAAATGGGAATTTTAACAAAAAGTAACTGAAAATATCTTTCAATCTGTACGTTAAATAGGTGTGTAGATATTAATAACAAAATGCTTATGCAACCGAGTCAAGATAGCACACAAATAGAAACAATTTACGATCACCCAATTAGTAATCCTATCCATATTACTAATTGTTAGCGCTAATTACAAAGAATTAAACGTAATAGGCATGTGAGCAATATATGATTTCGAAATAAATGACAACAAAGTATTCGTACAGATACATGACGAAATACGCGATGATGCCACCCGTATGTTAGGTATGTAAACACAAGCATATTATGATGACAATCAAATCAAAGCCATCAACATTTATCCGCCACGCCTCGAGAGTGCCTCCACGCCCCTCGCACGCAACCTAACGAGTTTTATACGCGTAACCACCCCACCCCGCCGCCCCTCAAAAGTGACAGTTTAATATTTATAACCAAAGTGAGCCTACAAACCCGAAGTACTCAAGCCACTTCTGTCGCATCGCAAGCTCGTGACTCGGTTCGTTACCCGCCTCAGACAAAGCCATACGATTCCCCCCTCTAAAATTATTTGCATAGAACCCCGAATGAGCTATTAAAGATGTCTACCCACCCCCCTTCGGGATAAGCAGATTGCGGTGGATTAAAGACCGGCGGTATAAAGAGAAGCGTCCCTAGATGGGTGCCCTGTGGCACTCCACTTTGGATTCTCCTTTTAATATGCATAAGTGCTAAAACTCTGTGGTACTGTATGATATTTTATGATGTTGTAACAGAAAGGCGCGCGGTCCGAAGAGAAAATTAGATTTCCTCCGGAGTGGTTTTGAGTGCGACGCTCGACTCTGTCGAAAGCTTTCCTTACTTTTTTCTCTTGATTCTTGAACTGTTTTTCTGTTCGGCTACTTTTGTTTTAGCTCTCACTTATTGTTTTATTTCGGTGCGTGGATCTTTATTGTCACTTCAAGTGGGTGGGGGAGGGGACGTTATTTTTTACACTTTTCCTATTTTCAGATTACTTATATCTGTTTTTCCTTTGATAAATTGTTTTCTTTGTTGTTTTTTGGAATATTTTCAAGTAGAGGGCTTCTGTTTTCTGTTTGATTTAGAGGGTTAATGGCAATTAACCCTGAGGGTTAAGTTACATACTTTCAACTTGGAGTCCTGTGTAACTTTTTAACGTCTTTGTAAAGTTTTGCTAATCAAGTTACATTATTCACTTTAACTATTACAATGATGCTTTAGTTGAGATGGATAAGTAACCCCATCTACTTGGAAGTTGGTTAAAATCCGTTGTTTTAAATAGCCACAAAGAGTTCAACGTCATTGTAAATAGTTACGAAAATCTCTGGGAACATAACGTGCTTTCTTGCGGGGTTTGAATTCTTCATAAAAGCTTTCAGGAGCCAAACCTCAGAGACGCAATTTTCAAAATTTTCGTCATTTTACAATTTAAAGAATATTTATATTATCTATTCACGATCAATTGACGTCATCGTCACCAATCAAAAAGGCAATACTTACCGTCATAATGAGCGTACGGAGGGTATGGCGGCGCGGGCGGCTGCAGCACCACGAGGGCGGCCGCGTCGGGGCTCGCCGCGGCGGAGGGCGGCTCCCCGCCCGCCCCGCCGTTCGACCCCGTCGAGTCGTTGGTCCCTGTGGAAGATTGAGGTGAAGTTAGACGATTCGTTTGACGACGTTCACGTTACGGCCTTTACGGACTTTGGTGTCGTTTAGGGAATTTTCACAAAAATATTTCACTAACTGCAGGTTGCTGAATTGTAAGGAAAAGTTTCAAAGACATGTGGCGTGGTCGAAGAATTAAATAGAACGAGTTTAGGAACTGGTTGACTCGCGGCTTTATCTTAACAAATAAACTAGTATCCACAAAACCGAAACGGAACAGTGCGTGCGTAGAGCTCAATAATCAAGCTTCGCTCCGCTTATGGTCCATAACTGACCAACCACAAGGCATTGAGAACGTATTAAATTTGTCAAAGTCTCTTCACTACATAGTATAAAACAAAGTCGCGTCTGTTTGTCTGTTTGTCTGTATGCTTAAATCTTTAAAATTACGCAACGGATTTTGATGCGGTTTTTGTAATAGGTAGAGTGATTCAAGAGGAAGGTTTTTATGTAAAAAAATTCCCACGGGAACGGGCACAACGCGGGTAAAACCGCGGGGCGCTGCTAGTAATAATATATTCTAGACCCATCTATCTATATTCTAAGGGCGTTATACATAAACGCTTATGAACAGCACTTTAGCTATCAAATGGTTTGTCCCTTTCCGACATACTCTATTTGCCAAAGAGCGAAAGAGACAAAACACTGTTTAAGTTAAATATCGCTAAACCTTCGGCGGCGGTAAACCGGTAAACCTTCTGCTATCTCCCTGTCTTTGTCAGTACATGAGTACCTACAGTAGTAACAGCATTAAAAACTATTATTCAATTAAACTTCACCATTCTTAACCCTTTGCCTGGCGCGTGCGTCTCGTGACACGTTAACGGATATCCAACCTGTCGCTGATCATTACCCGTCATTTCCTAAGGCCTACTCCGTCATTATTGTCTTAGTGTCACGCGCTAATACTTGCGGTGTCAGAGTTTCCGATTAACAGTAATCACGCCGTTTTCTGTTTACTTGGAATTTTTGTTGACATCAATAGAGAATTTGACACGTCCGCTATGAGAGATGTAATTCCCATAATATAGAAATTATTATACTATAACTAGCAGCGCCCCGCGGTTTCCCTCGCGTTGTACCGTTCCCGCAAGAATTTCGCGATAAAAAGTAGCCTATGTTATCCTTTTTCAGGCTTTGGACTAACTGTGTCCCAAATTTCATTCAAATCGGTTCGGTAGTTTTGGCGTGAAAGCGTAACAGACAGACAGACAGACAGAGTTACTTTCGCATTTATGATATTAAGTAATATAGTTTTTAATTTAATAATCAATTTATTATTTGTCATTGCTGACTTTCCTTGGTGAAGGGATTGAAAATTTTTAATGAACCGATTTCTAAATTGTTTTGCATTTAACAGAAAATGAAATGAAGATGCTAACAGAATAGTCCTATAATCATCGTTAATCGGTTTCAAAAAGGTAGTTCTTTTGTTTTTTGATGTCGGTGTTTCGTCGGTAACAAGCAGTCGGCCCCGGTTGTTTCAATCGTGAGACCACATCGAAGGTCTTTAGGCGGTCTAAAAACTTCGACACCAGAGTTGGCCACTAACCTACTCAAAATAAATGAATGAATCAATAAAACTTTCCATATTTTGCAATTCAGTAAAATGACTGTTTCTAGTATCCATGCTTAATTATAGAATACTAGCCGCGCCCGCGGTGTTACCCGCGTTGTATCGGTTCCCGCGGGAATTTCGGGATAAAATGTATCCCATGTTTTATTCTGATGTTTAACCTATATTACTGTAAAGTTTCATCCAAATCTGTTTAGTAGTTTTTGCGTGAAAGAGCAACAAACATACATCCATACATCCATCCTCACAAACTTTCACATTTATAATATTATTAGTAGGATAGTAGGATCACTATTAGTTATATCTTTCTACGTATTTCAAAGTCTTAACTGACGTATTAAAATTCATTTGGAAAACTGTTTCTTTTTGTTCTACAGTACATTTTTAACATAAGACATACACTTGTCCATTTGTATGCGGTAACACCGTACAAACCATTTCTATGAATGAACTACTAGACAACCATAGAATGTAACAGGTTCTCACCAGACCACAAGCCTGTTTAATTGTAACATAGGAAGCTGTAGTATTGTAGATCATGTTACGTTCTAATGTTACTGAGAGGGCCTCTCTTGGCCCATTCACAGAAGGGATGTGGTCAGTATTGTTTGATAGTCAATGAAATAGATAGTTTTTGTTAGATTTGTTTGAAAAATGAGTTTTGTGGTGATATTTCTTTTGCGGCTAATCCTCAGTGTAGACTTTGATTTAGAAAGGTATTTGATATTTGTGGCATTCTATATTGTTGTATTCATAAGTAACTGCTCAGAGGCTATTGACCTCAGTAAGATCTATCAGCAGACAAACAACTAACAGATAATTTAGATAAAAATAGGTATACAATACAATGCAATCAATAAAACTTATTTCAAATAGTTCATAATTTTAATGTTTTCAATCTTTTATAGCTAACTAGCAGCGCCCCGCGGTTTTACCCGCGTTGTGCCCGTTCCCGTGGGAATTTCGGGAATTTTTTTACATAAAAACCTTCCTCTTGAATCACTCTACCTATTACAAAAAACCGCATCAAAATCCGTAGCGTAATTTTAAAGATTTAAGCATACAGACAAACAGACAAACAAACAGACAAAAATAGCGACTTTGTTTTATACTATGTGTGATGAAGAGTTAGTTGAATCGATACTAATATAATAAAGCTGAGGAGTTTGTTTGTTTGAACGCACTAATCTCGGAAACTACCAATCCGAATTGAATAATTCTTTTGTAATAGATAGCCACATTCAACGAGAAATTTATAAGCTATTTTTCATCCCGAAATTCCCACAGTAACGTGCACAACACGGGTAAAACCACGGGGCTTTGCTAGTTAGTAATAGATACATACATCTCAATACTTAGGTATAATAAAATCTGAGAAAAGGACAAAAAAGAGAACCTATTTCAGTAATAAGTATTGTAAATCGTCTCAATGAGAGGTATCAATGACGTTTCCCATGATCAAAGTGAGTCCAACCGCAAGTAATTATGTGGTCACAATATGATATCATAACACTTGGTTCGGCTTGTAGTCGTATGGGAAATGTTCCAATCAATACGTGTCGTTAGGTTTGCGGTTTTGTGATGTTTACTTATTAGATAAGTGGGAATTAATCTGCTTTTACAGATATTTTACATGTTCTAAAATTTAATCTAGGTAATTAAGTATAGGTATAGTGCCTCCGTGGTCTTGTTGTTGGAGCGCCCGGCTCACGATCCAGAGATTCCGGGTTCGATTCCTGGTCGGGACAATATCTCACAAAAATCACTTTGTGAGACTGTCCTCAGTTTGGTTAGGGCATTGCAGGCTGAATCACCTAATTGCCCGAAAAGTAAGATGATTCCGTGCTTCAGCGGGCACGTTGAGCCGTCATCTACGGCTAGTAGTCGTTACACGAGCCATGTCAGAGGCCTTTGGCGGGTCAATAACTCTGACACCAGGATTGGTCAGGTTGACCATCCACACGGTGAAGAAGAAGAAGAAGATTTACATGATTCTTAGATCGTTCATAATTCTAAGATAGGATTGCATGATTCTTACATCTCTTACCTGAATGAGGTGTGTAGTGAGGATGGGCGGCGTGCTCGTATGGAGTGTCGAACAGCTCCCCGTAGTAGCCGGTGGCGCCGCCCGCCGCGCCGCCCAGCTCCGTCAGCAGCTTGTACTCGTCTTTGAGACTCCATTTTGATGATGACCACAGCTGGAAGGAAAAGGAAGATTAGTGGGGAAGATTTTGATTACAAGCGAAGGACTTGTTACTCTTCTCGCGTGATTATCAACTCTGTGGTTTTGATCATGTTTACCAGGTTTTGAGTTCCCGTGTAAAATTTAGGATGAAAAGGGTAACCAAGGATAGTAGAGGATAAGTGGGGAATTTAAATGTTATCGTTATCATGATTGAATCCGGGACTAAGGTCCCATTTCCAGGTATTCAAATGTGTAGTCGAGCAAAACATAATGGTTTAAAACGTTTAGTGATCACGCCTGGGGAGGACTTTACTGTATATTTGATATTTTCAAGAGAACTTTTTCGATTTCAATACACAAGTAGCATTTTTTGTACAGGTTTTTACACATTTCCTTTTCAGACTTTTTACTTCTTGAATCTCCTTTTGGAGTCAAAGTATCAATAATTCCAGTAAAGACACCCTCAAAATAAAGTCTCCCTTCAAGATACAACTTTTAACCGCCAAATGTAAAAGCTTCTGTAATCAAGTGTAAACTCGTGAAAGCTTTGGAATGGACGGAAGTGACGTCATTAGCGCGCGCCCATACCCATCCGTCAGACAAGATGGCCGACCGTGTTTACGCGCCAATTCTCACTACAGATTGATCTATAAATGATTTGTTTTTGGTTTACGTGGGAATTGATTCTGGTCAATTTATTGGTGAAGATAATAAATAGATTACTTTTTTATTTATAGTTTGGTAAAAAAAATACTAATAACATCAAGTTGTTTTTTTAATTGTTTGTTTGAAGGTACTAAGCTCAGAAACTGCCAATCCGAATCGAATAATTATTTTTGTTATAGATAGCCACGTTCAACGGAAAGGTTATAGGCTAATTTACATCCCAAAATTCCTACGGGAACGGGCATAGCGCGGGGTGTAGCGTTAATAAAAAAAATGTAAGCAACTTATTTTCTAGACTTTATTAAATATTTTTGTTGCTGCCAAAGGGTGAGACAACAAATCTACAAATTGATTACTTACATTTGAATATATTTGATCCCCATTGTAGTGACTTCTCTGCCTCTTCACGTCGTCTTCTGAATGACTGTTGAAGTCGCGGTTTTCGTCTGAGGACAAAATGAAATACAAATAAATGAGACAATAGAATATGCTTATCTAGTTACATTACTTGTAAAATAATGGAGTAAGTTACTAGTAAAATAAACATTACTATTAAAATAATTATGTAGGTAAATCTTAACAATATACCATGTTAACTCGCTCAAGCGTTTACAAACGTTGAGCGAGCGAGCGAGAATATACACGTGTTCGTGCTCGCATTTATATGAACTCGACTGTTCGCTGATTATAAGTACGCTCAATCTAAGACACCTTCCTCTTACTATAGAATTTCAAATAAATTGATTAATGTACTATTTTCCATAAGGTTTAAATTTAAAATTTATTAGTAGGTTTGTTAAATTTACTGTTAACCCGGCGAGGATGTTGTAGGGTCATTTTGACCCTGACAATTTTTAAGCGTCTGTGGTATTTTTTCCCGCGACCGTAGGGTATTGTGTGTCTTAGTAGCTGTTGCTAAGGAACCGGCGAGTGCGCCACGCACCGATATTCAGTCGGCCGGCGCCTGCGACGGGAGTAACACGTGCGCGAAGTCGAGAAGGGTAAATATGACCCCGCCACAACCGCGGCGTAACATTTTTTGTGAAGCTGCGAAAATGCTTCCAGGTGTACGTAAGAAGTGCCAAGTATGTCCTTATGCTCGCCATCGCAAGACAGCAAATGTTTGTGACGAATGCCACAAATATACTTGTCCCGAACACACTATTTCGTTCTGCCAGAATTGTGCTGCAACCACAGACAATAATGACATGTAGTTTATAAGCAACTAGCAGCGCCCCGCGGTTTTAACCGCGTTGTGCCCGTTCCCGTGGGAATTTCGGGATTTTTTTACATAAAAACCTTTCTCTTGAATCACTCTACCTATTACAAAAAACCGCATCAAAATCCGTTGCGTAATTTTAAAGATTTAAGCATACAGACAAACAGACAAACAGACACGAAACAGAGACGACTTTATTTTATACTATGTAGTGATTATAAGACTGTAGGGGAAACTGATTGATCTCTACAAGTTGTAGGTACCTAATTACGAGCTAATTGATAAAAAAGAAGTTATCTATTTTTTGTTATTTTAGTGTTACTTAAGTAGTTTTATGAAAAAGTTTAATTGTGTAGTACTTTGCCAAAACTGATTTAATTATAATATTTTGTATCATTATATGCCTGTTTTATTTATCAATTCATAAAAATAATATGTAATTTACATAATACCTATTAAAGCTTCAGTTTAAAATTAAAAATCTAGCTATTTTGAACCCAATAACATACAGGGTCAAATAGACCCTCGACAACCTCCACGTAACTATTTTCACCACATCCTCGCCGGGTTAAGTAAATATTGATCCATAGTATTGCTTCTAAAATAATTTCAAGAGTCATACACAATTATATTCCCAAAAACTATTATCATAAAAGTCACCTCTTAATTTGAAAAGTATAACCGTATAGTAGCAAGTAATAGGTTGTAATAAAAGAGAATTAAAGTGGAGTTATAATCAAGGGAGGATGAATTTAATAGGTCAGTAAATCTTAGTGGTCTCGCTCGGTGATCCTGGTTGAAAGGTAGGGATGTGCACTTGTGGTCTATGGTTGTCGATGAATAGGACAAACATTTCATCGAATAGTCTTTGAATTAGTAGTCGATCAGTTGTCGATAAATTGGAAAAAAACTACTTCGAATCGTCTTTGAAGTAGTGACAGCAGTAGGTTCGAGAAAACAGAGAAATGTCATTAATTTGCATTCGGTGGTTATTCGCAGTGAGGTGTGTTAAATAAATGTAAACAATGATCTTGCGGCGGTACTGATAGTTACGCAAACAAAGACGCGCGTCTATCTCGTATTACAAGTACAAGTATGGCTCAGGGGCGGTCGGGAAGTAAAACCACTATATCTTATAGTAAGTTAAATGAACAATATATCTAACATACTCGTATTTAATTTATTTAAAACAACCATCTCGACTCAAGAAAAAGAAGAAGAAGTTAAATATGAAGTAACTAAAGGTGTCGGATCTTGTACGTTTAGTTCGAATGCATGATAATGATTTTAATTATTTTTATCTACACTAATGTTGTAACATTCTACTTATGATTCCAATACTTGACTTATAATTACTACTGTTATAGCACAGACAACTAAAACACTCAATTTAAGCAATTGCACATGATGAAATAATATCATTATAATATAACATTATAACATCATTATAACGCGACCAATTAACCTGGCGAGCCTTATGTCAAAATCCTCATACTAGTTGTATAAAATTTTGATATTAGGCTGGCTTTTGAAAACAGTTGGGTTATACGTGAAAACTTCGTCGAAACTACATATACACAAAACTCTTTGGTAAGATCTCGCTCGCTACTGATTGGCCCTACGCGCAGCTGCGCTCTCATTGGTTAGATTTTAATGGCGGCAAGTTCACTGTGACAATACACGTACCTACGCGTGAATTTCATGTTTCGCAATGTGTTTTGTTTTTAAAATTTTGTTTGATTAATTGCATTAAGGCGAGGATATGTGGCGCTCGGGCAGATCTGAGGTGGTGAGGTGCGGGGCAGTCAGCGGGGCGCTGCCCGCGCGCCCCGCTACAAAACATCGCACAAAGCGCGGTGAATAAATTAAAATTACCGTTGAAACTTTTTTATTATACCCTTCGATCAACAATGCACAACTAGATGTCGGGTCGGCGCAAAAAATACGTCTCGGTGAATAACGCCTCATTTGAAAAGTGAGGCGTTATTCTCACTTATGTTATTACTTATGTTAGACTAAATTATGATTCAAGTTTGCATTCATTCCCAACAAGCTGGATTTTTGTGCAGACCTTGAATACGTCATTACAAATGATATGTCAAAAGTCCCTATCGATCCCGCTTGTGCGTTGTTTTTAATTCGAGGTCAAAGGTCACAAATTTGCGTTTTTTGCGTATATCTCTGAAACAATGAGAGCTACCGAAAAACGGTACAAACAAAGTTTGTAGATCGTAAAATTGTCTAAAAAAAAGATCTCAACGCTTTTTCTTCTACGGTGCACAGTTCTCGAATTATGGCTATTTTAAACATAGAAAATACGAATATGCACTCATACGTGGCCAGTATAGATATTTGAGTTTTGTGATAAATACAAGAAACAAATAAGAGAGTGCAGTTATCTTGTCTCCCTCCAACATCTGCTTCTGCTTATCAACACTTATTTCGTGTGTTCTACCAAGTGCAAGTGTGGCTAGGCAATGATCTAAATCCTGAAGATTGGGGCTGGAAACTGATGAATAATAGTTTGGAGTTTTTTTTGTAATTGCAAAAAAGTAGTTAATTTTAATTAAATTTAAATTTTTTAAAAAATCATCATAAAAATAGTGTCCCATTACATTACTGGGGAAACCACGTTAAAAAAAAGCGCCGTGTACACTACTTCAGAGGTGGGGCGGAAATGTGTGCATATTATATAGTCGAAAATACGACTTTCCTGCGGTCTAAAGTCACGATATCTCGAAAGCGATGCTTTGTAGAAGAAAAGTGTTGAGATCTTTTTTGTAGACAATTTTACGATCTACAAACTTTGTTTGAACCATTTTTCGGTAGCTCTCATTGTTTCAGAGATATAAGTACGCAAAAAACGCAAATTTGTGACCTTTGACCTCGAATTAAAAACAACGCACAAGCGGGATCGATAGGGACTTTTGACATATCATTTGTAATGACGTATTCAAGGTCTGCACAAAAATCCAGCTTGTTGGGAATTAATGCAAACTGGAATGTCTATTTTAACTGGAGTATTTCCTAGTAGTATGTGTAGTATGTAGTACATTCAATTAGGCAATATGAAGTGTAGGTATTTTTATGACTTACTCGTTTTGTGCATGAGTTGGTTGCACGGGAACAAGTTCAGTTAGTGTTATTGGTATATTAACTGACTGTTTATTCTGACACCTAAAAAAATAAACAAGGCTATAAGTTACTAATTTACTCTTTGAAACTTTACTCTTTGACCAGCTTTGACTATTTATTTTACTTTGAGCTTTGACTATATTTATTAATTTTACATACTTACCTAAACATACCAGCATGTCTTTTTACCTTCCTTTTCCGCTTCCTTGTGCAACAGTTTCTGATTTTATTGATACTTTATTTTACCATGATGTAAACAATAGTCGATTTTATAGATGTGAACTCACGAAGCAGAGCGTCCGGTTCACAACCGTACACTACGAGCTACGCTCGTCGACTGAAGCTAGTAAACAATCTGATGCGATGCCTGCGTTCCATAAAATAAGGTTGAGATTTGTGAAGCAAGACTCAAGTGCGTGAAACATGGCGGGCGAATATTTCGTTTTATTTGAATTCTTTTGCGTTTTTATAGAAATTGGCGGGTCTAATGAAAAATGTAACTGATTTAGAATCTAAGTGAGTATTAGGAAATTGATATTCCAAAAAAAAAACGATGAATATCGCTTCAAATAACGAGATCTAGGACGAGAAAAAAATATTTTTACATAATCTTGTGCATCTTATTTCTACATTATTATAATGCATTTTAAAATTCTACTCGATTTAGTATTTTATTGAGGATATATTCTTTTAATTGGTATTTTTATTTTTTTGATAGAATCTATAGAAGTGTTAATATTTGATCGTCAAAGTAGCGACTATGCGCGTTATTTTCACATATCCTCGCCTTAAATAGTGAAGATAAAGTAGTGTATGCAACTGCATATAACACGGGTATTAAAACACTCGTTACTATTATGAAACTCGCTGCGCTCGTTTCATAAACTCACACTCGTGTTTTAATACCCTTCTTTATATGACGTTGCATAAACTACTATTATCTACACTAATGTTGTAACATTCTACTTATGTTTCCAATACTTGACTTATAATTACTACTGTTATAGCGCAGACAACTAAAACACTCAATTTAAGCAGTTGCACATGATGTTATAATATCCACATCGATATCGTAAAATCTCATTATAACATCGCGCCCTGCGCGCGCAGCTGCGCTCTCATTGGTTAGATTTTAATGGCGGCAAGTTCACTGTGACAATACACGTTTGCGTGAAAAACTATTGTCAGCTTTTACTCTTGTCGTTTGATTAATTGCATTAGTGAAGATAAAGTAGTGTATGCAACTGCATATAACACGGGTATTAAAACACGAGTGTGAGTTTATGAAACGAGCGCAGCGAGTTTCATAATAGTAACGAGTGTTCTTCGTGAACTTCATTATATGACAGTTGCATAAACTACTATTATGAACGCTTGATTTTAAAACGTTAAGTTACAGTTCTTATCATAATTTATCCTGATTTAACAGTATTAAACGAGGGTACAGCATTCTGTGTTTTTTTACTAATTTCAATATACATCTTAATTTTCTCAAGTGAGAAAGTGAAAATGAAGTCATTTTAACAAAAAAAAATCAGTACATTATTAGAGTGCATTTAGGTGTTCAATTTAATGCTAAGTTTTATAGTTTTAATGTACCCCTCACTGGTTGTCCTTAAATAAGTAAATAAATAAATAAAGCAAATCACTTAGTAATCCATAAACTTACGTAGACATATTTCATCCTTCTACTATCGATAACTCCTCCCAATGTGTCCCATCACTACAAAACTTACCTCGCTATAAACGAGCGAAGTTGGTAAGTATTTCTCAGCGCACAGTAACTTACATTGAAGTTACAATACTTGCTTCTTGTGTAGAGTTAGTACGATGCCCTAGTGTGCTTTTCATAATTTTATATTAGCCTCTAAATTATTAGAATTTGGCAATGTTGGAATATAAGTTTTTGGAAGTTAAAGAAATTTGGGTATTACTTTAGCATATTAATAAGACTTTTTATTCTAGTGAAAGACATCAACGCGTTTTTTCAGTTTTTTTAAGACAAATAGATCTTTTTGTATGAGAGTAGTTTTTTAGATTCAGTAAGACTTTCTTTAAGTTTCTGTATGAAAAATAAAACCTTTGTTCAATTAATTAATTAACCTCGGTTACTTAAACGACACTCAATTCACTTAATTACATACATTTCAAATCTACCAACAGATAACTTTACTTAAAAAACCAAAATTAATATAAAAGCTTTATCACCACCTTTTTGCTCGATACGATTAGAAACCCAAAGAAGATTTTGACGAACGCACTCCTCCTTTTTCGAAGTCGGTTAACAAAGACAATTAAGAATAATATAGAAACACCTTTGAACCTCCTCCTTTTTCACGAATCTCCTCTATTTTTGACCAAACTGCTTTTTTTGACGTCGCTTAAGAAAAGGCAATAACAAATATAAAGAAACAAATCCTTCATACCCTGGTCCTCATGCCGTTTCCTCTTCATCCCCGCGCTGGCTCCGTTGTGCAGGCCTTCCACCTGCTCAATCCCAAGAATACCGTTGATGCTGTAACTCCCGGTGTTGGTGACGTGCTGTTCCGTGGTGGGTGATAGCACGGCAGTCGTGCCGGGCGCGTTGCCTGCGTGGGTAATTACCTGTGGGGATACGTAAGTAAGTAAGTAATTTGGTGCTGGGGGGACACGTAAGTTAGTATATGTGAAGGTAAGTGAGTTAAGTAGTCTATTGCCATAAATACATAAATACAAATAGTATATATAAGTAAAGTATTAGCCTGTAATGTCCCACTAGTACGCATAGGCCTCTCATCTCACTCAATATATCAGTACAGTGAGGATAAGGCATAATCACCACGCTTGCCAAATGCGGGTTGGTAATTTCAAACCCGAGCCATGTTTGAAAAGTAGGTAACATGTTTTCTCTTGACTCGGGAATTGAACCCGGTTCAGTCTAGACGAGTGCACTTCCCCTAGACCACCAAGGCGAATTAATGAGTAGGGATTATTTATAAAGAACTAGCTGCTCCCCGCGGTTTTACCCGCGTAGTGCCAGTTCCCGTGGGAATTTAAGAACCTTTCGACCGATTTTGTGCAAAGTTCACATAAAACATCTACTAAATATCCAAAACAAAGCCCAAACATTTAGTTTGGATAGGTGAGCCCCTTCTTGAGTTATACAATTACAACGAAAAGTGGCATAGATTTTTATATATAGAAATTAGGAGAAATTGAGGTTCTTACAGATACCACGCTGCCCTGCGCCGAGCTGATCTCCTGTTCTTGCTGCTGCTGTTGGTTGTGCGCGTGTTTCGCCTTCTCTGCTGCTTTGTTACGGACGATCCTGTGGGAAAATGACTTTGTTAATATATTGGAAATACGAGTAGGTTTGAAAAGGCTTTGATGCTTTGAAAGTTGGTGGATGAGGAGACAATTTTGATTAATGTCTGGTCTCAATAACTGATCTCTTTCCAAGATAAGACAGTCTTTAAATTTTAGACTGTTTACTGGTCTATGAAAACATAAGAAGGACTGCACACTAGAGACAAGACAGGCGGTATAGTGTCTACAGAGAAAAAAACTGTGCATGAATAATTTTACTAACAAATAATTATTTAATTGATTAAAGAAACAGTCTCCCGTCAGTCAAGAAAACAAGTCAGTACAGATTATCTAGACTTAAACTACTTCAAAATAATGGAATTTTCAAGAAAGTCACATTATCAGTACCATTTTCGTCTCATACTTTGAATAATTTCATACAATTCGGAAGCGTGTGCTACATAATAATAAATGACTTTCTATTCACGAGCAATAATGAGACAAACTGCCCAATTAGGCGCGCTGACACGAATAATGCATTAAATAACATTGAGGGGTAAAAAATGCACTCGATAAGTTCATGTGGTTAGTGCGGTAGGGATGGGAAAATATGGACGGAAGAGAATTGTTTTTTCTTAACGTACGTTATTTATCTATATATAATTTGTAAGTTTGTTTGTTTGTTTGTATGTATGTTCGAGCTAATCTCTGGAAATACCTGTCCGATTTGAATACTTCTTTATGTAATAGATAGCCCTATTTAACTGGGAGGATATAGGCTATTTATCATTCCGAAATTCCCACGGAAAAGGGCACAACGCGGGTAAAACCGCGGGGCGATACTATCTATAATATAAAAATGAATCGCTGAATGTGTTGCTAAGCGCATAACTTCAGAACGACTACACCAACTTGGAAGGTTCTTTTTTTATGTGTTCCTTATTGTCAGGACAACTTTTTATATAAGATAATAAGTAATAAAAATATCGAAATTCCCACGGGAACGGGGGCGCTGTAGGTGAAACCGCGGGGCACAGCTAGTTGGTTATAAAGATTAGACTTAGTTTTGACACAAGTGAAATATTTACAACGTTTAATAATTACGTACATATAGGTACTAAGCATATTAAAAAAAAAATCACCTTGTATTAAGTGATCAATTTGACGTGTAATTATAAACAGCTAATAGGAGTTTATTGTTAATTACATCTGTTTTACAGTTGAAAAAAACTATTTACATTCCGCCCTAAATATCTTAAGTATGTGAAGTGTATATTATTTTCAAAAACTTAGTAATTAAATTATCAGATTTTTTTCAATATTAATTTTAAAATATTCCAAGAGATCTGCATGTCCCATCCCTCGCAAAAGAATATTCTTATAATTTCAATACCACAATGAATCAACCGGCACGCGTCGCAACATCCTTTTGCAATATACGGAGCAGCGGCCGCGATTTGTCACGCTTCCGAAACGCGGCTAAAAAACGCGCACTGTATACCCCGCTTTATTGCTTTTATAAGTTACTTAAAATGTGTATTGGATTATCTTTTGTGTTCGCGATTTATTGATGTTGGTTTGGTAATTGATTTTATTAGTTTATATTTGAATTTAAAAGATTAATGTAAAGTACCATGCTGGGCAAAGGTCTCTCATCTCACGTAAGATACAAGTCAATAGGTATCATAACAGAATGATAACAATCAAGTAAAGCTATTAAAATGCTATTAATTTAATTTGTTACACCTTGTAGTCCAAATACAAAATCAAACTACAAAATAATCAACCAAAAAAACAACTTCAAAAATTAGACCCGCCATTTTGTTTGGCCGTTTCCCGCGCTCGTGTGACAGTTCATTCCGCCATGATGGATAGTGGAGCGTTTTCTCCTGAATTATTGGCTATACGGTTCGGGTTGACATATGCAAAAATTGTCTCGCAAACTCATCAAAAAGGTTAGATTAGGGTGTGTAATAGTCTACTGCAGTGATTGATGGTGTACTTGTAATTGTGTATTTATTTTTTGGTAGCTTTTGATATCATTTCTTGTATGTTGTGATTAGTTTTTTGACATGGATCTATTATGGTTGGTTTCGCATCTGTGTGTTTTTGATGAGACTCAAACTGAAACGCAACGGTGACTGAATAAAACTAATGGATATCAGACATTTTGAAGAAGCATAGACTTCGTTTGTTTTGGGCGAGTTTACGAGCTGCGAGCCGGCGCGCTTAGTTAACTGCAAGCGTCAAACATGTCAAATTATTCGCTCGCTCGCTTTAAATTGAACTAAGCGTTATGCAACTTATAAGCTCGCTCAATCTAAAACAACCCAGGTAATCAATGCTCTAAAGTTGCGCTAAAATTTGCTTATAATTTATAGGTACAGTGAATTAGAGATCCCTGTATAAATAGTGTTAAAGACTGTATAATTTTAGGCAGTGAAGTTGTTAAAAAATACATACAAAAAACAATGCTTACAAAAAATACAATGTTACTTCATAAAGTAACTTTCATAGAAAAGAAAAACAGAATCCCTTGTTATAAAATTTTCATACGCGAAAATAGGCAGAATTGCGAATGCTAGCAACACAGCTAAAGCACGGTTATCACATCCGCTTCCTGTGGGGCTGCCAGTGGTCATGATTTAACCCTAACATTTTAATGGTATTCTTCAGCGGGATAATGCAAGTGCCCGCGAATATTTATGATTTATATCAAGGGAAGAGATGGTCTATTGTAATTTTATTGTTGTTATTTGTTGTGAATAATTTCAGATTATTTCTTTGGACTATGTTTTTAGTTTGTGTAATTTATGTTCGATTGAGTGTTGTTGTGAATGAGAAAGTATTCTTAATTTACATGGTAAGTAACTGTTTATTTAAATATAAAGCCTGTGATTTTATACTTATGAGATACTCATATTGTTATGCCTAAAGAGATAGGAAACTCTTTGCAGATGAATATTGACTTGAAATTAACACTCTCTCACAACTACTCGTAAGTTGTAGCTATCGCTTAAGAAAATTGAAATGAAAGTGGCCTAGACCCTTTGCCTTGGGAGATATCATACACAAAAAAACATACAAATGCGACTAGAAGTCTATATAGATTAGCGTCTCATCAAACAAAATCTTCGAACATTCTCGACGAAAACATTGCACAAATTACATTAATTCACAATCACCCGTTGACACTTCACACCCTAAATCTAACCTAAATTACGCGCTAAAATTATTCAGCTTGCCAGTGCAAAAAATTCAAATGTCAAACCGGGGCTGCCAGAGTTATAGCTTCAATTACCCGCAGTAGCGGGGTCCCGATTAAAATGTCTTGACGTTTTGCAATTCTGCCATTTTTTTTATCGCGAGGGTAGATTTTTATAGTTATTATTAGGCATTTTGGAGTCTGGTCGGTTTTTTTGTTTAATTTATTTTATGGTAAAGGTTAGCTGTTGCTTTTGGGTACTTTTTATTTTGCAAGTTGAAACATTATTAGATTACGTTTGCAGTTTATTTATAGTTTCAATGCAATTATAATTTGCAAATATGACTTTATAATAGAACATTGGCGACTACCACACTCCATGACTTGTGAGATTAGATATATTTAAATTACAGATAATGACATAATTTCCAATAAGTACATCCTTTCTATACTTACTGAGTAAGATATCCACCACAAGCCAGCGTATTCTGTTTCATTTTAAGTTTTAAGTTTGAAAATTGTGGAGATTCTTTATTGAACTTATCAGTTCGTAATTTATCAATAATAATCAATTTCAAAGAAGCTTAATAGAAATAAATAGCAAAAGGACTATAGCGACAATATAGATTCTCTTTCTCCTTTATATCTCTTCTCTATCTGTCCTTCAATCGTAACACTACTTCGGCAGCCTTTAGGCGGTCTTACAGCTCCAACAGTAGGGCTGACCACTGACCTGCTCAAACTTACTCGCTTATACTCGTAGCATCTTCCTATCTTACTATCAATAACATCATCCCTTCACCCTTTCCAAAACTAACCCCTAAACGATATTCCCGAAAACTCTCACTTCCATCCAAATAGATTCAGTCGTCATGTGACCACATTCCCGAGTTCCGTCAGACATTACCGTCGTGTCAGCCCCGTGCCGGCCCCGTGCCGGACACGTGCCGGGGTCGGAATAGCCTTTGAATAGCCGAGGGGTTAACTTTTGGTATTTGTCAACTTTGATGCTATCTAGGGAGTTATTTAATAATTGTTTCTGCTTATATTTAGGGTTAATGTGTTTTTGAATTTTGAAGATTTAAAAAAAACTAGATTTTTTCAGATTTTCAGAAAATCATGAACGAAATCTTGATCCACAATTTAGATAAAAATCTCTTAGCTATTCATATAACATAAAAAGGCGTTCGTTTCTTATATCCCACGACTATTTTAAATTGAGACTACGTTTACGGATACACTTCGCTTTTATTTTACATTTTTATCTGACGTTTCGGCCCCTTACAGGAACCGTGCTCACAGAAGTAAAAATCACTACATAGTATAAAACAAAGTCGCTATTTTTGTCTGTTTGTTTGTCTGTATGCTTAAATCTTTAAAATTACGCAACGGATTTTGATGCGGTTTTTTGTAATAGGTAGAGTGATTCAAGAGAAAGGTTTATATGTATAAAAATTCCCGAAATTCCCACGGGAACGGGCACAACGCGGGTAAAACCGCGGGGCGCTGCTAGTGTAAAATAAAAGCGAAGTGTATCCGTAAACGTGGTTTCTATTCTTAAGAAATTCAAACGAAAAAACTTCCAAAAATTATTGCCCAATCCGAAATAGATGATTGAATAACCACCCCTCGTACGGGGTACAAATAAAACCAATTTATTGTAGTTTAATGCAGAGGGGCTCAATTGACCGACTTGATACTCTATTACATATCAATGGGAGAATAGTTAATGTTATAGTTTTAGAATGGAGTCGATTTTAGGATTGGCAATGCAGGGGTTGTTATTGGCGATTCAGAGCTTTTCAAAGTAAAATTATCTTGAAATAAAAGCGTAATTTAACTGAGCGATGTTGATTTATCGCGATGTTAAACAACGTGCAGTTCAGTCGCAATTCGGATTGGTGGCCGATAGAGGCCATTCTATCTGAGCACAACCGTTCGGAGAGCCCGCGCACTACAATTTGTCTGTCCTAGTTGTTTCAACTCTCAGACCATGTCGAAGGCCTTTAGGCGGTCTAAAAACTCCGACACCACTAACCACTAACACTGTAGTTTGCC
This sequence comes from Cyclophora albipunctata, assembly GCA_963082685.1. Classification (NCBI taxonomy): domain Eukaryota; kingdom Metazoa; phylum Arthropoda; class Insecta; order Lepidoptera; family Geometridae; genus Cyclophora; species Cyclophora albipunctata. The sequence continues at coordinate 1,019,665 of OY720137.1, read as the reverse complement.
TCTGTCTTGTCTATGAAAATACTTAAAGAAGATAAACGTTATAAGGTGTCTGAAAGATTGAGGAATGTATTCTGATAAACTACAGTTTTGTTACAGTCATACAAGTCAGGGTCAAGACAATTTGTTACTATAGTAATTACTGTACTACTTACTGTAGGATAGAGTTTATATATTTTTTCCTTTTAGAGAAATGTTTTAGCTGATATTATAGTTCACGCTGTAAATTGAGCCAACAAAGCATAAAACAACAATAAAAACTTTAATGGAATTTTCAACTCCATATTATATTAAACCATATTACAAAACGCGATAACGTTCTAGTTAAAGATAACCGTTATTAAAAACGTTATCAGAAACCAAATAATCCGTTACCCCTGCACTTAAGTCGAGTGTTGCCAGTACACAAATCCACGGCTAATTGCGTGTTACTAGATTAGATAAATTACCCACTTTACGGGGAGTTTTGCGTAATTAGTTTGTCAATGTGGTTCTTTGTTTGTTTTTGGTTATCTGTGGCAGGCTACTGGTTATTAATATTTGAAAGACATCTGTCATAATCAAAATCAAAAATAGATGGTTACTCGATCGAACCCAAGTCGAACAAACTATTCGCCTCAGTATCAAATATTGATTCCATACATTCCTTTCATATCCTCAATCAATTGAAGCTAAGTGAGTTATCATGTATCTGCCATATCGGTTATAATAGAATATCGTTAATATTTACAACAATAGACCGACGGACGTATTCTGATAAATAGTTTTTCTTTCATACGAGAGTTATGTGTTTACTGATTGAAGTCATCTATGTTTTTTCCATCAATTAACTTACAGAATAGGTATGCTAGATACGTTAGCTTTTAAGCGTATTCTAAAGTAATACTGCCAGCGGTATTGTTAAGGTTAAGTGAGTTTATAAGCTGCGAGCTTGCTTGTTCAATGGAAGAGGTTTGGTGGCTTTTCGACCCCATAAAAGTCTATCAGTAGTTTAAGTGAATTTGACAGTCTTTAAAACATTTTATTTATTGATTTGCAGCAACTTGTAATCTCGCTTAACCTAAAATACGGTCCAAACGGTCAAAAAAAATCTACAGTTTGTCTTTAACAGTACAGCAAGAAAAATAATTGTAATCATTTGCCTTTTAGTCAACTCAACCTGAACCATATATTATGATGAAAAGTATCCACTTTTGACGAATAAAAGTATAAAACGATCTCAACTCTAAGCTCCCTGATTGCTATTGTATAATAACTGAATGGATGTCGGGATGTCCGGTGGACGGAGCACGTGTCTGTTTCCGGCGCCGCCATCTTTATTCCCCCTCTACGTACTTCCGGTACGCGTTCGCTACGCAACTCATTCATGGGCTATAGAAGTGGAGTGTGGAGTTATTTAATATTTTTGACGTTAAAATATTTATTTCGGATTAGTTGTATTAAAATGACATTCGTTTGTTGATGAGAATACTTTAGTAGATCACTGTATTATATCTATGTAATAAATTTGAAGAGTTTGTTTGTTTGAACTCACTAATCTCAGAAACTACTAATTCGATTTTAATAATTCTTTTGGTGATAGATAGCCACATTCAACGGAAATTGTATAAGTTATTTTGCATTCCGGAATACCCACAGAATTGGGCACAACGCGAGTAAAACCGCGAGACGTTGCTAGTCTTGCTATATATCTCCAATTTCATAGCCAAACTAAACATCTTTCATCCCTATTCGGTGTACTTTACGAAACTATACCCTAATGTGTAAAACAAAGGGTTGGTATTACAATGAAACTTATCTGAACTGTATCCTTTACTGGCGTCGTTCAAGTTTGTGGGAGAAACGCTTTAGTTTTATATTGTTTTTATGTTTTCTCTTGAATTTTAGGAGATATTTCATATGGTGACCAGGTTTTATTAACGTGCTTTTCTTTTAGTAGTATAACCTGTATTTTCCAATTGTAGAGCATAGGTTTAGCCAGAATTTTCTTCTGTATCGGGTCTAAAAGACACTTTTTTGGACCATAAAGGTCCTTCTTAAATGACACGAAAAAGATGAGTGCAAAGAGTGAGAAGCCATATTCAACCAAAATTCTGTTAGTTAATTGACGGTATATGATTTCAAAAACAAATGTATTATTTATGTTTAATCTGGAACGTGAAATTTTTGCGAGTTATACTCATTGGGTAATATGAATTAGTAGGTGCATATATCTCAATGGGTATATATACATATATATGAGCCATGTCAGAGGCCTGTGGCGGCTCTCAATAACTCTGACACCAGGATTGGTCAGGTTGACCATCCACTCGATGAAGAAGAAGAAGAATAAATGCATAAATAAATAATATAAAAATATAGTTAAAACTCACCTATTAATACTAGAAACTGAGGGCACATTATCCTGGCTGCATATCCCTTCACTGAGCAGTCTATCCCGGATTTCCCACGCGAACATAGTCGGGTTTTCTCTCTTGTACGCCGCTATGGCGTCTACGACGGGCGGCGTCGCGACCTTGGGCTTGGACCCGCCTATCACGCCCGCCTTGAAACTTCCGGTTTCGTAGTACCTGAAAGAGAAGTTGAAATTAGTTTGTGTATGAAACATATTGGTTGTCTAGTATATGTTAGACTCTAACATATACTATTGTAGTTAGTTAGAGGTATGGATATGTTCCTTTACTATGTTTAAGATTAATATGTAAAGATATGCTATAAGTATAATATGTTGCTTACGCTACCTTTAGAAATGTAGTATAGTATAGCAAAGCTTTGGTGAAGGGAACTCGATTCAACTAGGGTTTATTTTATATAATAGGTTATTTTTAAAACACGTAAGATGATAGTTCAGTAATTTGAATCATGTAACTTCAATAATAAACTTATGGAAGTAAAATAAATTAAAGTGCATACATAACTCCTGAAAATATGCTGAAAATCCTAAGTAACTTTATTACTCAAATTAAGAGCTCAATATCTTAAACCAACTTAAACCTTACTTAAACGCAACTTTATCACGTACGCCATAGTAACAAATCTTGGGGCCGAGTTAAACGCAATTCATTTGCGGTTAACCGGCGCTTCAGGCCTGTACTTAGCTCGGAGTGTAGTTAAGTCAAGTTTATGGAATACCTGGTATACGGTGGAATTAACCGTAACCGTAACCGATGCTAGTAATAAGTAGTAGTAGGTAAGATCGAGTAGGTTAGTGGCCAACCCTGGTGTCAGAGTTTATAGAGCGCCTTAAGACTTCTGACATGGCCTAACGATTGAAGATTAAGTAGTTTCCGAAGCACGGTAGCGCTTACATGGAAATAACACTATCGGTCACTCATCCAAGTAGGGGTGGAGCTGCACGTTGTTTAACAATTGCAATGATCCAACATCGATAGTAGTAGTAGTAGCAAGTATAAGTAGGTTAGTGGCCAAGCCTGGTGAGAGAGTTTTAGACCGCCTACTGATGGTCTATTAGTAGTAGAAGTGTAGTGAGCCATTGCTGGGCAAAGGCCTCTCATCTCACTGAATTTATCAGTATAGTGAGGCGGAAGTTAATAGTAAGTTAGTTCAGAAAATGCCAAAGTTTTTAATAATGCTGGCATGTAATGTTTAGATGTTATTATTATTTTCATAAAGCATAAAATTGTACGTTACTTAAATGTCCTAACCTAAATAACACTTGTTTGGATGGAAAAGTTAGCCGGTAACAACATAACACCGCTTCACAAAAGTCGGTAAACATTCACAATCACAGTGTAGACACAAACAGAGAAACAGGGTCGGTCGAGGGGCAAATAAATTGAAAACAAAAACAACGCTCAGTGATGTCCACTCTCGCGGGAATAGGGAGGGGACACCACGGGAAGTGGGTGCAAGTCCGTAGTCAGCGGGATTTTTAGAGTTATTTACGTGAAAACCGGTATACTTCCTGCTTACTATACTAGCATGAATACACTGTGTTTAAAAGGAGGAGAATTTTAATTCGATCGGATTGTACTATTAAACTTAATGGTGTGACAATGATTAGTTCAAAAATAGCTCATGGCCCGTGTGCTATGCAGCATCGTTTGTAAATGCTTGTTTTGACAAAAAGTTCAGCTTTTCTTTTAATGTGATTGTATTTAGATGGAAACTTTGCCGGTTTAACATTTAGGTGATTTAAATGTGGTATTGGCAGTACATAAGTTACCTAGCTACCTATATGTGTGTTATGTATGTTATTTGGATCCATATTTTTTAACCTACGTAATATTGAAATCCCGTAGTTCCGAGATTTTTTAATCCCGCGGCCGTTTCCCATCACTATCAGTGGTCAGTTTTCAATTTCAAACAGACAATGGTGGACCGCTCTGTTGTTATTGTTCATATGAATTATAAGTCTCTGCATTGCTCCCTAGTCGGGAACATTTTGCACTCATTTTGGAAATATCAATGGGATTTTGATATTTGGTTCTAAGTGTTGGTTTGGGACTGGTTTGAAGTGGGATAAGTATTTTTCTTCAAGGGTTTTAAGGTTTCTAAGGATTTTTATAACGAGCTACTCTACAAGTAGTAGTTATCTGTCTATCACTAGCATTTTATTTATATCAAAAGCGTTTGCAAATACGTTCAAAATCAACAATATATTATGCTATGATCCAGATCGGTAATGACGGCGACTTCCGAAATTTTGATTAAAAATAAATGTCAATATACTATCATAGCCTCGGTAGTCTTGTGGTATGTGCACTCGCCAGCTTTGCGGTCTCAAGTTCAATTCCCGGGTCGAGCGAAAACATGTTTCCTTCAGACATGGCTCGGGTTTGAAAGCACATAACCCGCAGTAGCCAAGCGTGGTGTTTAAATAATAAAAAAAAATGTACTCCTAATTCTCCTCACTGTACTGATATCTTCAGTGAGATGAGAGGCCTTTGCCCAGCAGTGGAATATTACAAGCTGATACTTTTTTACTATCATTTTATATACTTTTTTTTCAAAACTGCGCCAGTCACTGTAGCGTTCACTACACCATGATCCGCGAAACCCCCTAAGACTCCTCAGAGACTCTCCATCATCACTTTTACAACAACCACATAATAACCTCGACATAAATATCCCCACAGAGACCCCAGCCATACCAAACGATAGTAGTACAATACCGACGGTATAATAATTAGATGGTTTTTATTTTGTCTGTCTGTTCGAACGGAGGCAGAAAGCGGAACGCTCACACTTCCGTTCGGTCGGTGTGTGTGTTTGTACGTCATTTTGGTTCGTAATGAGGATTTACTCATTTAGATTTAATTTTGATTGTAGGTACGTGAGATTTAAATAATATGTATGTTTGTATGTACGTGTATGTTCTACCAGCAGCACCCCACGGTTTTACCCGCGTTGTTCCCTTTCCTGTAGGAATTTCGGGATGAAAAATACCTAATAACCTTCCCGTTAAATGTGGCTATCTTACAAACAAGCATACAAAGTGTACCTCTCTATAGTATTAAGTATAGATTTTTAAAAGAAATGTCTCCCATAAGCATAATTAATTCTTTTTCTAACGGTCATTTACTGACTATACAACTACAATAAACACTTAGAGTTGTATCTACAACTGGAAACATAAAAAATAAGTATTGGCCTGTAATGTCCCAGTCTTCTTCTTCTTCTTGGTCAGGTTGACCTTCCACTCGATGAAGAAGAAGAATGACCCAGTGCTGGGCAAAGACCACTCACCCCATAGCTTGTATATAAAACAACCAAAAAATACAGAACCTCCCTTTTTAGAAATCGGTTAAAACTACCAAATTAACAGCATCACACATCAAACCACTCTCAAAAACATCCATAAATAAAACACTCGAATCATGTTAAGCTTTGGACCAATAATAAAAGCTACGAAGCCCCCGTAAGCTCCCCCGTAAGCCCCCGTAAGCTCTCCAAAGCCGTGATAAGCTTATTAAGCTCCCCTTATCTAGATTGGCAATATGTTGTACACTTGTCGGCAAATTGATCGGATTGGCAATGGCAAATCAATTTGTTTTAATGTATGCTTGTGATCTGTGTGATTATTGTATCTTAGTGGATGTTTGAATTGAGAGTAGGTGGGGGGGGGGGGGATCATACGAGTATATCTATATCTATTGAGTTATATCCAGTGAAACTAGCTTGGACTCGCTACTAGATTTTATGGGAAGATATTCTGAAGATGTTGAACTACGTTTTTGGAATGGGTAAGAAGCAACCATTTTGGGCGCATACTCTTTGAATTAGTTTTTGAAAAACATTGACTTTTGAATTATGTTCAAAACTGACCTAAAATGTAAATTAATCAAAAATTTAACATTTTATAATCTAAAAACCAATTTGCTGAAAATATCTGTAAGTACAGTCTCGTCAAAAATTACTTCAAATAAAATCAATCCTAACAATAACTTTAAAAAAGAAAATAAATGTTATTTTACAGGACCCTAACATACGCGCGGGTACATTACGATAATGTTAGTGGTTCTCTCAGGGGATGGATGTAGCACCCTTGTTTTAACGCCCCTGCAGTACAGGCGAGAAGACAAGGGGTTTCGTGTAACGACATTTTTTTATTTTTAACAGAGAGGTATGGAGCTAAATTTTAGTAGCATTTGGACAACAGTAGGACACACCAAGCTGAATGAAATTGAAAAGAAAATGTAAAGTGAAGTATTAGCCTGTAATGTCCCACTGCTAGGCCAAAGGCCTCTAATCTCACCGTATATATAAGTATAGTGAGGAGAGTAAGGTCACCACGCTTGCAATACTAATATTTCTTTTAGATTTTCAAGAATTCTTCTCTCAAGAAGAGAAGCGCCACCACAGCTAGGATAATTGGGCCATATTAGATATAAATGTCAAATAAACCATAGAAAATCTCACATTTGGCATCAGGATTAAAAAAAAGATTAAACAATATTTGTGACTTAATTTTCACTTCACTAAATCCTTTTTACGTTCTCTAAAAAATATCTAAAACCACTTGTGCACCCACCAGTACATCAATACACTCTCACTTAGGGTGTGATCACACTTATAATTGACTTATCTCGATACCGGTTCGAGTCCACAAAACACTTGTGTACGCACCCTTATGTTTGAACCGAATTGGTTAAGAGGGCCCTTCCCGGGCCGTCAATCTCCAACGCGAACATTATTGAAAAGCTTGTTGTTTCAACTAGCGCAATGTTAGAAAAAGAGGCACTGCGAAAAGAGTGAGCAAGTGCCTGAGCGCTCGTTTGGCATTCGATAACTTTCGTCGCTCACTCGGGGCGGCCGGCCGATGACGTTACGTACGATGCCATTCATAAGGCGACGATTACACGTAAAGTATTTACTGTGATCCGTCAATACAGTATTTATTGATGGATTTCAGTATTTACTGATGGATTAATACACCGGCCTACACGTACAGTATTTATTACGTCAGTATTGTGTCCGGTCTCCTGCTGTTTACACGTCTAAAATGGCCACAGAGCTGAAAATTAAAGGTTGCGTGGCTATTATTTTAGCACTTAGTTTAAATAAAAAGTCCAAGCGAAAGCGATGGGCAAAAAGGGAAAGGTACACACATTTGAATTTAATGGCAGAAATTAAATTACATGGGGAAATGGATGATTACGAGAATTATTTTCGAATGCCTGAACCCTGCTTTGAAGAACTTCTGACAATAGTAACACCTTTTTAAATCATAATCCGACGGATCATCATTACAGAATCAAGAAATCCATCAATAAATACTGACATCCATCAATACATTAGGTTACACGTTCAGTAAATACCACGATACGTCATTATTTACTGATGGATCACAGTAAATACTTTACGTGTAATCGTCGCCTAATAATATCACAGTAAATCTAGATATCGTATAAGTCGCTATTTTTGTCTGTTTGTTTGTCTGTTTGTCTGTATGCTTAAATCTTTAAAATTACGCAACGGATTTTGATGCGGTTTTTTGTAATAGGTAGAGTGATTCAAGAGGAAGGCTTTTTATGTAAAAAATTCCCGAAATTCCCACGGGAACGGGCACAACGCGGGTAAAACCACGGGGCGCTGCTAGTGATACATAAAAACAATGTTCAACATAATCAAACTTTGATTATGTCGAACATTGCGTTGCATTGCTCATTGCTCATTATTGCGTACAAATAAGTTCGCGAAAGCATACGTGTGGGATACTATGGAAATATATCAAAATCAATGCCACTTTTCGTTGTAATTTTATAACTCAGGAACGGGCTGACCCATCCAAACTAAATATTTAGGCTTTGTTCGGACTATTTAGTAGATGGTCTATGTGAAGTTTGCACAAAATCGGTCGAGCGGTTCTTAAATTCCCCCGGGAACGGGCACAACGCGGGTAAAACCACGGGGCGCAGCTAGTAAAATATATATCGTAGGCACAATACAAAGAACGAAGAAAGTTCTATACGAAGCGAGCGAGCGACCGAACCTTGACATAAACATTTGAAACAATAATTCACTCCGTAAACAGGCTTAAGAGGGCCCTTCCCGGGCCGTCAATCTCCAACGCGAACATTATTGAAAAGCTTGTTGTTTCATCTAGCGCAATGTTAGAAAAAGAGGCACTGCGAAAAGAGTGAGCAAGTGCCTGAGCGCTCGTTTGGCATTCGATAACTTTCGTCGCTCACTCGGGGCGGCCGGCCGATGACGTTACGTACGATGCCATATATAAGGCGACGATTACACGTAAAGTATTTACTGTGATCCGTCAATACAGTATTTATTGATGGATTTCAGTATTTACTGATGGATTAATACACCGGCCTACACGTACAGTATTTATTACGTCAGTATTGTGTCCGGTCTCCTGCTGTTTACACGTCTAAAATGGCCACAGAGCTGAAAATTAAAGGTTGCGTGGCTATTATATTAGCACTTAGTTTAAATAAAAAGTCCAAGCGAAAGCGATGGGCAAAAAGGGAAAGGTACACACATTTGAATTTAATGGCAGAAATTAAATTACATGGTGAAATGGATGATTACGAGAATTATTTTCGAATGCCTGAACCCTGCTTTGAAGAACTTCTGACAATAGTAACACCTTTTTAAAACATAATCCGACGGATCATCAGTACAGAATCAAGAAATCTAGAAATCCATCAATAAATACTGACATCCATCAATACATTAGGTTACACGTTCAGTAAATACCACGATACGTCATTATTTACTGATGGATCACAGTAAATACTTTACGTGTAATCGTCGCCTAATAATATCACAGTAAATCTAGATATCGTATAAGTCGCTATTTTTGTCTGTTTGTTTGTCTGTTTGTCTGTATGCTTAAATCTTTAAAATTACGCAACGGATTTTGATGCGGTTTTTTGTAATAGGTAGAGTGATTCAAGAGGAAGGCTTTTTATGTAAAAAATTCCCGAAATTCCCACGGGAACGGGCACAACGCGGGTAAAACCACGGGGCGCTGCTAGTGATACATAAAAACAATGTTCAACATAATCAAACTTTGATTATGTCGAACATTGCGTTGCATTGCTCATTGCTCATTATTGCGTACAAATAAGTTCGCGAAAGCATACGTGTGGGATACTATGGAAATATATAAAAATCAATGCCACTTTTCGTTGTAATTTTATAACTCAGGAACGGGCTGACCCATCCAAACTAAATATTTAGGCTTTGTTCGGACTATTTAGTAGATGGTCTATGTGAAGTTTGCACAAAATCGGTCGAGCGGTTCTTAAATTCCCCCGGGAACGGCACAACGCGGGTAAAACCACGGGGCGCAGCTAGTAAAATATATATCGTAGGCACAATACAAAGAACGAAGAAAGTTCTATACGAAGCGAGCGAGCGACCGAACTAGCGAGCTAGCGAGCGAGTGCGCCATTCACTCGCCCCCCGCATACCTCTTTCCGTCACTTGACAACAAGCAAGGGAGACCGCGATAACGTTGAACAAAATATAATGTGCGGAATCTTCATAAAACATGTTCCAGGATATACGTGTTTTTTAAAAAACCTTGCATGTTTGTAAAATAAATGATTGTTATTTAAAATCTCCATTATATTTACGAGGTTTCTATCATAATATTTTCTTTAATTTTACAATTTATAAGTACAATATGACCGCCCAAAGTTTAGGTAAAATTTGTGCAAAAAGCCGGTTTTCGGAGGCTTATACTGAATTTGTTTCTAAAAATTTAGATTTTCTGTTACGATAGAAACCTAGATATAGTGCATAAGATACTTATTAGCTAAAAAGTTTCAAAGAAAGATCTATAACAACGCCGTAATCACGTAACAGCGTTTGTATGAAAAGTAAGACGGGTTGGCCGCTCTTAAGTGCGGTACCTTCTTAATGAATTACTAATTTATGGTTATAAATTAAGTTATCTATGTAACGAAGTTTGGTTATGGTTAATTTTAAAGTTAAGGTTAACTAGCCGCCTTGCTGTCTTACCCGCGTTGTACTCGTTCCCGCGGAAATTTCGGGATAAAATATATCCCATGTGTTATTCTGATGTATAAACCTACATAACTGTAAAGTGTCATCTAAATCTGTATAACTTTCGCATTTATATTCCGGTTGTGTCAATTGACCATGTCGGAGGCCTTTAGGCGGTCTAAAAGTCCGACTTCGGGGTTGGCCACTGACCTACACGAACTTACTTTTTACACATTATTTTAAGTTACTTGCCTCGGTGGTCTAGTGGTATGTGCACTCGCCTGCCAAGACTGAGGTCCCCGGTTCAATTCCTGAGTCAAGCAAACTTTTCAAACATGGCTCGGATTTGGGATCACCAACGCGCATTTGGCAAGCGTGGTGATTATGCCTAATCCTCCTCACTGTACTGATATCTTCAGTGAGATAAAAGGCCTATGCCCAGCAGTGGGATATTACTAGCTAATACTTTTTGTTTTTAAAGTTACTCGTACAATATTTTTCTATCTTGACACATTTCTTACAGACACTCGTGTTCACGGGATAACTCACCCGTTACCACGTGACCACGAGCGGTGTAATCCGCTCGAGACGTCGGGTATGTATTTTAGTAAAATACGTTAAATTATCTAACGCGATACAGACCCGTTTCATTTAGTATAATGAGTGCAAATCGTGTGAGTTTAAAAGTATACTATTAAAATAATATATTGCACTTCAACAAATCATACAATCAAAGAACTTTAAAAGACCATCCTGGGGGCTCAATAACATTGTGATCCATTCCCGTTATACGAACGGGAATTTAATTTGGTTCCTAATGTTAAGTCCCGCGGGAGAGGGCGTGAAACATTGTCCCGACGTCCAGAAAGGGGGATTATGAGTGCGTCGGGAATAAAGGACAATGGTACAGGTTTTGATTTGGTGCATGTATTTGTGAAAGTGAGGATGGATGGATGGATGGATGTATGGATGTCCGGTATTATTTAATACTTATAAGACAGAGATAAAATAAAGGTAGTCCGGCTAAATGGATTTTATCTTCTTCATCGAGTGGATGGTCAACCTGACCAATCCTGGAGTCAGAGTTATTGAGCAGCCAAAGGCCTCTGACATGGCTCATGTAACGACTACTATCCGTAGAAAGTAAAAATGGATTTTATAAAAACATAACTTACGCATTAGGCAAGCGTGGTGATTACGCCTAATCCTCTTCACTGTACTGATACTTTCAGTAAGATGCCTTTGCCCAGCAGTGGGACATTATAGGCTAATACTTTTTTACTGTGGCGGCAAATAAATTGTAAAATAGTTTAAGTACAACTTTGCCTGTTGGTAGATTGTGATGATATATGACGTGTTTCACGCAAAAATGTCTAGACCAATTTTGATGAAACACTGCGTTTTGAATTAATCCTGAAGGGATTTTTCGAACAATTCAAAAAGAATTAAACCGCGAGGTGCTTCTTAGTGTGCAACCATTTTTACTATTTAGTATTTTAAGAATGATGTTAGATAACGTCGTTACAAACCCAACTCGAACATTTACTTAAGATCCAAATCCAAAAATAATTGCTAAACCGAAATTGTTGAAACTCAAAATTGTTTTGAGCAATAGATATGAATCGCTGAAAATAAACATGGCCTCATCATACAAATTGTATGACTACTTACAACTGGGTCAAGTGCGGTACGAAGTTACTGGGTTCCGTACAATATTTGAATGTTTTAAACATTAAAATTACATAATATGCATGCAACATCTGAACGATTGACTATTTGTATATGTTGGTATATTACATTAATCTAAGTGATAAATTCGATTTTCACAGTTAAGGCTTAAATTAGAGTTTAGAGTGTACCTAGTTACTTTGATTTTATTTAACCTTCTGTATTTTTCTTAATTGTTACTAAACTATGTCAAAACTATTACGAAAACAACATTTGTAAGCTATTTTCGAACGCTACGGCCATCTTGCCGCTAGCAACTCGCTCAATCCCAACGCCACCTCATAACCCTCACCAGGCTTTCCAATACTTTAAACACATACGTTACTTGTTCAAAACAATTCATCTCAAACTTTCCAATCCATTTCTTAACCTCACGGAACCCTAACCGAGAATAGAGAACAATGTCCAAATGACATAAGTGTGTATTGTGCGCACCGCACGAGCCAAGCTTCCGAGGCAGCGGGTGTGACGCGCCGTACCCGCGCACTTACTCGCAGTATGACACTTACTGTTAGCTGTACCGTACCGGTAGGAGGCGATGCCGTTAGATTTTGAGTGACTTTGATTCGGGTGGTTGGTAATTTGGATATTTTTTTAGTATTGTTACCTTTATAGTACTTATATCTATAACTAGGATAGCGCAAGAATTCTTAAGTCTATTTAGCAACTAAATATGTTTAAGAAACAAATTTACGTTCGCTAAATAGTGTTTTATTTCGTGCAATATAAAAAAAGAACAGATTTTTTTTTAAACATATTTATGTAAATAGATTTAGAATTCTTGAGCAAACCGAATTAGAAAATGAATTAGAGCAAACCGAAAAGATTTAGAATTATTGTCTGTAATTGATGTTAAATGGATAATTCGATATCTGAAAGGGTCTTAAGAAGGCTGCCACAATGATCCAAATGCTAATAAGAGATCATGACACCTTAGATGTAGATAAAGAATTGTTTCTTGTCTCATCTACTACAACTATAGAAACGTCGCGGCGTTCTTACTTGCTGCAGCTGCTTCAGAACTTCTGCTGCCAAAATTGGCTGCACTAGTCATGGATGTCAAGTTAAATACAGTCACCATCACCAAAATCGGTACGGAAACATCTTCATCACTAACTACAACTAACCTGGATAGTATCTTGGACACGCATCCATGCGACACCCTGAGCTGTCGACTGATGTCGCACGGTCTGACTCCACTGTGCGCCAGCTCCACTATCCTCTGCCGTACTACGTCAGGCAACGGTCTTCCGTTCACGAACACTCCGCCCAGCTGGTTGACTCCACCGTGGCCTGGAAGAAATCAAGGAATTAGGGTCCATAGTTTGTTTATTTATTACTAGAAACGCCGCATGGTCTTAGAAGCGTTGGTTCCATTTTTGGGAAAATTTCGGGATGTAAAATAGCCGATAATCTTTCCATTGAATGTGGCTATCCAGTACAAAAAGAATTATTTAAATCGCATTGGTAGTTTTAAAGATTAGCACGTTAAAACAAACAAAAAAATCTAACTATCAGCTGTATCATAGTATTGATAGTTTACAATTTGTATTTGACCGAGGCTGCATCGGTTGCACGTTAGTATTTTCTGAAGGTTTGAGGTAATTTTGGCATACACGCCTACGGTAATACCAAGGTACCATGTTAGACTTCCGTATAAAACGCTAGTCTCAAATTTGTTACTATTATAACCTGAGCATGTCTGATAGTCGGAGACCTTCAGGGTCTTCATATTTCTTTAAAAGAAACCAAAATAAAGTGACATAATGATAAAAATGAGTATGATAATAGTTGAGTTATGCTCATTTAAAAACCTTAAACAGAAATGATGGAAAAAACTTCGGATAACTAAGCATTTATTTACATAAAGGATAAACTACGAAGTAAGCTAAATTAACCCTTAACACAATATCTTAAAACCCACATAAAAACAAGTCACATTTTACCAAACTATTGACCAAGCAGACAATATTTCACCAGTATTCTCGCACTATCAACAAAACCTGTGTTTATTAATGAAGATGAAGTTTACCCGGGTTTGAACCGGGTATCGAGCGGGCAGCCGGGTGGAACCGGGCGTGCCGGCGCGCCGAACCGAGACCGCCGGATCGATGCGACAAGGATAAGAATACGGATAATATAGGTTCGTCTTATAGAAGATGAATATTATAGTTGTTATGGGTAGTTGAAAGTGTGTCTTGAATATTGAGAAGACGAATATTATAGTAAGAAAAGTGTCTAGTATTATGAAAAGCCTGAAATATCACATTGCAGGTCAAAGGCCTCTCTACTCTGCTTCCATGATTTGCAGTTCTAAGCGACGGATATCTAAAAATGTGTTTTAATTTTGAGCGTTCGTTGACATTGTACGATTTTATAAGCCACTAGCAGAGCCCCGCAGAGCAGGGCTCCTGTGGGAATTTTGGGATGAAAAATAGCCTATAACCTTCCCGTTGAATATGGCTATCTATTACAAAAATAATTATTCAAATCGGACTGATAATTCCTGAGATTACCTCGAACATACAAACAAACAAACTTACAAATTTTACCTCTTTATAATACATATTAAGTATAGACAGACAAGCCTGCTAATAAAACACGAACGAAATTGTTAAATGCAGTAGAACTTATTAGTAGACAGCTTGTAAACTCGCTTAAGATCAACAACGATTAAACTAGACACATATAGTGCGAGCGTGTGTTGTTTTCACTCGTACTACTAACGCTATAATACAATCTACAATCTACATTAATCATTAAAGTATCAGAACCACATTCTCAAACATACCCAGCTACAAAAACCTTCAAAGAAACCCGGATAATAATAAACATTCTAAGGACGAAACACTTTCCTCACGCCGAGCCAGTAGCGTGACGACATCGATCGGTCACGCCCTGTGGCCCGGATCAATCGATACCCGGGTAAACTGAGATACCCGGGTATGCGAATATAGACCCGATTGTTTTGACTATTATATGCTGTCGTTTTGGTTAAGGAATGCGAGTATTTAATACTTATTTTAACCGGGTATTATGGACCCGGGTATCCGGATATGTTTAGAATTGTTTAAGCTATGTATCTTCATTGCGTTGATATTGGTTCTGTAGCAATTTAGGGATGAAAAGTAATTCAAAATCTACTCTGTGTTTATTTTCGAAACTATTGCTTGTTTCATTCGGTAGGCCTCGAGGCGGTCTAAATCTCCGACACCAGTTTAGGCCACTAACTTACACGAATTTACTTACTTCTTTTTTATGAACTATTAATGTATTAATTTATATTAAATTCGAAAACTATACTAGCTCAGTAAACTTGTAGATACAACACTAGCAGTTCCCCGCGATTATACCGGCGTTGTGCCCGTTCCCGTGGGAATTTTGGGATGAAAAATAGCCCATAACCTTCCTGTTCAATGAGGCTATCCATTACGAAAAGAATAATTCCAATCAGATTGGCAGTTTCTCTGACGTAATCTCAGAGAAACTGCCAATCTTTCAAACAAACAGAAAAATCCATCTCTTCAGTTGTATTATAGGTACTACTTTTAATATAGAAAATCTGGCCTAATCTAAAAATACTGAAATAAGCGTTGTAATATATATTTCTAAGCGTCATATTATTTTCCATCAAATAGCAAAGTTAAGCGCAATAAGGAAAAAACTTAAAATAATGGGAAGTGAAACTAAAATACCCTTGTTTTAGAGAGTAATTAACCTTAATAGGAACAAGATGGCGACGGAAACATTGGGACTGTACAGTCGGACACAGAACGCTTTGGGAATCTTTTAGATTGTTCAGAGCGAGGTTTGCAGGCCAACAAGAAAAGTAAAGTAAAGTATTAGCCTGTAATGTCCCACTGCTGGGCAAAGCCCGAGCCGTTTGAAAAGTAGGAAACATGTTTTCGCTCGACCCAGGAATTGATCGTCTCAACCTCAGTCTTGGCAGGTGGGTGCACGCCTGCATATTTACAACTAGCAGTGCCCCGCGGTTTTACCTTCGTTATTACCGTTCCCGTGGGAATTTCGGGATAAAAACAGCGTATAACATTCCTGTTGAATGTGGCTATCTATTACAAAAAGAATTATCCAAATCGGATTGGTAATTCCTGAGATTAGCTCGAACATACAAACAAAATTACAAATTAACCTCTTTATAATATCAGCATGGATTTACACAAGAATGTACAACGTTACGTATGCTTCTTTTTACATAATTTCCTATGTACCGCTTCCTTGATGAAGTAATGTAATGATCAATTTGATATGGAAAACTAATTATTTTTGTATTATGTAAACAAATTAAAATGCCGACTTTATAAAGTTTCCTAATGATTTGTTAGGGTTTTATGTAGCGTTCGTGGCGTAGTATGACTAAGCGAAGTAAGTTAGCTACCATATACTATATAGTTTTAGGAATACATATTTATCTTTGTCTTTTAGAGTTTAGTAATCACTAGCTGCACTGCTGCACTGGTTACCGTAGGAATTTAGGGATAAGAAGTATATTTTTATTTTGGGATTAAAGTGTTATTTTTCTAACAAATCTTATTTATCGTAAATAATACCATCAGTGAGATGAGGGACCTTTACTTAGCAGTGAGATATATTATAATAATTTGCTCTTATTTATTTCCTTTACTCTTTTCTCTTTTATTTTTTTATTTTATATAGTCTCGTTTCATGTATTCATAATGCGTGCAAATCGTTTAAAATTTCCTTTTCCATTTTACTTTAATCCCACTTTAATAAATTCAAAACCACTTGTGTCCTCGCCTGTACACCGGTAAGTCCCGGGCAAGCGGCGAGCGCGCCCGGGATTCTATTTTCCTTCCGCGAGGGACTTCTCAAATATGCCTCCTGGGTTAATCACCTGAGTACCTGCGTTGGGACCCTTACAGCTTTGTTTTTAATTAGGTATTCATATTAAAGCCGATTGGCGGAGCGAGTTTACAAGCTGTGAGTAGGCGTGTGCTAGCAGATTATCCTATAAGTTGTCTTACAGAGAATGTAATCTACACTTATATTATAAAGAGGAAAACTTTGTTTGCTTGGTTGTAATGAATAGGCTCAAAAACTACTGGACCGTTTTTAAAAATTCTTTCACCATTCGAAAGCTACATTATCCACGAGTAACAAAGGCTATTTTTCATCCCGAAATTCCCACAGGAATGGGCACAACGCGGGTAAAACCGCGGGGCGCTGCTAGTTACTAATAAAATTAATATAGAGAATGTAAGTGAGAGACATAATAGTCTTCCTGAAATCTTAGTCTTGCAATCGATAGACCATGTCGGAGGCCTTTAGGCGGTCTAAAAACTGCGATACCAGGATTAACACACGAACTAACATACTTTTTTATACGCTCAGAGACACAATAATCATCCCGAAATGTCATTTTTTATTTCTAAATATACAAGGACAACACCACGAAACATACTTCCACACAAATGAATCACATCCAGCCCCTCTACAACTGCACAAGGTCACATCCTGACATGCGCGAGCGCACACCCCGCAGGATGCACCGCCACCGGCGCACTCAACTTGACCTTTCAATAAATTGTTGGCTTTTTGACCCCGTGTCGTTATTGTGAGTTTTACTGATGATAACCTGAAGTATACTGGTTTCTTAAGTTTAAGCAAACACTGCTCATTTTTGAAGCTACGTTTACAGATACACGAGTCTTTTGTCACCACGACGAAACGAAAGCGAAATGTCAGATGAAAATCTATACTAATATTATAAAGCTGAAGAGTTTGTTTTGTTTGTTTGTTTGTTTGTTTAAACGCGCTAATCTCAGAAACTACTGAACCGATTTGAATAATTCTTTCACTGTTAGATAGTCTATTTATCGAGGAAGGCTATATGCTACATTTTATCCCGGATTTCCTACGGGAACGGGCACAACGCGGGTAAAACCGCGGGGCGCTGCTAGTGTAAAATAAAAGCGCAGTGTATCCGTATTCATGGTATTCCTTTTATTTCTGACGCTATGTTATTTAGCGAAAAATAATCCTTCTGATGAACCCTTTCGATCGGTATGATAAAGCTACAGGGTGATTTTTTTTTCGTGTAGCGGGTTCGATTCCCGGTTCAAACGTGTAATTATTCAAAAATCTATGAATGCAGTTAAAATTGTTTTTGAAATTAAAATAATGTCTTCTTTCAGTAAAAAATGTTCTATCTACAATATTTAAGGTTCTTTCCCTCCATGTGGCATGGCCGTGGGACGCCCTGTATATACAAAAAAACTTTATGAATATATAATTGACACCCAGACTTCGTCACCAACAACTATGTCTTCACATATTGTTGACTTCGGGCGGGAATCGA
Source organism: Cyclophora albipunctata (assembly GCA_963082685.1). Lineage (NCBI taxonomy): Eukaryota > Metazoa > Arthropoda > Insecta > Lepidoptera > Geometridae > Cyclophora > Cyclophora albipunctata. The sequence continues at coordinate 1,001,169 of OY720137.1, read as the reverse complement.
ACCCGCAACCCCCGACACAGTAAGCGCTCTCACTGCCACTGTGCCAACGGGCTTGTTTAAACCATTTCCAACCTTTGTCTATACAATCACCCGTCTCGGCTAGTAAACTCGCTGAGGTAAGTATGCCGATTAATTGCTTGTTAATTAGACAACTTGCTCAAACACAAGTTCCCAGACTTTAAAATAATCATAACATATTTAATCACCATAATTTACTAATCCTAATTAGTCCATCGAAAAGTTACATTTGGGGTTGCGTTTTTTAGAGGACGCAATTTTATTTTTTTGATGTGTAGGGGGGGTCAGTGTAAAGCTAAAAACAAGTTTGTGGGGTCGCCACCCTTGTCCCACGGCCGCCATCTTGAAAATAGGGGTTGAAATGGTTTTTACGATATATCTCTTAAACTATTAATTTTATTAAAAAAAATTGTTAACAGTTTTGTTGCAAATTAAATTCTCTACAACTTTGGTCCACTAACTTTTTGTCGTAGAACTATAAATAAAAAGTTATAAGCGAAAATGTTCAGAAATTCGAGAAAAAAAAATATATTTTTCGATGTAACTTTTTTTTTAAACATTTTACGAGAAAATGATATCAGACTATTTTTGTAGATCGTTTTTTGAGGAACAAGTTTTATAAACAAATTTTTTTCATTAAGTCAATAGCTAAGGTTTTACAGCGCTCCGAAGTGAGTACAACTATACCTTTATTATACAAGCCCGTTGGCACAGTGGCAGTGAGAGCGCTTACTATGTCGGGGGTTGTGGGTTCGATTCCCGCCCGGAGTCAAAAATATGTGCAGACATAGTTGTTGGCGACGATGTCTGGGTGTTAATTATATATATTACTAGCTGCGCCCCGCGGTTTCACCCGCGTTGTACCCGTTCCCGCAGGAATTTCGGGATGAAAAATAGACGTTGGCCGATTCTCAGACATACTCAATATGCTCACAAAATTTCATGAGAATCGGTCGAGCCGTTTCGGAGGAGTACGCGAACGAACACTGTGACACGAGAATTTTATATATAAGAAGATATTCTTATAAAATATTTGTGTATGTATAAGTAGTGTAATTAGATTCCATAATACAAGCTTGGAGCTTACTTTGGGTCTAATTAACCGTGTGTGAATCTGTGCAGGTATATTTATTTATTATTATTTATTTATACGTGTGTACTAATAATGTGTCATCAGTTATTGTTTTTTTTTATTTATTTTGTTTTTAAAATTTTTTTAATTATAAATTTTACAATATTATTAATAATTAATTATATACTCTTTTCCCCACCACCCACGAGCTAGAGTCTGGAGGCGCGTTTTTTTTACGTGGTATCCCCAATAGGCATAATCCACGGTGATTTTCTAAATTAGAACTACTCCGTCTTCAGTCTTTTCGATGGACCAGGCTGCGGCTCAGCATCTGATCGGCTTTCTGAATTAAATATCAGTGGGAGAACTGGAGAAGGAAAGGGTGTTAATGTCGGCGGTTCATCATCAAAGTCATTTTCATTTATTAATTCTGAGAGTTCCATTACGTTGCTGCAAGTCTCTCCAGAACAATGGAAGCACACTGCAGAACATTTCAGCCCTGCTTTTCGACATCCACACATTGCTCCACAGTTTCCTTTGCATTTGCAAAAGATCAATTTTAGAAGCTCAGGGGGTGCTGGAGGTTTAGAGTTCTGCACTGGCATTAATAATTTTCCACATTTTTTCCAGCCCCAGTCTTCAAGATCATTATAATTACTAAGCCACGACTGGACCTGATGGTAGACTCGGAAAGTATGAAAACGAGGTGTGTATATAAAAAACTATTACACCCCGACGCCGACATTAACACCCCTTCCTTCTCCAGTTCTCCCACTGATATTTAATTCAGAAAGCCGATCAGATGCTGAGCCGCAGCCTGGTCCATCGAAAAGACTGAGGACGGAGTAGTTCTAATTTAGAAAATCACCGTGGATTATGCCTATTGGGGATACCACGTAAAAAAAACGCGCCTCCAGACTCTAGCTCGTGGGTGGTGGGGAAAAGAGTATATAATTAATTATTAATAATATTGTAAAATTTATAATTAAAAAAATTTAAAAAACAAAATAAATAAAAAAAAACAATAACTGATGACACATTATTAGTACACACGTATAAATAAATAATAATAAATAAATATACCTGGACAGATTCACACACGGTTAATTAGACCCAAAGTAAGCTCCAAGCTTGTATTATGGAATCTAATTACACTACTTATACATACACAAATATTTTATAAGAATATAATTAACACCCAGACATCGTCGCCAACAACTATGTCTGCACATATTTTTGACTCCGGGCGGGAATCGAACCCACAACCCCCGACACAGTAAGCGCTCTCACTGCCACTGTGCCAACGGGCTTGTATAATAAAGGTATAGTTGTACTCACTTCGGAGCGCTGTAAAACCTTAGCTATTGACTTAATGAAAAAAATTTGTGTATAAAAGTTGTTCCTCAAAAAACGATCTACAAAAATAGTCTGATATCATTTTCTCGTAAAATGTTTAAAAAAAAAGTTACATCGAAAAATATAATTTTTTTTCTCAAATTTCTGAACATTTTCGCTTATAACTTTTTATTTATAGTTCTACGACAAAAAGTTAGTGGACCAAAGTTGTAGAGAATTTAATTTGCAACAAAACTGTTAACAATTTTTTTAAATAAAATTAATAGTTTAAGAGATATATCGTAAAAACCATTTCAACCCCTATTTTCAAGATGGCGGCCGTGGGACAAGGGTGGCGACCCCACAAACTTGTTTTTAGCTTTACACTGACCCCCCCTACACATCAAAAAAATAAAATTGCGTCCTCTAAAAAACGCAAGGTTAGACCTAAAAAATGTAACATTTCGATGGACTAAATGGTATCACTAAAAACTCCTGCGCACTCGACCATAAACAATAGGGTAGATAGAAATATGTCCTTCTCTATGGGAATTCGAAAATTGAATAAGTAATTATTCAAATACCGAATAATTTGTATAATAGGGTGAGAATTGTAGTTTGTTTATGGTTAATGGTTATACACGATTTGTAATTCGAAGCATATATACCTACTTGGTTTTATTTTGTAATACTAGTCGCTCCCTGCGACGTTACCTGCGTTGAACCCGTTCCCGCGGGAATTTTGGAATAAAATTTATTCCATGTGTTACTCTGATGTATTACCTATATTACTGTAAAGTTTCATCCAAATCCGTTCGGTGGTTTTTTCGTGAAAGAGTAACGAACATAAGTACAACCATCCTCACAAACTTTCGCATTAATAATATTAATAGGATAATAACTCTTGATAAATTTTATGCAATAATAAGTTTAACGACTATCAAGAAATAGGAAAATAAGCGTAGACAATAAAATAACTTGAATTAATTTACATAATTGGTGCTAACTTTTTCAGGATTTCAGAAGCGTGGTAGTCACAAAGTGGAATCTTAGTGATGAAGTAAATGATTATTTATGAGTGTTATCATTTTATTTCAGGGTTTCAGCCACTGAAAGACGACTGTACGTTTGTAGGCCATTGCCTACAAACGTACAGTCGGTATCAGCACTCAGCAGTATACAGTATCAGCACTCAGCATTTTGACTCACACTACATTACTGCAATTGAGTAATATTTAGAAGGTACTGCGCAGTACCTTCTAAATATTACTCAATTGCAGTAATGTAGTGTGAGTCAACCTGCTGAGTGCTGATACTGTATCATCAATCAAGTATTTGTACAACATTGGAGGCTATATAGAATAATACAGTCATCCTCCTACCTCTACTGAAATTCGTTTTCTAAGTTTAGTACGTCTCTGCTGGTTTCTTATGTTTAAGCAAGCACTACTCATTTTGAATCGAAACTGCGTTTACGTATACACTTCGCTTTTTTACATCTTTATTTGTTGTTTCGGCCCCTTTACAGGAACCGCGATCACAGGACAGGACATCTTTTACCATATTTTTATATTACATATTTAGTAGCAAAACACACGCAAAACACTATACATTGACAACTCTAGTAAGTACATCACTAAAGCAAGGGTTACGTTAGAGGAAGCTGATTATCATAGGACGACCGGAAGCGCGGCAGACGCCATCACAGCGGCCATCTTGTTTGAGTATACAATATTTTGATGCCGGTTAAGTATTAAAGAGGAAGAGTTTTTGTTTGTTTGTATTTGTTATCTCTAAAACTGAGAATAGAATTTTGAAAAAGTATGTGTATTATGGAAGTCATATTTAAGAGGAAGGTTAAATACTACTTTTCGTCTGAATATTGAACAAAACTATACCTGAAAAAGGGTAAAACGTCGTTAAAACTGCTTAACTAGTTTACTTCATAATACTTAATTGGAAACGGCATCTAATTTGCCTACTAACCGCTCATTATATCAACTTTTCAGTACCAAAAGCATTTTCCTAAAGCAAAAAATTCTCATTAATACATTAAAAATTTCGAAACTATTTTTACATAACTAGTTCAACTCTAATTGGATGTCTGTCTGTAAACGCAACATAACCGGTTTTATTACAAAAGACCTATTTTCCAACCTTTCTAAAAATCTCCACAATTTACCGGCGAAACCCGTTTAGAATCAGATTTACTATGCGCACGCGCCGACCAATCAGAAACCAGCGTTAGTCGTGTGCGTAACATATGAGTTTTACAATCTACGGTATACGTGTGCGGATGTGTGCGTGTGTGATATATGACACTGGTACGTAATATAGAGTTTCTTGCTGGGCAATATTTTACGTTATGTTATGTGGTATAGGGTTGTAATTGCGTTAGCTGTGTAGTGTCATTGTGTAAGGCATTGTTGTACGTTTGTCGTCATCTATATAGATGAGTCGAAGTATGGCAGGAAGTAGTTAGAATTCAGATTATTTTTCGTATGTTTTATAATAATTGTATTGTTTCGTTTGAAATTGTTTTATATGGGATGTGGTTTATGGAGTTATAAACGGTTTTTGGCTCGTTGGTTCTTAGAAGTTAATTTCGGTTTAAATATGTTTTAAGGAAATAGTTTTTTTTTTTTTTTTTTTTTTTTTTTTTTCCTGGACAAATTCACACACGGTTAATTAGACCCAAAGTAAGCTCTAAGCTTGTGTTATGGAATCTAATTAACTGATACTACTACTTATACATACACAAATACTTTATAAGAATATATAATTGACACCCAGACGTCGTCGCCAACAACTATGTCTGCACATATTGTTGACTCCGGGTGGGAATCGAACCCGCAACCCCCGACACAGTAAGCGCTCTCACTGCCACTGTGCCAACGGGCTTGTCAAAAAATTCAGCGATTCATTTTTATATTATAGATATTTTAGTTTATTTCTAAAATATCTATAATATAAAAATGAATCGCTGAATCTGTTGCTAAGCGCATAACTTCAGAACGACTGCACCAAATTGGATGATTCTTTTTTTAATGTGTTCCTTATTGTCAGGACAAGGTTTTTATATAAGAAAAATAAGGAATAAAAATCTTAGAATGCCCACGGGAACGGGGGCGCTGCGGCTGAAACCGCGGGGCACAGCTAGTTTGTCATAAAAACATATTTAAACATGTAGGTAATGTTAACTCATTGCCATTGTTAAGCAACGTGCACCTCAGTCCCTATTTGGATGGATATCCAATAGTGGCATTTCTATCTATCCTTCGGAGGACACGTTAAATTGTCGGTTCCGTTGTTTCAATCGTTAAACCATGTCGGAGGCCTTTAGGCGGTCTACGATTCCTACACATTACTAAAAGCTTTACTAATCAAGTTATTCGTAGTACGAGTATAAACTGCCATAATATATTCTGTTTAAAATTACGTGAATTGAATTCAAACAATCATGACTGGTCTTGAACTAAAGACAACTTCTTCTATAGAGGTTCACGGATGAGGTATGAATGGAACTCCTCATTGATGTCAAGTAGGCGGCCTTTGGCGGCTCAATAACTCTGGCACCAGGATTGGTCAGGTTGACCATCCACTCGATGAAGAAGAAGAAGATGTCCAGTAGGTTAGTGATCAACCCTGGCGCCGGACTTTTTAGACCGCCTAAAGGCCTCCAACATGTTCTAATGATTGAAAAACCAAAACAACAAAAACAAATGAATGATTAACATATCACCAATAGCACTTTAAGGCCTCCTACATATAACAATTATTGAAGCAACTGGGATAGACACTTTTAAATCGCGCACCGAAGCACGGTAGCGTCTGATAGTAATGCCAGTATTGGACACCCATACAAGTAGGGGCCGAGCTGCATATAGCTTAACAATCGCAATGAGCTCACATCGTTTACTCACACCATGTCACAAGCGCTACTGATGACAGCCTCCGTGATCTTGTGGTTTGAGCGCTCGGCTGACGATCCGGAGGTTCCGGGTTCGATTCCCGGTGGGGATATCTCACAAAAATCACTTTGTGAGTCTGTCCTCAGTTTGGATAGGGCATTGCAGGCTGAATCACCTGATTGCCCGAAAAATCAGATGATTCCGTGCTTCGGAGGGCACGTTAAGCCGTCGGTCCCGGTTACTTTCTACGGATAGTAGTCGTTACTTGAGCCATGTCAGAGGCCTTTGGCGGCTCAATAACTCTGACACCAGGATTGGTCAGGTTGACCATCCACTGGATGAAGAAGAAGAAGAAGAGAGCGCTACTGATATCTAGTAGAGTAATTTTACTATCTGCGAGTTGACAGATTAATAAAATGCAAGTGTCACACATGTCAAATTTAAATACTTGCATCTAGAATAACTTGGCTAGCAGATCTAGCAGATTATAAACTTGCACAGCGATGCTTTACAGAATTTACACGCTACGTTTTACAGTCTATGTAGAGTCAAGAAGAGTGTTAAAAAGATTATTCATTCATTCATTTCGGGAAGGTTAGTGGCCAACCCTGGTGTCGGAGTTTACCTATAGACTGCCTAAAGCCTTCCTACATGCAAGATAGGTAAACACGGGAGATAGGTATATGTATATGAAACAACGGAAGATAGGTAGAGTACAGAGAAATGAGCTCTTTGTTCTGTAGTGGGGCATTACTGAAAACTAGGAAGTGGAAGTGAAGTTGAATAGAAAGCTTAGGTATTACCTGTAGGTATGCATTCACACATGTTTAAAACCTATGACATTTTATTTTAAGCGTTCCGCTAGACGTTAGGATTAGGTAGAGCGTTTTATTATTATTTTACCTGAACGTAAAAACGCAATAAAGTGTAAAAAACGTTTACGCAAATAAGCAATCAGGTTAATACAGTCATTATTTTGATCCGAATTTTAAAATCACTTTCAACTACTTCTTGCTGTTTCAACATAGTATTCCTAACTCTACAGTCATCTTAACTTTACAAAATTCAAAAACAGAATGCAATCATAAACTTCATTTCCATAAAGAAGGTTTCACTCAACCCTACAAACCTCTTTATTATCTGTTACTGTATCAAACACCGACCATGGAGGAAGCAATGATTATAATTTTCCGATACTAACCTCAAACAATGTCCCTATAAAATGTAATAGAAGCGTCATCTCATGCCAGACTCTGGGCATATCAAATTTGTACACATACTCCGACATATGTGAGAATACAGCCTCTCAATTAAATCGAGTTCGAACGCACTAACGCACACAAGTAAACCACGCTCCTCCTTCGTGGAACCGACCAATCAGAGGCCAAGTTTATCCCTCCCGCGCATTTCCCCCTCCTCCGATTGGCGGGTTTAATAACGATCTGAATTTCGAAGGGAATTTTTCGTGTGTACCAAATCTCGGGGTAGAGCATCGTACTTTATGGTTCATTTTGAATTTTGTGTGGTTTTTATATTTTGTCGTTATGATAATCTTGTTATGAATATCGTTGTTTTTATAAAATGGCATGGTTGGGGGTTTCAGCAGATTTTTGGTTATGTCTATTTGAATATTGAGATTGGATATGAATAACAAATATTATGATTGGTATTTTGTTTATGGAAAAGGATGGAAGTGACACAACTCATATTATTATACAAGTGGGAGTTGCATCATATTGTTCTTGACTGTCTTCTGTCAAAATGCATAAAACTGTCACGTAGTCACATTGTTATACATTTTGACAATATCTAGTCATGTCCAAGGTTGAAATAATAAAATGGATAATATAATAAATGTCTAGAATTTTGTAGTAGGTATCTAGACTTACAAAAGAGGTCGTTATACAAGCGTTGTGATTTTGCCTTCTCTTCCTGACTTTACTAATGACTTCAGTAAGGTACCTAGAGGTCTTTGTCCTGCAGTAGCATAGGACAGACCATTATGATCTATACCTAACATACTATCGCAGAATTTCTGAATAATATGTATCCTATGTCCGTCGGTAAGGTTTAGTCTATCTAGGTCTGGTCAAGTCACTGACCCATGGCAAAATTCGGTAAAATTATCTAGTGGTTTAGGCGTTAAATAGAATATTACAAGGCAATTTATAAGTTTAATTAAATCAATATTTTAAATAATAAAAATATAATTTCAAACGTCACATATTACATAGATTATAATTAAGGTTCGCCTTATTGTCTTCAGATAAAACTTACATGTGTAATATTCCATCATATTTTGGTTGTATCTGTAGGCGGCCGAGAGGTCCACACCTCCGCCGGCCCTTAGCCCAAAAAGGGCGGCAAAAGTCGCTTTACTTTGACCCTCCAGCTTGACAAAGGAACTTCACAACACTCACTAATTAAATCCTCTTTTCTTAATTTAAAATCACTTCACTAAAAATTTACACGATGGTCTTTTTTACATTGTTCCACACGTTTGGCGCCATATTTGTTTTAGAAATATTCGTTGTCTGTGCTTTAAAACATTCTGAGTTTGAATTTTGTTTTTTGTTCTTTATTTAGATAGCTGTCTGCTGTTTTAGTTTATGAATGCCTGATTAAATGAGACACTTTAATATGATCTCTTAATGTTACTTAGTACTAAAATATGTATTAAAAACAAAATGACGTTAGTTTTAAAGTGTTTTGTGCGTCCAAATACAAATTTTAACAAACAGGTTTCGTTTTTTAACATATTTTGGTACTCAGATAAATTAAGAGTTCTATTATATATATGTTAGGTTATTTATCTTCATAATAAATATTGTTCATTAGGTGAATTTTTGCTCCTTCATACAAGGTTAAATTTGTACTTATCGAAAATAAGGTATGCGTTTTTCAAAGTTGAACGCTGGATAATTGAATTTTAACTTTGTAAAAAGCTTTCATAAAGCTTTCAAAAAGCATCAAATTAAGACATTCACTGCCAAAAAAACTAATTCCCGGAACATGAAAAACAATGCTTTATTTGTTGAAAGTCATTTCGACTGTTAATTTCAATGCACTAATGGTTTCAACTTAAAAAACATCTTTATACCGTGAAAGTACCATAGAAATTGGTTAAGACCAGAGGGTCATTTGAACAGTTTTGGTCGGTTTTGGGCGATTTTCCGCTATTTGATCTCTAGTTTTCCGCTTGGGTTGTGACAGGTGTTTTTTTGGAGGTAATTTTTCTCACGATAATGCCAATTTTAGTGATCAATTATGAAATGAGGAAGTGTCTATGGTTTTTTAATTGTTTTTATTCGGTTCTTATTTTGAAACGGTTGTTGGATGTAATGCTTGTTTTGGCATTTTGCTTACCTATAGGAGTTTACTGTAGTGTGAAGTCAAATTCAGTCTTTTAGTGAAAGAAAGATATGGTTGGTTTTGATTTAATTTTGATATTTTGAAAATTTTCTATGAGGACATTTTTGTAGACTTTACGTAAATGTTAATGATGATGGTTTTAATCAGTATTAAGTTAGTAATAAATGTTTTAAAATATTGTCATTTTTAGTTTGGAAACGATAAACACACTGATCGTTCACTTTTAATCGTTATTTAAAGCACGATAGTATAATTTTTGGAAATGTCGATAATTGTTTTTGTTATGTAGTGATTATTAATTTAGAATAATATCTAACACAAAATTATAAATAAACCATTTTCAAATGTTGACATTAGTATGTCTTTCAATGGTAAGATCGTTCACTTTTAATATCATTTTCATGACTGTGTTACTTCATATAGGTATTATTCTGACACAGACTAAAATGTGATAAGTCCGAAATCCAAACACAATTCACTGAACACTCAGAAAATCCCGATACATATTTACAAAAAAAAAAACATAGGTGAAAGCTTAAGGAACATTTTCATGAAATTCCGCTATGATTTTCTACACTTTCTACAAAATTCAATAGCTACTTATTTCCCGCTTATTTTTCACTTTACCGAAAAAATTAAACCCGAATTTTTTACCGAAAAAAATTTGTCATGCTTTGCTAAAATTTTCCCGAAAAACACACTTTTTCGTAACCGCACTAATTAACAGACGTCTTATTAGTGCCGTGAGCGGTTGACTACAGATGACGGGATATATTTTGAGATATATTTTACGGTTCGTAACTACGAAACCGATGACTTGTGACAAGTGCTACGGTTTCAGAAACGCCGTGGGATTCGATTTCCGTCAATTAATCGTGTTGCTTAATTTTTTGTCTGGTTGTGTAAGAGACAACTGAACATACTTTGTTCTTAGCTTTAGACCTATCTAGACTATATCGTATTAAAGCCCTTTTAGGGCATTACAGGCTGAATCACCTGATTGCCCGAAAAGTAAGATGATTCCGTGCTTCGGAGGGCACGTCATTACATGAGCCATGTCAGAGGCCTTTGGCGGCTCGGTAACTCTGACACCAGGATTGGTCAGGGTGACCATCCACTCGATGAAGAAGAGCTCTAACTCGATGAAGCAGAGCTTTATTAGGATTTTTTTTCTCTCTTGTTACAGGTAACGAAGCCACACAATGATTGTTTAAATCTTTACTACATTATATACTTTAACATAATAACCATATACAGTATATAGTAGTTAGGTATAAAGAACAACGAATTCACACGACATGTCGCCGTAACGCGACACCGTCATCTCTGGTTCGGACCCAGTATTAGAATTACATGCCGTATTGTTTTACATGACTGTTGTATACCGCGGTATCATTTATATATTACAGGTTACTTTATATACTTTGCATAGTGTTTTTTATTAATATTTTATTTAATTACTAGCAGTGCCCCGCGGTTTTACCCGCGTTGTGCCCGTTCCCGTGGGAATTTCGGGAATTTTTTTACATAAAAACCTTCCTCTTGAATCACTCTACCTATTACAAAAAACCGCATCAAAATCCGTTGCGTAATTTTAAAGATTTAAGCATACAGACAGACAAACAGACAGACACGAAAAAGAGACGACTTTATTTTATACTATGTAGTGATAAATAATCTTTGACAGCGCATAGCTTGGGTCAGTGTGCGAGAAAACTCGTGCGTATAGTTGTTTTTTTATATACCTATTAATAAATGTTTTTTGACAGCGAATGGACAAATTTGTCCAAAGGTCTAGCAGGAAACGTCATCTAGAAAAGTCCTGGCGGCTGTTTGGTTCAAATTATGAGAGAGGTCTAAGGTCTTTGGAGATAGTTTTAAGGTTATGATTGCGGTTATTTGATTTATTTTATTTTATTATTTTTGGGGAATTTCTTCGTTTATTTCTTTTAGATTTTTTATGATAACCAAATTTTTTACCAAACACTGAACGAATCCACACTAAAACCAGTAAACTATTTTAAAAATCCACATCACTTCACTCACGAATACACTATAATAATCAATCCACAGTTACGAAAATCCATAATTTCATAACCATCCAAAAAACAGACCTTCAAAATTCATAAAAGCCGAAAATAATTTGCTATTTCCCGAAAACGATTCGCAACTTTTTGACAATTATCGAAAATTAGCACATAAAAATCAAGAAATTCTTCTAAAAATCCGTTCTAAATTTGAACACTTTCGCGCTAATTTGTTCTATATTTGAACACATTCGCGATAATTCGTTCTATATTTGAATATATTCGCGCGCGATTCGGTCGACCGCGCGTGCCGTCGAAATGCTCTCAACTGGCACGTGTAGGGGTGCGTCCTCCCGCTACCCTTAGGTTTACACTCTGATTTAACCGACCGCGAAAAGATGGGGTGTCATCTTTTTTTGGAAGATTCTTTTGATTGTTTTGGTAAGATTATATCTTATAAATCATTATCGCGGAATTCGAAGTACACTAAGTTAAGAACATTTTTTTTTGAGTGGTTAATATATTAAGTATATACCTACTTAACTGAGATTTTTTTTAATGCTGTGTTTTTAATATTATCTTTTATACCTAATTAAATAGGTATTACAAGAAAATATTTTTTTTAATGCCTATTTAAGTCTCATGACTGCTGTCATTATTATAATCAAATATTTAAGGTAAGCTTAGGTACCTATTATTTACAAAATATCTAAATGAGGTCTAAAATACCCACCCACATCCCTGTATAGTTTTCTACTGCAGTAAGTAAGAAGGTAAAATGTACATTCCTTAAAATAAGAAAGCCCTTTGTAGAACCTCTTTCAACGATACATCTTCCAGTGACCATTCTAAATTTGACAAAGTACTCAACTCCTCCAATCAAAACGAACGCGACTGTACAAAAAAAAAACATTTTAAAAATCACACTAGTGACACCCTTTAACCAACATCAACCTTAAACACAAGCCACTAAAACACAAAATAGCTTAGCAATATCAGAATTAAAAATTCATTCAACAACTTTCAAATTAAAATTTGAATTTGGAACCTTCATAAATAATACTAACTGAATATTTTGTTCTAGGTTTATATAACTCTTAACTTCAGTGATATAAAGACTGTTTTCGAATGTATTATTCTGTACTTAAGACGTTTTGTTCCGTTTTAAAGGACAATCTTGAGGCCTCTGATTGGTGGATTGTCTGTCAAAATTGGTACAAAGGCGTTACTAATGGAGCGGAACCGGATAAGTATAGTTGTCTCTTTCACGCGGCAATAGTTTGGGGTCGGTAGGCTCGTTGAAAAAACGGTTTGGGTTCTGTACAGATTATTTTAATTTTTGTGTGATTTTTTTTTGTTTTAGATTGTGGGTGTGTTGGTGTGACAAAATTTTTTTTTTCAAGTTTTGTTATTGTGGAATCTAAATTTAATATAATGTATATACCTACTTTTTTTAATGGTATCTCTTGTTTTAGAAAAAGTAATTTGATTTGTTTTCAGCACTTTACAATAGACCATAAAAAATGCACCTCACTGCAGCAAAATTTACAATAAGTAATTATGCATATTTGAACAACATAAAATGTGCCTATAGTTTTCAAAAATTACCATAAATTCTGATGCATCATCAGAACTCCATAATATCCCTCAAAACGCAAGGGTAACTACAACAATGGACACAAAATTAAAAAGCAAAGTGTATTCGGTTCAAAACGGTGAGTTCCGGTCGCGGGTTCGGTTCCCGGGCGGAACTAATTGCCGTGACCGACTGCAGCAGGTTTTAGGGTTTGAGAATTTGTACTTTACGTTTTTTGATTAAACATTTTTATTTTACTAAGTATACGAGGTGATAATCAGTCGGTGCCGATTGTTTCAATCGTTAGATCATGTCGGAGGTCTTTGGGCGGTCTAAAAACTACGTCACCATGTTTGGCCACTAACCTACTCGAACTTACTTAAGTAAGAAACTCATTTACTCGGAGTTTTTAGACCATCTGAAGACCTCAGACATGATCTGAAGATTGCAATAACCAAAACTGATAATTATCTAACCTTCCACACTGTATCCCTCACACATAAATGCCACTACCACCCATCCAAATAGCGGCCGAGCTGCACGTTGCTTAACAATCGCAACATCGCTTGGTCAAATACGCCACGAGCGTTCCTTATCTACACTAATATTATAAAGAGGAAAACTTTGTTTGTTTGGTTGTAATGAATAGGCTCAAAAACTACTGGACCGTTTTTAAAAATTCTCTCACCATTCGCAAGCTACATTATCCACGAGTAACATAGGCTGTTTTTCATCCCGAAATTCCCACAGGAATGGACACAACGCGGGTGAAACCGCGGGACGCTGCTAGTAGAAAGAATAAGTACAAAACAGCCCCCGCCGGGACCCGTTCCCAAGGAAGTGGCGTGCGGTTACAAGATCAATTTCAAAATACTCCGATTTGATGTGCAGACAGACTCACAGATTCACACGTCACTATTATATTATTATACAGACTTTAATAGCCAAAAAAGTGGCTGTGGTGGACTTTAGTCCGTGGAGAATAAACAGATATAAAAATTAAAAACTACTAACTCACAAACATGTTTTATAATTTGTGTCATAGGGTACGTGCTAGCTCCAGATTTGTCGTCCAAAGGCCTTATGGCCGGTTTACATTATTCCAGTCCAGCGATCCAGTCCAGTACTGGATTGCTTACTGGAAAAATGTAAACCGGCACTGGAATGAACTGAATCCAGTAAGCATTCCAGTCCAGTAACTAGATTCGCAGTAGTGCGATCAATCCAGTGCAACTGGAATAATGTAGACGGCCAATCCAGTGCATTTTCGAAACTGATCTCTTCTTGAAATCATTGTCACTGTAGTGTTCACACTTCAACGGCTTCTAAATAACTGGAATTATGTAGACGTTACAGATCCAGTCCAGCACTGGACTGGAATCTCGCTAGATCACTGGACTGGAATAATGTAAATCGAGCATTATACATAAACGCTTACTACCAGCATTTTAGCTGGTAGTATACCAAATGGTTTGTCCCTTTGGAATTTGACTGCAGTTTTTTAAAGATTTGCTGCCTTATTCATAACTAGCAGCGCCCCGCGGTTTTACCCGCGTTGTGCCCGTTCCCCTGGGAATTTCGGGATTTTTTTAACATAAAAACCTTCCTCTTGAATCACTCTACCTATTACAAAAAACCGCATCAAAATCCGTTGCGTAATTTTAAAGATTTAAGCATACAGACAAACAAACAGACAAAAATAGCAACTTTGTTTTATACTATGTAGATACACATTTTCCATAAATAATTAAAAACCAATCGTGGTTCGTTTGTCGCTAAACCTCGAGAAAGGCTGGATCGATTTAGCTGATTTTGGTTTTGATAATGTTTGTCGTAGTCCACGGAAGATTTAATGGGTAAGCAGTGACGGAATAAATGCGGGTGAAACCGCAGGGCACAGCTAGTAAATTTAATATTATTCTACTAACTTGTATATTTTAAAGTATGACTCACAGCTACTGGTAGTTCGTTTTAAACTTTTTATACAAGTTTCGCTTTCATACAGCGTGCGCAACTTGCCCTGTTTCCCTTTCAATACAACTTCGAACCTTAGCACACTACCAATAGAACCTAAAATCGCTTGTCAATTTTAGGGTTTTCATTCTTATTTCAGATATGGGATTTTGAACTTTATGTCTTTGAAGATAGAGTAGAAGAAGACTGGACAGTAATTACTTATTGTGTTATGAACAAAACAAATGACACGTAAATGTTGATACTTTAATAAGTTTGAAGATTTTTGAGCAAAAGCTTTTCTATTTGACTTATGAGACCATATGAGACCTCCAAGCTATAGACGGTATAATCAGATAATAGTTCATTATACCAATATTACTATACAATCACCGAAATGACAGCTGTGTCGTTTTAATTTATTTTTAATTATGTCAAATCCGAATGGATTCCCCCCCAATGCCCAACGACAGCGCGGCAGACCAAGACGGCGATGGCGCAATGAGCTAGACTCCTTTCGGAAAGACTGGCCCTGTCTAGCACAAAACAGAGAGGTGTGGAAACCTGTGGAGTCTTTGTCCAGTAGGATACACCAGGTTAAATATAATAATAATAATGTCAAATGTCAAAACTGAAAAAAATAATGGCTAAGAAGTATTCGTATCAAATTATTCCAAAAAAATACCTTTTTATTTCTAATAATATATGACTATACACTAATTTTCAAATGCTTATTTTTATTTCCATCTGTTTCAAACCAAAAAAATATAAAAATAAAATATTACAAACCAAAAAGGAACTACTCGTAAAACCATCTTTCCCACGGGGACACCTCCAAATCATCTCAGAGCTACTTATCACATTAAAATGACATTATCACATACAACTTAGCATTACAGACAAACTATATTAGGGATATAAGAATATATTATTATCCAAAGGGTTACACAGAGGCAACAAAGTACAGAAGCTTAACTTTGACCAATTTAATGTAAAATACACTTTCTGTCTTTTCGCAGAAAGCAAGCGTGATGATTACTAAACCTTCTCACTGTATTGATATCTTCAGTGAGATGAGAGGCCTTTGCCCAGCAGTGGGACATAACAGGCTATTCTTACTTTCTTTAAGACTTAAAATATTTTTGATTTTTGAAACTACAAGTACCTTAAGTACCTTAACGACAGGGTAACAGATGTACCAATGCCAAATTAGATTTGTTGCTTAATATAGACGTTGATACGCCACGTTGTGCCGCCACGTTAAACGTCAGACTAAAGGTAGGAACCCACATGGCTATAAAAGCTGATTGTAGCTGGTTTACTGGCATACCAGCTGCTAGCACTAGTTTACTAACAGCTACCGTACAATATGCCAACTAACATGGCTGTATTTGACAAATACTCGTATGTATGATACGGTGCCTTGTAAGTTTTACTAAAGAGAGATACTTGACTGTAACAATCAAGTTAGTCTAAAACCAGTCTAGATCATCCTGAGATGGTCATTTTAAGACTATTTCTCATTAAATAAACCAGTCTCGATCATCCCAAATAGTCATTTTAAGAGTATTTCACATAAAAAAAGAGATAAAATTTACTGCGACAATCAAGTCAGTCTTAAACCAGACTAGACTATCATACAAAATAGTCATTTTAAGACTATTTCTCAATAAACATTGTCACACAATTTGTCTACACAAGTTTCAACCTACCAGGCAATAATTTAAAAGTCTTCATTCATAACGTTTTACTATCCGCGGTCGCAGTATGCGCCAGTGAATGGATTGTTTTTATACCAACACTTGACTAAATCACTGTGAAATTACTTCGATCTCGCGGCGGGAGCTGTCTGTCGGGATTGATGTGTGGGCGCAGTGGCAGCGGGATGGATTCCACTGAGATTGTTTATAGGGGGAGAAGAGAAACTGAAAGAGATATATAAAATAGATATTGGTATCTCCTTTTTGTATCTTTTCTTTAGCTTAACTTTTTTCTCTCTCTTTCTCTCTTTATATGAAGAGAAAAGATAAAAGATAAGTTAGGAAATAATAGGAATACGGATGCATGGATGATGTCTGTGGAGTACGGAGTCATCTTACTAACTAAAGAAAGTGCTATTACAGATTATAATAAGTAAAATAAACTAACTAATATTGGGTTAAGCCGTCATCCATATATTTTTTAAACTTGATGAAATTGAGCGAGTTTGTAAGCTCAATAGAATGTAAGCATGACACGTGTCATATTATAGTAATATCTTACTAGCCGCACCCCACGGTCTTACCCACGTTGTACCCGTTTCCGGGGAAAGTTTGGGATAAAATGTATCCCATGTGATATTTTGATGTATAACCTATATTACAGTAAAGTTTCATCGAAACCCGTTTAGTAGTTTTTGAGTGAAAGAGTAGCAAACATACATACATCTATCCTCACAAACTTTTGCAGTTATAATATTGGTACGACTTTAGTATTCGCTGATTCTCTGCAAAATCTCTAAATACCAACGGACCCTTTACTTAGTACTAACATCATAAAATCGCTCCGCTCCGCTCCCCGCTCCAACCGGCACCAAACCCTCATGATATCGATACGTGTCTCACACACACAGACGTCATCACACGACGCGACGTGTCGCTGTGTGCGTCCATTGAAAACATCACCGATCTTTCACACTTTTTCTTTTGACTGAGAACTTTTATCTGATGACGGTACGGTTTTGATAAAACATGTTTTTGGCTTCCGTGCTTCGAGCTAAGTGTTTGATAAGATGTTCAATGTTTTGGAAATGGTCAGATTACTGGGTAGTATCTATGAAGGTAGGAAGTAATGGAAGGTACATATATTAATAATTAGCCGCGCCCCGCGATTTCATCCTCGTTGTACCTGTTCCCGCGGGAATTTCGGTATAAAATGTATCCCATGTGTTATTCTGATGTATAACCTATATTACTGTAAAGTTTTATCCAAATCCGTTCAGTAGTTTTTACGTGAGAGTAACAAACATACTTCACAAACCTTCGCATTTATAATATTAATAGGATAGGGCGTTACAGGACCATAAGGAAGATAACATACTGTAATGTCCCACTGCTGGTCAAAGGTCTCTCGTCTCACTGAAGATATCAGTACAGTGAGGAGGATTAGGCTTAATCACCCCGCTTGCAATGACTATTGAACATAAATTAAAGTCCATAGCTTCTTCTCCTTTCTTTTTAATCAGGAGTCTATTACTACTTACTCCTTTGCTCTCTCTCGTCTTTTTTCTTCCTTTGTTAATTGCAATCAATTTTTAATATTATAATTATATGTTGTGACTTACCATCTCCGCTCTGGTTGCTGCTGTGCGCGTGGTACTGCTCATCTGAAAAGTCGTACTCTGCATCAGATAAGACCATCTGCTCTCGAAATTATTACAGATGGCATAATCAACATGTATCAGTTATTATTTCTTACTAAAGAGAGCTTTAAAATAGCTGAGAAGATTAGCTCTTAAACGGGTTAAACCATATAGGTTCTTCTATTGCCATTTCGCAACGGTACTCTAAAAAAAATTTCAAAATGCTCACCTCCATTCCGATGATCGTTGTTCATCATCTCCTGGCTCTGAAGAGGAGCATGGATGAGGACCTTCTGCTGAGGACTGTGAGGATCCAGACCCTCAACCTCCAGGAGAGGAGCATGATGCTCGTAGGAATGCACGACCAAGGGCGGTGGATGCAGGTCCATGGTTAGATCAGTGCATTGAAAAGGCACTTTGGTCTTTTGGAGTTCGGTCTTTTGGGAAAAGTTGAGAAGACCGTTTGAAGACTAAAGTCTTTTCAGACTTATGCAGAGAGTTGTTTATTGAAAGTGATTTATTAAGGGTTTGAAGTCGTTTCACTACACTGCAGCACTGGATTGTCTTAGGTACTTCAGTCTTTCAAAAAATATTTTGTGCACTTGAATTTTACTGGGGAATTTTACTGAGCACTGGTCTAAGCAAAACACTTCACTTCAGTCTTTTGTAATATCATAAATCCCTTTGCACTTGGTCTTTTTAAGAAGATTAAGTAGACCAAATTTGATTTTCGGTCTTCTGATGTTTTTGTAACTGTTTTTGTTTCACAAATAGATCTCACTTATAATATAAATTTATTTATCGTCTTAATTCACTATTACTATGTCAATATCACAATTGAAGTCACTGGTCACGTTTTGAAGGCACTTTCAGTCACTTTGGTCAAAATTTTGACTTAATTTTTAAGTGTTGTGTTGGTCGTTGAGTTGTTGGCACTAAAACTTAAACTATTGCGAGAATTTTTAGAGTATTTTTGATTTATTTTGTTTCTTGTGTCACATATTTAATGATATGTATGCTATTAGTGACGTCAGAGGTTTTTTTTTCGAATTTTCTGTTGTGTCACCATTTTTGTACCTGCAAAGAAAAAAAAAATATTATTAATTTATTATGCAAATCCTCAACAACAAAGCTATATAATACTTTGAGTAGGTACCTACATAATGTTTTTTATATATTTTATTGGATGGAATGTTAGTCATGTAGTATCAAAATATACGGGAATGTGTTGAAATCACGTGACAACCAAATAGAATGCGATTGCCACGCGATTCTCAGGGAGTATAAATGCTAGAAGCCTCAAATTTTGCATGGTGGTTCCTTTTGAACGTAGGTGCTCGCTTAGAAGGGGTTTGCGATATGGAACCCCCAACGGAAGCAAGGGCAGGCTGCTAGTCTCATATAAAATGTTTTAAAATCTTGTTAATAATCAAAGTAAACCTAACAAAATACGAATACTTGACTAAATCCTATAAATTACTGAACGTGGTATAAATCATACTGCTCTCCGTTTGCAGAAATGTATGTGTTTATGTATTATTTAGTGACCCGCTGGAACCGCGCTATTGTTCTTTGGAAACAAGAATGTACAAAGATGAAGGATGAGGTATTCGGAAATTAAAGTTTAAAGTTGGAACATCTCTAAAAAGAAGAAGATAAAATTATAAATGTGAGCTAACTTATTAAGTGTATAAGTAAACCGTTGACCTACCAGTCAAACAAAATTAAAATCGTTTATCGAAAAAACTTAAATTCAGAATCAATACTACTTAGGCGTTGTCCTAATAGAACGCGAATCGCGCGAATCGCGCGAATTTTACTCGTACGAACGCGCGATCAAACATATTGAACTCTAATAGGTGTCCTATCTGACAATCGCACGACGCGGTCTCAAATGTTTGAAACACGCGATGGTCGCATCGCTCGCATCGCGCATTCGCGTTCTATTAGGACAACGCCTTAGACGTGACAACTTGACCAACCATGGCAGTGTATTTTGAAGGCGATATTAAATTATTCATTGTAACATATCTATAGTAAAATTACTGAAATACGAATATGTAGGTATTTCCAAACAATTACAATCAAAATAATGTAAACCAATTTTATGTACCGAAATTATAGCCATTAATTTCCTTTTGTTGAACATCCTTCAAAGTGCCATATCCATATAATTTCGCAACTCTATGTAATGTCCAGTTTGGTATCCTGTCCGCGCGCTGCATATTCAAAACACTGAATTTATTTTAATAATATTTATACAGTTTACAGTTAGCATTAAATCTTGGACGTTACTTTTAACAAAATAACTTCCTGAAATTGTAAAAAAGGGTTAGGTTCGTAGGTTAGGTTCATGGATTTAATATAAAAACGTTAGGTTATTATTAATGTCAGAATATTACAGTGTCATAATAGTGTCAACTATCAATATTATCAATGTGAAGTTTGTCGTATTGACATGACTGACAAATACGGCTGACAAGGTACCAAGGACTTTTGATTATTTTTTATTTGTTTGTATATTAGGTAAAGGCGGTAATAATAGGGGAGCCCAAGAGGGGATTTCGGGATTTACTACAGTGCGGCAGATTAATATACAGGGGATACCTTGTATACGGTTAAGTACCTCCACCAAATATGAGCCCCATATATAGGGCCGGCCGTGAAGGATAAAGGATCAGATTAGTAAAAAAAAATTGATCATCAGAAATTCTCGAGCGCGTCAGATTAAGGTAGGGTGAGTTAATTACATGCTAAAAAGTGTATATTCCACTAATCTGACAATTTGAGAGTGACGTAAAGAAAGGGGAGGGCAGCAAAGTTGTAAAAAAAAATCGTCATATGGACATTCTCGAGCGTAGCCAATTTTTTTTTTATTTTGAAGGAAATAATTCAAGGATAACGAAAAATATATAATCTGACGATTTCCGCAAGCCAAAATAATAAAAAATCGTCGATAAAGTTTAATGCGTGTAGCCTATATTTGGGTGATGCTGATGATAATGGGTGATGCCTATATTTCCCTCTCCGCGTTTCTACTTCTCTCTCACTTTTTCTCTAATCTATTACTCTCTCACCCCGTTCCCACTCTGGATTTTATTGCCATGACGCCGTCACAGCTGATCACAGAGACTCGTCCACAGAGCATAGAAGCACCCCGCGCTCCTCCTAGAGACGGCATTAACAACAATACCCGTGCCAATAACAACAATACAATTAAAGGTAATTCAGTTCATGCTCTTATCGGAAAATCAGCGAAAGGAAAAGAAGTTTATTTGATATTAATGATAAGCGTTATACTCGTAGAAGTTAAACAAGATATTCTTGATTTTAAAAAGAATATTGATGATGAACATAATTTTTTGGCCAATTTTTTTAATCAAAATATAATATCCACCAAAAAGTTATATTTTTGGTGGTGGCGGCGCGCGAGGCGCGAGCCGCGGCGGCCGGCAGTGCGGGGAAAGACGCTGTCGCGAGCGCTTCACCCACCTCCATATGAAGGTCACCGTACGTGACCGAAACGTGTTGAGGGACAACTCAACAGTAACCTTCACGATACAATACTACTCGATTTTAATACTATAAAATTTTTATTTATTAATGAAAAAAACGGTAAGTATTACTACAGTTCCAGTTATTCTATATATTTGTTAGCGGTTTGTAAGAGGGCCGAAGATTTTTTAGCCTTTTAAATTAAAAAACGCTATCATAACTAAATTCTAATTTTTTTTTGTCAGATTAGGCGAATCCCTTTAGATAATCGTCAGATTATGAGACAGCACGTCTAGAACATAAAGATGAACCATATATATCTTAATCTGACGCGCTTGAGTATTTCAAAATGGCGAATTTTTTTTGCAAATTAAAATAATGGCCGCGAGTTTGCGTCACATCGAAATCGTCAGATTATTGAATGAGAGCTTTTTTTTGGTGCACTTAACACCCCATTAGAAAATCTGACGCGCTCGAGTAAATTTTTTTTTTTTTCATTTTTAACCCTTACGTGTAACCACCCCCATCATGCAAATGATCAGATTAACATACGTACATTATTAAAAATACGTGGGACATTGATGCTATCAATATCTGACGCGCTCGAGTATGTCCATGCAACAGATTTTTTTTACATTTTCAAAAATCTATAGCCGCTTCCCCCACCGATGAAAAGGTATAGTTATATAACATTTTTTTCTTCTTATCACCTAAGCTTTGCAACCTAATAGGTCTCTATGACGCTCGAGCAAATCCCCATTTAGCATCGTGGCCTCCCCTACTATAAGTACCTAATATATTATGCAGAATTGCGATCTGAATCCAGAATCTGAATTTCATATTTAAAACGCCCAGAAATGTCACATTCTGGTTTTTCAGAACGATTTCAGAAAGTCCTACTAATATTATAAATGCGAAAGTTTGTGATTATGCATGTATGTTTGTTACTCATCCACGAAGAAAATACTGGACGGATTTGGATGAATCTTTACAGTAATATATAGGTACCTAACATCAAAATAACACATGGGATACATTTTATCCCTAAAGTCCCGCGGGAACGGGTACAACGCAGGCAACACCGCGAGGTGCAGCTGGTATTGATATAATTATCATGATTAAATTGAAATAAAATAATCACTGAACCTCTCCTATAAGAATTTCGGTTTAAACGATTCCCAAGAAAACCTAGATCCCATAAAAACTAGATTTAATATAAATAAGTTCTTCGAAATCAAAAATCTCCAATCAAGTCGTCTCCACAATTGAAAGGCAACATTTTCAAAATGATTCACACGGTGATTCACTTGATTCACACTCGCAGAGGTTGTATTATCAGAGTAATGACCCTTGGAAGGTCAAAAGGTATATAATTATGTAAAAGTCCTGTGTTTGTGTGGATTTTCCTATATATTTTAGGATACAATGGAAGAGTTTTATTTTAAAAATGTTAAGGTTTAAATTGTATCTGACAACTGGTGGCTTCAAATCGGGAAGAGTGGCGGGAATGGGGCTTTTGTCCAACATTGGGATGATACTGGCTAATAATAACGATAGATTTTATTAATAAGTGTAGAATTTATTACAAGATGCAGGTTAAACTAGGCTGTGAATATTAAGCGACTGTTTTGCATAAGTTAATCTGTAATAAAACGATAGCTAGTCATCTATACATACACATTATACCTATGCCTAATTTTATGCTCGCAATCGTGAAAATATTTAATCATTGAAACTTAAACTTATTGGAAAGTACTTCTAAAAACTCACAAGTAAATCGTTCCTTTCTTTCTAAAGATATTATTATTTATTTACTTACAAATTCAATTTTGTTTAGTAACATGAATAATAATATACCTGGACAAATTCACACACGGTTAATTAGACCCAAAGTAAGCTCTAAGCTTGTGTTATGGAATCTAACTCACTGATACTACTACATATAATACACAAATACTTTATAAGAATATATAATGAACACCCAGACGTCGTCGCCAACAACTATGTCTTCACATATTGTTGACTCCGGGCGGGAATCGAACCCGCAACCCCCGACACAGTAAGCGCTCTCACTGCCACTGTGCCAACGGGTTACATTCAACAGTTAAAAAGTCTTCCCCGAAGTTAAAAAGAATATTTTACAAAAATTCAGTGGCCAGTGGCCAACCCTGGTTATGGAGTTTTTAGACCGCCTAAAGGCCTCCGACATGGTCTAATATCAATAAGTTACCTAACATCGCTTAGCTTAGAAAAAACGTAAAGAAAATAAAATATCTATAATTTCCTTGGCGACCAACTTAATTACAACCACACACGTTCGTCTGTCTGTATGTATGTACAAAAAGGTTACCCCAATGCGCTAACGCAAGGCTATGGGAAGCGACAATACAATGGTAGAGAACCACACGGGCCGAATGTCTGGGGATACGTTTGAAGATATTGTTATCATGTATTTTATGTATGTGAATGTGACGTTAATGAATTATCTTTCATTCTTAAAAAGATATACTTTTAGATTTGTTTTTCTTTTTCTCTCGTATATTTCATAGTAAATAATATTACACAATATTATGTATAATTGACATAATTTTCTGCAATAAGCAGAGTTAATTAATCCGTACTGGTAAGGGATAGTTACCGGTACTTAATTTGTAATTAAGTCAGTAAAACTTATAAAAATGCTAGATAAATTAAAATATCTCATTTTAACACTAGTTAACTATGAATTGTGAATAGCGATACAGACCCGTTTCATTTAGTATAATGAGTGCAAATCGTGTGAGTTTAAAAAGTTTAATAACGATAATATTTGAATGCAATCAAAAGTTACGTATAATCTGTCATTTTAACTATTCTTTTTATACAAGTAAGTTATTATATTAACCCCATCATTAGTCATAAATCAGACATAAACACTACAAAATATCCTCAGTTATATCTTTGGATTGTCACCTCATCCGGACCCAGTCCCACAGTCCATTTGCGTGTAATCGTAGATTCATATCTCATGTGGCTTGTATAAACATAGCTAAATAATTCCTAATTATTATAAAATGCTCCTTCCTTCATTTTATAGAATATGTTTTGAAGAGCAAAGGTCGTAAATGTTACGTTTTATTAAAATCCTACTTCCTACTAATATTATAAATGCGAAAGTTTGTGAGGATGGATGTATGTATGGATGTATGTTTGTTGCTCTTTCACGCAAAAACCACTGAACGGATTTGAATGAAACTTTACAGTAATGTAGGTTATATATCAGATTAACACATGGAATACATTTTATCCCGAAATTCCCGCGGGAACGGGTACAACGCGGGTAACACGGGGTGCGGCTAGTCTACCTATAACTTCAAAAGCGATAGATTTAATTAGAGGCTCTATATTTAATGAGCGATGCTAACCCATCGCGAATGTTAAGCGACGTGCAGCACGACCACAACTCGAATTGTCGCTAATAGTGGCATTTCTATCTGAGCGCTACCGTGCTTTGGAGGGCACGTTAAGCAGTCGGTCCCGGTCGTTTCAAGCGTCAGACCATGTTACCTATATATAAATAAATATACCCGGACAAATTCACACACGGTTAATTAGACCCAAACTAAGGTCTAAGCTTGTACTATGGAATCTAACTAACTGATATTACTACATATACATACACAAATACGTTTTATAAGAATACTACCTGTGCCCCGCGGTTTCACCCACAGCGCACCCGTTACCGTAAGAAATACGGGATAAATAGTATCCTATATCGGTCTCCTGGTTCTAAGCTTCCTCCCCACCAATTTTCAGCCTAATCGGTTCAGCCGTTCTCGAGTTATAAATAGTGTAACAAACACGACTTTCTTTTATATATATAGACTAGCAGCGCCCCGCGGTTTTACCCGCGTTGTGCCCGTTCCCGTGGGAATTTCGGGATTTTTTTTACATAAAGACCTTCCTCTTGAATCACTCTACCTATTACAAAAAACCGCATCAAAATCCGTTGCGTAATTTCAAAGATTTAAGCATACAGACAAACAGACACGAAACAGAGACGACTTTATTTTATACTATGTAGTGATATAAACTCTACTACTATAAACTCTGACACCAGGGTTGGCCACTGACCTATTTGAAATGAACGAATGAATGATAACTATAGTCTGCTTAGATTCCTAAGCGGAGTACAAACACAGCATCATCCACATCCACACTCAGTCAAGTTACCTCTAAACCAATTATTTCAAGTCCAGATAGCATCGCGAATGAGCCCTGTCCTTGATTTTTCATTGTGATAATATCATGTGTATATTTGGTTGTTTCAGGACGCCATATTATGTAAAAATTCACCTTATGCCTTTGTAATAAGGTGGATAATGATATTAACTACGTCGCGTATACATTACTAGTAGTCTAACAAACTGGTTTATCTGTACGATTTATAGCTTTTTGTAGAGTGACCATAAGTACAGATTTTTAAGGATAAACAAATGAAAAAAAACAAGCAAAAATCCGACATCGACTGACACATTTTTTAAATGAAAAAAAATTAATAATGTGGTATCCTTTTTTTTTCCCAAGTTTATCCTTTAAAAAAATCGATTATAATTTTCTTTTCCAAATTCGATTATATACTCGTATGAATATCGAAAGATTTTTTAAATCGGTTCATATAAAACGAATATATCACGTAACAAACATACTAAACATAAAAAAGCTTTCACTATTTCCAACGAGGAAATAGTATGAAGAAAGTAACAGCCAAAAATATAAATTACCTAGGTACACAAAGAGATACTTCACAAAAGACTGAAAAAGTCTATACATAATACCAAATCATTTCCGTAAAACTGGCCATGTTTGATTTTATTTATTTTGATTGATATTTTATTAATACCTGATGATAATGATATCATTCATCTGTCGCAGCGAACACTTTGTCATATCGAATTGGTTTGATCAATTCTGATTTTTGTAGCCTCTCACTCACTGAAGATCAGTATTGGTTTAATATTAAAAATGTATGTATTGAAAAATACCTGTATTGTCTCTCCGCTGGGTAAAGACTTCTTATTTCACTGAAGATATCAATCAGTACAGAGAGTAGGGTTAGGCATAATCCTCACACTTCGGTTATATATTAAATGATTTTTTAGGCTCCGTGGTTTTAACCTTAACCACGTTGGGCCCGTTGGGAACGTCGGAATTTTTTTGAACATAAAAACCTTCCTCTTGAATCACTCTGTCTATTAAAAAAAACCGCGCCAAAATCCGTGCAGTAGTATTTGAGTTTATCGCGACCAGACGCGGCCGGGGACTTTGTTTTATAATATGTAGTGATATTAATTTTACAGGTTATCCCAAATATAACGAAGTAACTGTCATCCTACACATAATGAAATAACTCCTTTGTCTAACGTTCGGGTGTCGGCCACAATTAACAGTTCAATGTCATTGGTTTTTGTCCACTTTTTAATATATTCCGCCGCCATTTTAGACGCCATATTTGAATTTTTATTTCACATTTTCACTAACATTACGAGTATATTAGGTAGGTACACTAGTTGCGCCCCGCAGTTTTACCTGCGTTGTGCCCGTTCTCATAGGAATGGATGAAAAATAGCCTATAACCTTTCCGTTGAATGTGGCTATCTATTACAAAAAGAATTATTCAAATCGGACTGGTAGTTTCAGAGATTAGCTCGAACATACAAACAAACAAACAAACGACCTTTTTTTTAATTTTACCTCTTGATAATATGAGTATAGATTACATTATTACCTCTTTGTGTTTAACAAGGTGGCTCTCTTGTCTTTTCTATTTTTCATTTAATTTTTTCACTTAGAAATATAGAGATAGAGAAGAGAAAATTGGAGACAAAACCTTTGTCATTGGGTTGCAGAGTTAGGCATCGACTTGTACAAGGTTATATTTTAGAAAGTCTTTTTTTGACCCTAGAATTTTTCTTTTTTTTTGACCCTACGATTCCGACATTTAAAAAAAAATAAAAATCAAAAGTCAAAATCTTAAAACTAAAATTACGTGCACCTACCCTCTTATTACCGTCCAACCGTGACGATTTGACCGAAAATGAAAAAATAAGTTATTTTGTAAACAATAGCAATTTTCCGGTAGATTTACTTCGACCCTGCGTAAGCGCATGTCATTAATATGAAGTTAATTCAGGTGCACCCTTAACTATTGTCATCCCTTACTATTTGTTTTCGAAGATAACTGTGTGATTCGAATTCGAGTTATACTATCTATATACAGTGCTTCCGTGCTTCGGAGGGCACGTTAAGCCGTTGGTCCCGGTTACTTTCTACGGATAGTAGTCGTTACATGAGCCATATCAAAGGCCTTTGGCGGCTCAATAACTCTGACACCAGGATTGGTCAGGTTGACCATCCACTCGATGAAGAAGAAGATCTATAGACAAGCCTGTTTAAGACAACATATTAGTTTTTTAAACATCGATACAAGCTTAGAGTTTAGTTTGGGTCTAAGTAACCGTATTTGAATTAGTCTGGGCATATAATTATTTATTTGCTGTCTCTGCACACGCTACAAACAAGACTACCACACATTTTCAATATATAAAACTCCAATATCATGCGAGTTGGCAACAAAATCGAAATAAAATCGAGTTCCAGTAGTACTTCAAATTCCCACAGTAAAACTCACAGTTATTAACATACACCCCGTTTCCTCCCCCGAATACCTTCACATCCACCCCTCATCGCATGTCCGCGACCGTTTTTATTATAATTAATTCATTTATTTAGATATATCCTGTGAACATTGCGTTGTTTCCACCCCTTTGTTTCATGAGGGTAACAAGTGCGATGATAGTTTATTTTCTATACCAATGAAAATCAAAATGAAATATTTATCAAAATGGCCTGAATACACTTCAATTCAGACTGTGGTCAGACTGTATTCTTGTCTATGAAAACATATAAAGGACTCTAGAGACGAGACGTTTATCTGCCGCGCCTAAAGACGATCATTAAATTGTAACACGTACTCGTGGGGTAGTCAGTCCCGGATCTTTCAATCGTTAAACCATATCGGAGGCGGTTTAAAATATCGAGACCCGGGATTGGCCACAAACCTACACAAACTTACATACTTCCTGATGAGACAGTCTATTTTTTGAACTACAGTCGACTCTCGTTAATTCCAACCTGCGATAATTAGAACCTCTCTATAATTCAAAGTTATAACGAGTTCCCTACAAAATCTCTTTATATTTCGAACTAAATCAATACATTTTTATGCACTTGGTAATTCGAACGAAAAAATCATTGCTATATAATAAAACGACGCGTTAATTCGAACTCATCGGCGTCCAACACTCGACAGTTCAAAGTTGCAGAGAGAAAGAGCGACAAGTTCAAACTTGTTACAACAAGTTCAAACTTGTATATAATAAAACGACGCGTTAATTCGAACTCATCGGCGTCCAACACTCGACAATCCAAAGTTGCAGAGACAATCAACATACACGAACCATTTGATATTTCAAACATTCGATAATTCGTAATATTTTAAGAGTCCCTCAAGTTTCGAATTAACGAGAGTCGACTGTATCACTAAATGTGGATAAATGTCGTCACTTTTCCAGTCGAAGACGACTACTCCTGAAGAGGAAAAGGTTTAGTGATAGGGTTGGAGGGAAATAAAATCACTAAACCTTTTCCTGTTCTCCTGAACAGCAATATTTATTATTTATTATTCACTAGCAGCGCCCCGCGGTTTTACCCGCGTTGTGCCTTTTCCCGTGGGAATTTCGGGAATTTTTTTACATAAAAACCTTCCTCTTGAATCACTCTACCTATTACAAAAAACCGCATCAAAATCCGTTGCGTAATTTTAAAGATTTAAGCATACAGACAGACAAACAGTGTGACAGACACGACAAAAGAGACGACTTTATTTTATACTATGTAGTGATAAACGATATTTAACTTAAACACTGTTTTAAAGTGTTTTGTCTCTTTCGCTCTTTGGCAAATAGCGTATGTCGGAAAGGGACAAACCATTTGATAGCCAAAGTGCTGTTAACGAGCGTTTATGAGTAAGATCCATAGAGTATAAAGATTCTTGTTACTATAGCAAGCTTAGACACATATTTTACTAAAGCATATTATTATAATTTCACAATGTCCATTACTTATATCTCAAAAACTGAGTTTCATTCAATACCTTGTATAAGATCATCGGCGCCACACAGTACTCACTAACATCACCCATATATATATAAAACGGTTATCTGTCTGTCCATACACAATGGGCATGTAAAGGAGTGTCCCAACAAGGTCGCAATGACAGACACACAGATTGTTCAGCTTACTCACCTTTATATATATGGAATGATTGAAGAGAAGAGGACGGCAATAATAGAAAAAGGATAGTAAATATTTTCTGAACTTTTCTACTCTTCTTCATCGAGTGGATGATCAACTTGACCAATCCTGGTGTCAGAGTTATTGAGCCGCCAAAGGCCTCTGACATGGCTCATGTAACGACTACTATCCGTAGAAAGTAACCGGGACCGACGGCTTAACGTGCCCTCCGAACCATGGAATCATCTTACTTTTCGAGCAATCAGGTGATTTAGCCTGCAATGCTCTAAACAAACTGAGGAAAGTCTCACAAAGAGATTTTTGTGAGATATCCCCACCGGGAATCGAATCCGGAACCTCTGGGTCGTGAGCCGGGCGCTCCAACCACAAGACCACGGAGGCTGTTAAACTTTTCTACTGACTATCCCGTTAAATTGTCGTTCCCGGTTGCTCGGGGTTGGCCACTAGCCTACTTGAACTTCCTATCCCGAATTAATGTGGTCCCCAGGTCTATTGTATTGCCTTTCCTAATACGCGTTGTAACTTGTCCGTTTGACATCTTCGATATCAGTTCTAACCAAATTTTCTGAAAACTATTTCTTTAACAAAACTCTTATTTTTAATAACTGAATTTCCTGAAATAATTGACTTTAGAGCGAACATACACATAGACTAGCAGCGCCCCGCGTTATGTCCGTTCCCATGGGAATTTCGGTACGAAAAATAGCCTATAACCTTCCCGTTGAATGTGGCTATCTATTCCAAAAAGAATTATTCAAATCGGACTGGTAATTCCCGTGTTTAGCTCGAACATACAAACAAACAAACTTACAAATTTTACCTCTTTATAATATTAGTATAGACAGAGGCAGCGGGTTTTGAAGGAATGATCATCATCATGAATTTAAGAGCAAGGCTCTTGTCGGTGAGTCCGATGCAGACCTCTCCATCGATTCCTATTCAGTGCAAGTTCCTTCACATCTCTATACGACATGACAGACACTCTTTAATCTAGCTCATGTCACTGATTCTAGGCCTTCCCCTACCTTGCTTTCCTTCAACTTTACCTTCCATGATATTAAAGATATACAGAAGAAACTCCTATCAAAATCAGTTAACCAGTACATAAAAAGGTATTTACACACGTAGTCATATTAATAAACGCGTATTAAAAACAGTTTAGCTATCAAATGGCTTGTCACTTTCTGACATACGCAATTTTCCGAAGAGCAAAAGAGACAAAATACAGTGTAACTAAAAAGTTACACCGCGTTTATTAATAACTAGCAGCGCCCCGCGGTTTTACCCGCGTTGTGCCCGTTCCCGTGGGAATTTCGGGATTTTTTTTACATAAAAACCTTCCTCTTGAATCACTCTACCTATTACAAAAAACCGCATCAAAATCCGTTGCGTAATTTTAAAGATTTAAGCATACAGACAGACAAACAGTGTGACAGACACGAAAAAGAGACGACTTTATTTTATACTATGTAGTGAAGCGGATTTAAAAGTTTAATCAACTTTTAAATATTCCTCATTTTAAACCCCCTCTATATCCTTCTACCGAAAAACCAAAACACAAAACACGCTCGTAAACAAAAGCCTAACCTCCAAAGTTATCAAACGACAATAAAAGTAAAGAGTAACCTAGAAAAGTTACAATGTAAGTGCCAGTTCACACGACCGTTCCCACAGGCAATGTCTAGGCCGCGCGTGTGAACGAAACACAATATGAGATAGCATTATGTCATGTTATGCGGTCGAAAGCAAAAGCTCGATGATATAAGCTTTTTAGAACTTTTCTCATTGATAACTCAAGACGATACTTTCATTGAAAAGGCATATATACTACAATTGAATTGAGACACCTCCTCCTTTTTAGAAGTCGGTTATAAATAGAGGAAAAGTGGTAGTTTTTTTTGGTGTTAAGTGTAGAGCTTTGTGCGAGTTTACTTGCTATGAGTCAGCGAATCCCTAAGGGCAAAAGTTTGTCACGATCGCGTACTTCTGAATTAGATATTTTGGTGCTTATAAACGCTCAAATGCGATGTTTTTTTATTAATTTGAAAATAAGTCTGCTACTTTTTCTAGAATAACTTACTGAACCGATTTTGATTAAAATTACTGTTGACAGTCAACTACATACTTACACATAAGTTTTTTTGTCCCAAAACAATCGGAAAGAATTTAACTGCATAACAAAAAGCAATTTAATCTTATAAACATCAAATTGAAATACACGCCCATACAACAATCAAACACTCCATACTTCACTATCCAATCCCCCTTACATATGCCTCGTAACACAAGGAACTGATAATTTCCTATCAATTGTTATCACTGAGGTCGATGACACACAGACAAGACAATGGTACAAAAACAATTTTCCTATTAGATAGTAATTAGTGAAGATATTGTGAGGCAAATACTTCATTGTTTCTTACGACTGTTTGTAAGTAGGTGAATGTGATTTACTAGTTGCATGTCTATGAGTTTACTTAGGTGTTGTGACGTCATCAAGGAGCATAATTATAGATTACTAGCTGCGCCCCGCGGTGTTACCCGCGCTGTACCCGTTCCCGCAGGAATTTCGGGATAAAATGTATCCCATATGTTAATTTGATGTATAACCTACATTACTGTAAAGTTTCATCCAAATACGTTCAGTAGTTTTTGCGTGAAAGAGCAACAAACATACATCCATACATACATTCATCCTCACAAACTTTCGCATTTATAATATTAGTAGGAACTAGGATTATTCTTCCTTTGAGAGGCTGATATTTGAGGGAGAATATGTTAGTACAAAGAAAAAGCGTTTTGGAAAGAATGATATGATTAGATGGGGTTTGTTTTGGGACTGTATAGTCTAAAATACAATCTATACTAATATTATAAAGCTGAAGAGTTTGTTTTGTTTGTTTGTTTGTTTGTTTGTTTGTTTGTTTGTTTGTTTGTTTGTTTGTTTGTTTGTTTGTTTGTTTGTTTAAACGCGCTAATCTCAGAAACTACTGAACCGATTTGAATAATTCTTTCACTGTTAGATAGTCTATTTATCGAGGAAGGCTATAGGCTACATTTTATCCCGAAATTCCCACGGGAACGGGCACAACGCGGGTAAAACCGCGGGGCGCTGCTAGTTTGACAGATAATTTGACAGATTATCTCCATTATAGTTACTTACGGTTTATGATATTTGTTTAGAGCTTAGTGACAATATAATGAAAACAAAAATACTACACATGTTTATCAACGACTAGCAGCGCCCCGCGGTTTTACCCGCGTTGTGCCCGTTCCCGTGGGAATTTCGGGATAAAATGTAGCCTATAGCCTTCCTCGATAAATAGACTATCTAACAGTGAAAGAATTATTCAAATCGGTTCAGTAGTTTCTGAGATTAGCGCGTTTAAACAAACAAACAAACAAACAAACAAAACAAACTCTTCAGCTTTATAATATTAGTATAGATGTTCTTTACTAGCAGTAAACCACGGTTTTCCCTGAATTATGCCCTTCGGATTTCAAAGATATAATAGCCTAGGATCCCGAAGAAAAATCCACAATAATTTTGTGTTTATTGAGTATGGTATATATATTCTAGACATTTTCCAACACCCAATCTGTCACTATTTATGGTAACACCTCCAGTAATTCCCAAGCACCCCATTACATAAGTAATACTCATTCCAGGCCGAACTCATTTGAATTGTAAATATTCCGGAACAGGTGTTGGTCTGGTGGGAAAATGGATTTGCATATTACCTGTTTAGTTAAACTTCATTTAGGGAGTAGGAAAGTATGGGAGGTAGTTTAATACATTTTCCGCGTTCACAAAAAATATCTTACAGGAGTTGAAATGTGGACTAAAGTTTCCTTTTAAAGAGGAAAAAGGTTCAATGATTTCATTCCATTCTTACCCTTCTATATTCCATTCTTACTTCAGTCTTTTTTCTAAATGGAAAAGCTGTCTATGTTATAAATAAGAGTCATGTTGGTTTTAATTTCAACAAAAAATATAATGTAAGTTTATGTCTATTGAATCAAGGTTTTCCATAAAAATATTTATAAAATTGTTAACATGTAATCCCACAGCTGAGCAAAGGCCTTCATTTCACCAAAGACATCAGTACAGTAAGGAAGATTATATTTAATCACTAGCAGCGCCCCGCGGTTTTACCCGCGTTGTGCCCGTTCCCGTAGGAAATCCGGGATAAAATGTAGCCTATAGCCTTCCTCGATAAATAGACTATCTAACAGTGAAAGAATTATTCAAATCGGTTCAGTAGTTTCTGAGATTAGCGCGTTTAAACAAACAAACAAACAAACAAACAAACAAAACAAACTCTT
Organism: Cyclophora albipunctata; assembly: GCA_963082685.1. Lineage (NCBI taxonomy): Eukaryota > Metazoa > Arthropoda > Insecta > Lepidoptera > Geometridae > Cyclophora > Cyclophora albipunctata. Next base: position 966,389 of record OY720137.1, on the reverse strand, counting down.
CAGCTTTATAATATTAGTATAGATCACTCCAAAAAATATCACTACATAGTATAAAGCAAAGTCGTTTTCCGCTGTCTGTCTGTCTGTTCCTATGTATGCTTAGATCTTTAAAGCTGCGCAACGGATTTTGATGCAGTTTTTTAAAATAGATACGAGTGATTCAAGAGGAAGGTTTATAAGTATAAAAAATCCCGGAATTCCCACGGGAACGGGCACAACGCGGGTAAAACCGCAGGGCGTTGCTAGTATATTAGAGAAGGAAGTCTCAAACCATTTCACATCATTAATAACTCAAAAACGGCTGAACTTTGTGCGGCGCTTGCGTGCTTTTGACCTCACCGGTTCGGAGTTTTTAATTTTAATTGCAAAGACGTTGTTACGCGCGTCGAAGGCATAAAATGTCCAGTGCAAAAGCTTTTAAGAGCCTTGAGATATAAAAAGATTTTGTCAATTTTCAACTGCAAAGATTTCATCTCATTATCATTCCTAATCAATCCAGATAACCTCCCTAAAATCAATAAAGCCAACCGTCCACCCCCGTTCGCGCCATAAGATGCGCGTGCGCCGTTACGTCAGCTGCCCCGCGCAGGTGTAATGACCTGAGGGTAGCAACCCCTACGACAGGTTGTGTTGATTTCTGTTAGATCTACAAGTTTTTTGTCAAGATTATTGATAGTGTAACCGACTTTTGGTCTTGTTTTAAGTTATTTGGGGTCTTTGAATTGAGTTCGACTTTGTCATACTTATGTAAGTGTGTATCTAATTATATGTGCCAACGGTTTAATGTCCCACTGCTGGGCAAAGGCCCTCATATTTCACTGAAGATATCAGTACAGTGAGGATGATTAAGCATAGTCACCACGGTTGTTTAGAGAGTTTGTGATTTCAAACCAGAATCAAATTAGAACAGTAGGGAACATATTTTCGCTCAGCCCGGGAGTTGAACCCGGGACCCCAAAACTTGGAAGGCAAATGATTATACCACTAGAGTCTAGACCACCGAGGCGTCAAAAATCTATATTTTAATCTAATCTAAAAATTGACAAATATTTAATTAAGATTTTTGCCTAAGCAATATTTCATTACCCGTCACAATACAGGGTGTTCCAAACCGCAGCCGTGAACAGGTGTCAGACTGGCCACGTGCCGCGCAAGAGATTTTTTGCCGCGCGAAATGTCAACTCGGGTCGGCGAGTTCCTTAACCCTAGGGATACCGTTTTTATGATAAAGTTCATTCAGTTTTCTTTTACTGTTTTTTTTTGTTTAACCCTTCTGGGTTCATAGAGGCGAGTGTGATAGTGAGATTTTTAGGGAGTTATGATTATTTTTGTCTTTATGATATGACGTTTATATGACGTTTAACTTTATATGATAAGATATGCCGTTTAATGATACCGATATTATATCGTTTCTTCAAGGTTTCAAAAGTAGGTTTTTTTTCTTAACTTCTATCGTCCCACTACTGGGCAAAGGTATCCCTCAAACGCTTCCAACCCTATTGTATGGAATGATATCTGTCTTGGCAGATGTCCTAAAGTAAGTCTTAATTATTGTATAATCAAGACTTGTTTTCGAGACATACCTAATTTGTGAATTAGTCTATTAGTAGATAGAAAACTTGCCAGCTAGTAGCAAGTAAACGCGCTTGCTATATGACATTAAACTTCCATGATAAAAGCCAAAACAAAACACGGTACGACATGTTGTATAATTTAGCAAAAATAGCGCGCGCTTTACCGATCAAAACCTTTCTCAGTACGAAAAACCGCTTAAAGCAATCGCCCTCACACCCTTCATTAACAGCTGTCTTATCATTGACTAAACTGTCACAAATAACTACTTTATTCAAAAAAAGAACGTTCAACACATGCCGCCATATTCAAATACAATAGAATAGAATTACTTTTTTCTAAATTCAAATTTGACACGTGGATACGGTAATTATGGAGGTTGAATATATTTCCTGAATGTAAAATAATGCGGAAAGTTTTGGAACATCCTGTGTTACATTTAATTTAATAGGTATTATTATGGATCACAGTTTTTTGAAAACGTTATCTATTATGCTTTAATTAGCTATAACAAAGAATCGAAACGAAGTATATTAACTAAAGTTAGGTGCCAGGAGTGCGCTAGTAGTGCAAGGTGCCATAGTACGAGTACAGTCGAGCGACGGTGACTAGCATTGACAAAATTATCTTTTTATACAAAATCTATAACATTAGGTCATCGCATTTACATAAACGTTAAGTGTTCGAATGTAATATTCGAAGAACTAACTAAGATTAACCACAACATTTTTCCCTCCAAAACCATCTTCAATACTCAAAAATTAAAATATTAAACGATTTTGATACTAGCAAGTAAAACACTATCGCCGTGCTCAGAGACGCTTCAAATGCTTCCTTAGTAGAGATTTAATGAGTAATTTTGACATTAATGTATGACAAAGTACGTTAATTAATTAAGTGTCGATTTAATGGACGTCTAATATCTAAGTCTAATATCTAAGTTGCGTTGCGAACTAACGTAAATTTTATTAAGCATACTAGCTGCACCCCGCGGTTTCACCCACGTTGTACCCGTTCCCGCGGGAATTTCGGGATAAAATGTATCCCATGTGTTATTCTGATGTGTAACCTATATTAAAGTTTCATCCAAATTCATTCAGTAGTTTTTGCGTGAAAGAGCAACAAACATACATCTATACATCCCTCCATACATACATACATATGTATGTATGGAGGGATGTATACATCCATCCTCACAAACTTTCGCATTTATAATATTAGTAGGACGATTATAAATGATCGTTGATCTGATTTAATAAAGAGATTTGAATTTGAATTTAAATGCAGTAGTATCTCAAACCACTTAAAGACTATAACTGTATATTAAATAACTGAAATAAAGCCCTCTCCCCACCAAGAGTTGTAGTTACGTTCAAACAGCTGATCGGTTAAAATTTCTAGCGGTTAAGGCAACAGTAGGGGAAGTTAATGTAACGTCTTAACGACAAATAACACCTGTCCCGGGAGTGAACCCGGCACCCCGAGACGTGGTCAAGTGTAAGGGTTGGTAACCGGGGAAAAGGTTATGGGAAAGTAGTTTTTTTGTTGTAGTGGGCAATAGAGTTTAATAAACTTTGTCACTTCTTTACGAGAGGCCTTTGCCCAACAGTGGGACATTACAGTGTAATACTTTTTATCTACACTAAATGATGTTATAATATCCACATCGATATCAAAAAATCTTATTTTAACATCATTATAATGCGACCAATTAACCTGGCGAGCCTTATATCAAAATCCTCATACAAGTTGTATAAAATTTTGATATTAGGCTGGCTTTTGAAAACAGTTGGGTTATACGTGAAAACTTCGTCGAAACTACATACACAAAACTCTTTGGTAAGGTCTCGCTCGCTCCTGATTGGCCCTACGCGCAGCTGCGCTCTCATTGGTTAGATTTGAATGGCGGCAAGTTCACTGTGACAGACAATACACGTACGCGTGAATTTTATGTTTCGCAATGTGTTTTGTTTTTAAAATTTTGTTAATTTTAGTGAAGATTAAGTAGTGAAGATAAAGTAGTGTATGCAACTGCATATAACACGGGTATTAAAACACTCGTTACTATTATGAAACTCGCTGCGCTCGTTTCATAAACTCACTCTTGTTTTAATACCCTTCTTTATATGCAGTTGCATAAACTACTATTACTTCACTTCTTTTTTGAGTTTTCTCACAAGAAATAAGTACCTAATACATTTGGTAGACAAAGATTTACAAGAATTGATCACTACATAGTATAAAATAAAGTCGTCTCTTTTTCGTGTCTGTCACACTGTTTGTCTGTCTGTATGCTTAAATCTTTAAAATTACGCAACGGATTTTGATGCGGTTTTTTGTAATAGGTAGAGTGATTCAAGAGGAAGGTTTTAATGTAAAAAAAATCCCGAAATTCCCACGGGAACGGGCACAACGCGGGTAAAACCGCGGGGCGCTGCTAGTATCATATAAATTCATAGGGTTTTAACATTACCGCTATCATTTAAATGTTGTGTTCTTTTTAAAAATCTGCTGGTCGCCAACGCCGTCGCTGCGCCGTGGCGTCCCAGTTAAATGACGTATTAAGCACTGTTTTTATGTATTGTCTTTCCAGGAGATACATTCAACCCATAGAGGCCACAAGGAGATATTTAATATAACAACTCATCTGCGAAATGTCATTTATTTCTAATCCTTTTTTTTTGTCTGTAGAGTTATTTTAAAACAATACGAGCAAAGTCAAATGAAACCACCAATACTTAGCGCACATCAAACTACCGCTATACAAATACTAAAACACTAACAATCCGAACCCTAAGGCAAATCTAGACCGCAACCCAGTTATCCTAGATTACAGTCTAGGTTTTAAAATAATACTAGATCCTCCGGCTATGACTTTGTTAGGTTATCTTTTCTGGTCTTAGTTTTAACAAGATATTTTGAAGAGAAGTTCTAACTGAATGTAAAGATGAAGATACGTAAATACTAATTAAAGATCCCTTTTGACTATGGTCTAATTGACAGTGACATTAGAGATGACATTTGACAGTTGAATTTCTCTTAGCCAGCGTCATGCCAGCGCTGTGCAAGCTTCGTCCCGTACAGCAACAGCTGAGTTGCAGCCTTTTGTAAGTGCTTTGTACCTATCCATGTATTTTTTTGGCAATAGATTTATTTAATTCTTCTTCTTCTTTACTGGCTCAAACTTACATCGATGGCACCCCATGTGCCACCAGACATCACACACCTTTCCTGACAGACTACTGTGTTCTGTGCGCATGTAATATCCTCTTATTTAAGCTTGTATGAGCCAATACAAAGCCAAACATCCTCGTCAAATTAACATGAATGGATGGAACTTAAAGGATTTATTATCAACATATCTATACTTCTATACTACATAATATTAAAAAGAGGTAAAATTTGTAAGTTTGTTTGTTTGTATGTTCGAGCTAATCTCAGGAATTACCTGTCCGATTTGAATAATTCTTTTTGTAATGGATAGCTACATTCAACGGGAAGGTCATGGGCTATTTTTCATCCCGAAATTTCTACGGGCACGGGCACACCGCGGGTAAAACCGCGGGGCGCTGCTAGTTCTATATACAGGACTTTTATATATCAGGGATTAATGGCTTAAAGCTGTATGTCCCTAAGAATCTAAATCCCATCCCCCCTCCCCCATGACCCTTTATCTAGGAAAGGGAGGATTGCACGTTAAGCCGTCGGTCCCGGTTACTTTCTACGGATAGTAGTCGTTACATGAGCCATGTCAGAGGCCTTTGACGGTTCAATAACTCTGACACCAGAATTGGTCAGGTTGGCCATCCACTCGATGAAGAAGAAGGGAGGATTTTAAAAGTATTATAGTACATACAACTATACAAACACACTTTACCTAGCTAAGCATCTTCCGACAGTCTGTAACCGCTAAATCAAACAGTAATACAGCCGAGATGGCGGGCATCGGTAATCGACGAAAATTGTTAACATAGCGATAATTGTGCGGTTAGACTAGGGATGGGACACAACCGTCGATACGTAGGGAAGTCGATCGATTGAGGTAGCGATGTACTGGTCGAGTATTGTTGCGATAAAGTTGACTTGATAAATTGGCGTAAGTAGGTACCTATAATATTTATTTAAGGTTAGTATAGAAATATTTAAAATAGAATAGTTATTATAAATTTTAAATATTATGATGTAGTTATTAACTAAGGGCATGAATAATGTTCAAATAATATTATAATGATTGAAAAATCTACACAACAGTATTAGACTTTGCTAACATAAATACTAACTGCTGCACTCAGAAACGTCAATTAAAACGCCATTTAACTAATTGACGTAATCTTTCAAACATTACATGTCAAAATCACGCATTAAATCACTACTAAGAAAGCATCTGATGTCTCCGACTGTCTCCGAGTACGGACGTTCAATTGAGTTATTCCATCACTATCAATAGTATCGATATACCCCATCACTAACCAATTTAAACACCGGTGGCACAGAAATATCGAATATTGATTTTTTAATGATTTTATTTGTAAAGATAATGTTATTTCTCTCGAATCAAGTTTAATGACAGCTCTACTTGTAAATTGGTGGTTGGAGGAAATGGCTTTTGAAAATGTTTATTTTGCTACTACCTACTTTAATAACAAAATACTACAATCTGGTTTGAATATTAAAATAGGTATTGAGGTTGTTTAGATTGACCTAGTCGGCGAGCGACGAGTAGGCGAATTAAATAGACTGCGAGTGTGCTTCTTCTTATCGAGTGGATGGCCAACCTGACCAATCCTGGTGTCAGAGTTATTGAGCCGCCAAAGGCCTCTGACATGGCTCATGTAACGACTACTATCCGTAGAAAGTAACCGGGATCGACGGCTTAACGTGCCCTCTAAAGCACGGAATCATCTTACTTTTCGGGCAATCAGGTGATTCAGCCTGCAATGCCCTAACCAAACTGAGGACAGTCTCACAAAGTGATTTTTGTGAGATATCCCCACCGGGAATCGAACCCGGAACCTCCGGATCGTGAGCCGAGCGCTCAAACCACTAGACCCCGGAGGCTCTGAAGCACGGAATCATCTTACTTTTCGGGCAATCAGGTGATTCAGCCTGCAATGCCCTAACCAAACTGAGGGCAGTCTCACAAAGAGATTTTGTGAGATATTGTCCCCACCGGGGATCGAACCCGGGACCTCCGGATCGTGAGCCGAGCGCTCAGACCACAAGACCACGGAGGCTGTCAAAGCACGGTAGTGATAAGATAAAAATGCCACTATAATCTACCGTCACCACTATCGGCCACCCATCTAACTAGGGGCCGAGCTGCACACTGCTTAACAATTGCAATGAACTAACATCGTTTAGTCAAATATCGCCGCGAGCGCTACAGTAGTATCAAAATAGTAACTACAATATACCCCAGTAAAGGCAACGAACCTGTGACCACTCGGCAGGTGGTTGGTGACCACAATAACTTCCTTTAAAATTGTTAAATCAGCGCATCAGATGATGACCTCATTGGCTTAGTGGTAATCACATAGTGTATGAGTTCCGGGTTCGATCTTCGGGTTGGGGTTGTGGTTTTAAGATGTTAATTTTGGTTTGAATACTAGAATAAGTTATTTTCTTAACTTAATATATTATTTTTCAATAGATTTGATCGAGTTTTCTAAGTGAGGAGATCAGTGGCCCTTGTTGGAGTTTTTGATTTTAAACTAGTCTAGTACCAGCTTGTAAACTAACTAAATTATCTCTTGTATATTTACGGAAAGCGAAGGAATTTTATTAAAATCTGTCGAGCCATTTACCCGCCAAAGTGTAACGAACAAACGGAGTGACTTTCTCTTTTCTATATTAATTTACTTGGGGATGTTCAGCTACGTTTGACAGTAACAAGTTGGGATGGGCGACCGTTGCAATGCTGATGTGGTGATACCTTAAGTGACTTACTTAGTTGTTAATTTACTTACACATAAAGTTTGATTTAATATACCGTTAATTAATGCAACCTTATCGCTAGATAATTAAATATGTCTTCATATTCTTTCGCCACAATCAAGCAATATAACTTTTAAAACGCGCCTACATCCATCACAATTTCAATGCAGATAAAATTGCTCTCAATTTCCAAACACTAATCATAGAAAAACCACCCACAATACCAACACAATAGAGCTCAAATCAAAATCTAGAACATTCTGATTACCATTATAGAAAACAATATGTCTACCTAGATCGGTGGATCTATAAGTTCGTTCATCGTATCGTCTTCACCGGATGTACCGCCATTGCTCGTTCGACCGTTCCAAATTCAAAACGGAGTCGTTTCCGGTGTGACGTCACGGGCGGCCATCTTGTCTGCGCCCGCGCACCCGTAACGATGGGAAATGGTCGCGAGAAATGAAATTCCCTTAGGAAAGGATGTAATTATTAATGAGGAATTTTTAATGGTGTTTAGTTTTTGAGTTATTTTATTATCTTGCTTTTGTACGTTGGTTCAGTTATAGTTGTCTATTGCTATCCAAGTTTCTTAAGCTTTTTAATGTCGAAGTAAAAAGGTTATGTCCCATTAAAAATTACAATAAAACAGCAGTCATAACAGTCATTTTTACTTTCTAAGTAAATCTTTCCAACTGGCCCATTTAGAGACGTCACTTTAATCGTATTCGTATATACGTATTCGTAATCTTATATATAAAATTCTCGTGTCACAGTGTTCGTTCGCGTACTCCTCCGAAACGGCTCGACCGATTCTCATGAAATTTTGTGAGCATATTGAGTAGGTCTGAGAATCGGCCAACATCTATTTTTCATCCCGAAATTCCCGCGGGAACGGGTACAACGCGAGTGAAACCGCGGGGCGCAGCTAGTCGTATATATAATAATTAACTAATTGCCTTAATTTTTCATTAAATTGCGTGTATTAACCTTTTGTTTGCCGGGATTCCTGACACAATAGGAAATCAATTGTGTCTGGCTTGGATCTGCGGTCCGGCATATGAGGAGTTAAGCGATTTACGAGGCATTTCTATCTGAGCGCTACCGTGCTTCAGAGACCACGATAAGCCTGTTGCTTTAATCGTTAGACTATAGATACCTACTGAGGTTTTTAAGCGGTCTAAATACTCCGACACTAGGGTCTACCTACTTAAAGTGAATAAATAAATACAATACTCAATTCAATTATCAACCTAATATTTAGGACGAATCGAATCAACTTGTCCTTAAATCGTATTATTTAATCGATTATTTCCAGTATTCCTCATCGAGTATTATTTATAATATTATAAAATTCGTTTGTCGTTCAAGGTTTGATGGCCGGAGGTCGTGAGATTGTCCACACTGCTTGTTTTTTGTTAAATTCTCATTGTCAAAGTTATTTTTGTAGTTAAATTGTTTTTAATTTTGAATTATGTTTGATTTAGTTACCTAATCCTACTAATATTATAAATGCGAAAGTTTGTGAGGATGGATGTATGTATGGATGTATGTTTGTTGCTCTTTCACGCAAAAACTACTGAATGGATTTGGATGAAACTTTACAGTAATATAGGTTACACATCAGAATAACATATGGGATACATTTTATCCTGAAATTCCCGCGGGAACGGGTACTACGCGGGTGAAACCGCGGGGCGCTGCTAGTTAATAATATTTTTATACGATACAAATTTATAGAAAACTAGCTGCGCTCGCGGTTTCACTCGCGTTGTACCCGTTCCCGCGGGAATTTCGGGATGAAAAATAGATGTTGGCCGATTCTCAGATCTACTCAATATGCTCACAAAATTTCATGAGAATCGGTCGAGCCGTTTCGGAGGAGTACGCGAACGAACACTGTGACACGAGAATTTTATATATAAGATTAATATTTACTTAGCATTTATTCATTTCCAGTAGGTTAGTGGCAGCTAGTGTCGGAGTTTCCAGACCGCCTGAGCTCTCCGACATGGTCTGACGATTGCAACCACCGGGACCAACTGCTTAATTTTTACTTATAAGATACTAGCAGCGCCCCGCAGTTTTACCCGCGTTGTGCCCGTTCCCGTGGGAATTTCGGGAATTTTTTTAGATAAAAACCTTCCTCTTGAATCACTCTACCTATTACAAAAAACCGCATCAAAATCCGTTGCGTAATTTTAAAGATTTAAGCATACAGACAGACAAACAGACGACAAACAGACGCGACTTTGTTTTATACTATGTAATGATTACATGCTTTTAAAGTGACCCAGAGGTTTTCAATTAGATATTTTAAATTAATTTTGTTACCTCAAATTTCTAAAATTCTTTGTAGTGTAATCAAGAAATGACTAATAAAGTGACGTAGTATGCGTAAGCACCTTAGTGATTTCTTCAGAAAGTGGTTTAGGGTGTGCAAAAGTCGTCGCTTCCATGGCAGAGTGGGGTAGGAGATGTAAGTCCATATTTGACAAGCCCGTTGGCACAGTGGCAGTGAGAGCACTTACTGTGTCAGGGGTTGCGGGTTCGATCCCCGCCCGGAGTCAACAATATGTGAAGACATAGTTGTTGGCGACGACGTCTGGGTGTCAATTATATATTCATATAAAGTATTTGTGTATGTATATGTAGTAGTATCAGTTAGTTAGATTCCATAACACAAGCTTAGAGCTTACTTTGGGTCTAATTAACCGTGTGTGAATTTGTCCAAGTATTTATTTATTTAGTATTTAGTATTTGGTATAGGAAAAGTAAGCACTCTACCGTCATGGTTCCATTTCAACGGTTTACAATACAACTCATAAGAATTTCTTATGAAAATATTAATTTAAGTAATGGAAATGTTAATTAAAGTCGGGTTTTGCTTTAAAACTCATCGTGCAGGCCGTGCTCGAGGAGCTGCTGCGACGCGGCCTGCGCGGGCGCCTCGTGCTGGCGGGCTCCAGCGCGGGCGGCGCGGGCGTGATGCTGCACGCGTAAGTTAATTAGGTGGAGTAGGTTAGTGGTCAATCAATTTCTGAAGTTTTTAAAACCGCCTGAAGTCCTCTGACATGGTCTTACTATTGAAAACGACAATTTAACATTGTCGGGCGAAGAAGAAACGTCACTTTTAGCTACATATACAAGTAGTAGTAATATGAAGATTTTATACTAATAACTGAAAATCTAGCTTAAAGGGCTTAAAGGTTAAAGACCAATTGAAACAAAATAAAAAATGAACCCAATAATCCAGGTCACATTTTGAAACCTAACCAATCTAAGTCACGGTCTTCTCTCATTAGATAATGACCTGATTAATGATGTGACAAAAAACTGACCATCACTGCATCCCGATATCGATAAAAAGTGTAACCTTCTGGTTTTTATCGATATTCGATAAGCAAGGTTGGGAAGTACTTGGTTTACGCAACTGTGCCCTGAAAAGTGGTGTTGCGTTATAGAAAACATTGGTTAGAGGTTGGTACTCGTGGATTATTTATATTGCGAGATTATTACGTTTATTAAGCGTATTCATTGTTATTGTAATAAATATTTAATTAATATTTTTGTTTGAGAAAATAGCAGGAGTGAAAAGTTATTTACCATCTTTTTTCATAGATATCTTTTCAAAAGATTGAATATATTACCTTAGGTTTCGTTTACATTTAGCTTTTTAACTAGCTGCAAGTCGGAGAGTACATCAGAAAGCGAACTTCACACGTCATTCAAACTAGACAACTCGCTTGTGACTCACTCAATGTTAACAATGATGACTAGTGGTAACGCTCGTGATGTAGTTTGACTCAGTGATGTTAGCCCATTGCGATTGTTAAGCAACGTGCAGCTCTTACTTGGAGGGGTAGCCGACAGTGGCTTCTCTATCGAGGTGCTACCATGCACGTTAAAATGTCGGTCCCGGTTGTTTCAATCGATAGAGCGGAGGCCTTTTAGATGGTCTAAAAACATCAACACCAGGGTTGAACAGTGACCTTCTCACACTTACTATTAATGTTAATACGAACATAATAGCCACTAACCGACTTGAACATACATTTAATGTTAATAAAGCCATTTTAAAGTATCAAGAACCTAAACACCAACAAATAGATAGCTCAGTCAAAAGGTGAACGTATCTTAAACTCATTGATACATACAAAAACATTGAAGTGAGACAAACACAACAGTTCTACCCACGAGCGCGTGAAATCCATCTAAATGGGAGAGTGGATCCACGTGGCAGCATGCATCACTGATGCCGTACATTCATGCTCAGCCGATTCGTCCGTGACTTTGGGCAACCACCAGAAATGTACGGTTCCTTACGACCCGTTTCAAATGCCCTACGACCCGTCTTTAAAAGTAAAGGTGTGATTTTTCGGCCCATATATAGAGACTGAGGTTTTGTTTAGATTGAGCGGGTTAGTGAGCTGTTGGCGAGTTCAATATAGTGCTAATGTGACACATGTCAAATCACTAGCTTAATTTTTACTGACCTGCTGAACTCGCTTGACAAAATAGTCAATCTAAGCGACAAAGGAGACCTGTAGTTTACTGAAAGGGCAGGACTGTTTTTATAGCATTGGTTTTAGTTTTTCAGCTTGGTGTATGAGAAAATGCCTTTAAATTATTATTTATGATAAAAATTTATGAAAAGTCTTCTCTTTTCATCGGTATTTTTCACTATCGGGGTCCTTTAGTATGACAATGTTGAACATTATGTATCACTACTGTACCACTGTACCACTGCACTACTGCACCACCACACCACTGCACTACTGCACCACTGCACCATTGCACCACTGCACCACTTATCTTTCTTTATTCATCACGTTAAATGATAAGTGAAGAGTTACGTCATAACTCGACAGTCCGTCTTAAACCTGTCGATACTCCAAAGCACCCAAACAGTAGGTCAGATCACAAACGCGTGAAGTCTGAATGGACGGCTGGACCCGCGTGTTGCATGCACCACTGAAGCAGTGAGGATCCGCTCGGATTCTCTCCACTGGAGACCAGCTGACACCAACAGGTCACTGCTTGTAAACATTGGTTTGTTTTGGTTAGATGTGACGTAGTACACTGGTGAGTGTTAAGCAACGGTTTGATACTAGTGATATAGTTCCGATATAGGTTGGCGATTTATATCGTTATGCTAAGGCCCTGTTTAAAAGATTTTGGAGTAGTTTAGTGCCCTTGTGTTACGAGTTCAAAGAGCCTGCAACACTATTTTAATATGTGGCCGTTAAAGCAATTCTATCTGGGCGCTACCCTTTTTTTAATTGTGTTTAATTTTTTCAATATTAAGACTTAAATAATGAGAAATAATGAAGAACGAATTTCTTTCAGAAAATACGTTTCAGTAATCATACCCGACGGATACTTTCGACATTGCAACCAGGTAACGAATTTAAACCTTAAACCAACATCTACAAGGACCATTTACTCTAGACCAAATATTGGTCTATGTATCTACCGATCAGAATCTGACGGCTTTTCGGCTATTTCTACCAAATTCCACTACTACTACTTTCTACTCCTACTACACTGACAAGCCAGTTGGCACAGTGGCAGTGTGAGCGCTTACTGTGTCGGGGGTAGTATACGTGAAGACATAGTTGTTGGTGACGACGTCTGGGTGTCAATTATATATTCTTATAAATTATTTGTGAATGTATATGTAGTAGTATCAATGAGTTAGATTCAATAACACAAGCTTAGAGCTTACTTTGGGTCTAATTAACCATGTGTGAATTTGTATGGGGATATATTAGGGTATCCTATCCTACTAATAGAATAAATGCGAAAGGTTGTGATGATGGATGTATGTATGGATGTATGGATGTTTGTTGCCCTTTCACGAAAAAACTACGGAACGGATTGGGATGAAACTTTACAGTAATATAGGTTATACATCAGAATAACACATAGAATATATTTTATCCCGAAATTCCCGCGGGAACGGGTACAGCGCGGGTACCGCGGGGCGCTGCTACTAATATTATTATACTCCTACATTACTACACTAGTTAACACGTTGATTCTACCAGTGAGCTACAGCTCGCTGCGTCACGTCGCCACCGGCCCAGCGGTCGGTCCGACCACCGGACCGTGTCTCCGGTTCTATTCCTGGCTTGCACTTGACCTTTACAAAGGACTCTGATGCCCTTTTTCAACTTCTTGTGTATGTGCTATGTGTAGCTTTTACCTATAAAGATAGCTTGATGAGTTTTATAACGATCAGCCGTGTTGTTTAAATCAAATCCAAATTGAATCACGCCAGTACTCAAACACTAATTAGTAGAACACCCAATCGGCACTTTTTAAAGGTCTTAAATATTTATTGCTAGCTGTCCCCCGCGGTTTTACGTAAGTTATTAGTTATTAGTTATTCCCGGTAAAAATAGCCTACAACATCATGAATGTTGCTCTTTATAAAAATAATTTAACTCTGGATTAGCCGCAACAAACAAACTGACTATTTTACCTTTTTATAATATTTGTATAGAATTACTCTAAATGTCCGTTGACAGATGTCAAGTCAAATAAGTTATTCCGAAAGTTGTTAGTTTTACTATTTTGTTTTTTATAAAAATAAGTAAATTAACGTCTGATACCAAAACTAATTACAACCTAAAACAAACAAAGCTTTTAATAACAATACTTATTGAAAAGTAAATAGAATTGTTATTCAATTAATAAACTTGATATAGTAGTCACAATATGATTGAAATTCGCTATTGAGTGGCGACCGGTCGCCGATTTAGAAAGTGGCCATTGTTGATGTTTTTCAACAACTTTTTTTAATAAAAAAAACTAATTTGAAAGGTTTACTGTCACCGCTGTGTCTAGTGGACGTTTAGAACTTATGTTTGTGATATAATCTGATACCGGCTGCGGAAAAGGAAGGTTAAGTGTTTTGGTGATATAAAGGAACTGACAATCGTGGCTATAAGGCTTGTTCCTTAGACACGATTGTTAGTTCCTTTATACGTGGTGGTGATTACGCCTAATCCTCCTCACTGTACTGATAGCTTCGGTGAGTTGAGAGGCCTTTGGTCAGCAGTGGGACATTACAGGCTAAAGGAACTAAAGCGCATACATAGTGCGGCTGCGGGTCGGGTGTGGGCCGGTTGCGGGTCGCGTGACGTTGCATTCCTTTTATTTGTATGAAAGGTGTACATATACATGCAACGGGCTTCTGTACTATGTGTGTCTAGCGCTTTAGTTTTGGATAAGCATGTTTATACTTGTTACTTAAACTTTAACTCTTTTCCGACGGTATAATGATGTATAACGCGTTTATCCATGTATTATATTAAACATAATGAATTAAACTACATTATAAAAGTACGCTGTATATTCTGTTAATATCAGAAACTATCATTCGGATTTGAAAAACAATTGCAATTTATAGTTCAAATTTATATGGAAGGTTAAAGCTAAACCTCAATACAGGAACGGGTACAACTCGGGCAATCATGATCATATCGTTTCTATACTTTTCATCCCTACATCCTCAAAAGAACGGGTACATTACGGACTACGGGACAACTACCGCGCGTTGCTAGTTGCTTCTTCCAACGACTTTTTCAATCCATCATCAACTTCCCAAATAGAAAAGTTAAAGCAGTTATAACATCTTACATAAGTTGAGGTAAGAGTTAACCGCAGTTTTAAAATTCAAGTGTGGGAGCCATTGTGAATACTCTAGGTTACATCGACACTGCACACTTCATTGTTTTCCTTTCCCATGAGCTTATCGTTTTAATAAATACTTATATATATAGAAAAACAACGGATATTGTTTGTTTGGAAGTACTTTGATGACAATTGGCGGTGACCTAAACTTGTAACCGATTTTAAGAAGGTTTTGGGTGGGACTTAAAAGTGTTATAAAATGTTAATACGTTAAGTCTTGTCTGTAACTCTTAAGAATTGTATCTAATCTTCTTCACTACATATATATTATTGTACTGTTTCTCCTTAGAGTCAACGGACAAGCCCAGTCTTTTTTAGAGGCATGCGAGGAGATACAGATCCAACTCGTAGAGGCCCTTTGGAGATGTTTAATGTAATGGATTACAACTGCACTCTCGACCACATCAGTGCAACATGTCCACGAATATGTCCCTGAAGTAGAAACTATTGAAGTAAATGAAAGAAAAAGAGTTATTATTATTACTCTAGATATCTTTAGCGAGAGAGAGAGAGAAAGAGAGACACTGCCCCCTTTCCTATGGACCTGGTTTAACAGTGGCTATTAAAAGAAGCATTTTATCGTGACAAAATAAAGGTGAGTAATTTTTTTTGTTTACTTGTTTGTTTGATCACACTAATCTGTTAAACTAAAGGATTTTTTTAAAAAGCTACTCTGGAATGTTACATGCTTCTTTCTACTCGAAATCTACTCAAATCGGGTATAATACGGGTAAACCCGCGGGCCTCAAACAAACAACAACGCTACGATACAAGCAACGTTACGATGGAAAGCCATTAATAACGGCCAACTATTGTAATTGTAATAAAATGAAAAACCTATCGGGTTTGTCCAAACTCGTTCAACCAACTTGTGCAATATTTAATTTACGTAACTATTACAACGAAGCGACGGCACAGACGGACACACTTTTAAATATACTGTTATTTGTTGTTTTACAAGGAAAATTGTGTTTAGAAAGCTGATACGTAGGTACTTGTAATGTTGGTTTGGGGAAATTGCATTTGAAATAATGTTATTTTGTTAAGGAAATAAATTAATATAAGTAGATAGTGCTTTAATTTATGTATATTCGAGTAGAAAATCGGAAATAACACGGAAGCCAAAATATATTCAAGTAGGTAACTGTACCGTGCATACTTATGGAAATATTGGCGTGATATAGAATTTCACGAAACAACAACCAAATATGATTTAAAGTTATTTAATTTGCAAGCAATATCGCTTACAAATACGATAGTAAAACTACCGCCGAAAAATACTCATTCATTTTCATAAAACCTTCACAATCACACTCCAATGTCCAATAAGAAATCTCCACCTTTCAAAACCATTAAACATCAAAAAACAAGTTAAAAATAACACATACCTGTCAGTCAAAGGATAGCCAATCAAAACAGAGCACTAATTAAACCCACAGTCACTGTCACTAGCACTGAAAGTTTATTTATTTATTTAGGGAGAGCTCGATACGTCCGCCGCGGTCGGCGTCATCGACTGAAATGAAACTAAGTGGAACCAACCTGCGCGAGCGCCGAATGGCCAACCAACGTATGCGCATACATACAAACTTTATGTGAGGCGGGTCCTTATGTAAAGTTATATACATATGGACGGAAAACAGCTATTATATATATTACATTTAGAGTTGACTTCGCGTTCAGATTTTAATTTCGTTGATGTGAAGTTTTTTGATGGTTTTATAAAAATTGTAAGAGGTTATGTATGATCCTGTAGTTTTGTTTGTTGGTGCATATAAGACAGCCCAGATGGTCTTAATGAAGCTTTTTAACCAACTTCAAAAAAGGAGGAGGTTCTCAATTCGTCGGTATCTTTTTTATGCAATATAATAATACGTTTTAAATATAATTATAGTGCGAGTGTAAAAAACACTATTGTTCAGTAGGCGATCTGTTTACAATGAGCAAGTTTACACGCGGCAAGCCAGCGAGTTTAATAGAACGTGAGCATGACACATGTCATAATGCTCGTTAACTTTGACACTCGTATCCAAACTGCTTTGCAACTTCTTTACACTTCTATTCCTTAGAACAAAATATTCTTGAATCACAGACAAAAGCTTCTAGATTTAATTAGAACAAATTAGTTATACAATAACACAAATAAATATGTAGGCGAACAAAAACAAGTAGCTTAATACATTAACAACCATAAAATATAATGTTTTATTAAACACCTTCAGAGCTAACCCAAAAAACTGAAATTCAATTAAATAAAATCACAATTAAGGTTATCCTATAGTTATTTTAACCTTCTCGTTTTAATTTTGAAAAACTAATTAATTTTATAACGAGCTCGGCAATTACTGATGCAAATGAAGCTTTAAAACCATTAGAGTGAATTGTTAAATTTTAAGTAAATCACGTCAGACGGTTTAGGGATCTTTGTGAGTTGTGGAAACCTATTCATGATAAATTTTTGAAGTTGTTAGGATTAAGATTTTTAAAGGCAGAACCCAAAGTGTTTAGACTGAAGTTGTAGTAAGCTATGTTAGCTTATTGCGATTGGAGCTATTACGCACTGTCGACTAGTCGCCGGCGACTCGGTCGCGACTAAAACATGGGCAACTTGGCCCAGGAGACTAGCCGAGCGACAGTATTCCAAGTACATTCGTGCAGAAGTTGGAATACTGATGCTCGGCTAGTCTCCTGGGCCAAGTTGCCCATGTTTTAGTCGACAGTGCGTAATAGCTCTTAAGCAACATGCAGCTCGGCCCCTACTTGGATGGGCGGCTGATAGTGATATTTCTATCAGAGCGCTATTGTGCTTAGAAATGCCGGTCCCGGTTGTTACAATTGACAGACCATGTCAATGTCATGTCATGTCCTTTAGGCAGCCTGAATACTCCAACATCAGGTTTGGCCACGTCTGTTAGAATTCTGGTCTCTAGTGTGATCTCCAACATATTATGTTTTCACACACTTAGACTAAGCTGTCTAACTACTATCACTATTACATATAATCTGCTTCTCTCTCTCTTTCTCTCTCTGCAGACGTTCTCTAGAGTTGTGAGACAGTCAGTAGTGTTGCAACTGAACTAGTCTTCGACAAGAAGTTCGGTGACCACATCAGACGAACGCAGAAATGTTACTGGCACATCACATATTCACACTGCACATCACAAAATTAATATCTGTATACGCCTTTTGGTTTGCAAAGGAACAAAAAATATAAATAAATAATAATAAACAGCCTAATAATAATAAAGAAAAAGCTAAGTACACTATTAGCCTGCCCCACTGCTGGGCAAAGGCCTCTCATCGCACTGAAAAACCAGTAAAGTGCGAAGGATAAAAATAAATAATAAAGTAAAGTTAAGTTAAGTATTAGCCTGTAATGTCCCACTGCTGGGCTAAGGCCTCTCCTCTCACTGAAGAATATATATATTTTATACGGAACCTTAAAATAAAACAATTGACCAAAAAAACGAAACAAATTCATAAATTCACTAATTATTTTTGTAATTTTTTGCGTTTCTGTATTCCGGGTTTGAAAAACAGTTAAATTCTTATTTGAGTCGTAAACCACAGTTAAATTAAGGTATTTTATTTATAAAGTAATTTTAAAAGAATCCTTTAATAAGGTACTGTTCATATACTTAATAACTGACGTAAAGT
Source organism: Cyclophora albipunctata (assembly GCA_963082685.1). Lineage (NCBI taxonomy): Eukaryota > Metazoa > Arthropoda > Insecta > Lepidoptera > Geometridae > Cyclophora > Cyclophora albipunctata. The sequence continues at coordinate 947,525 of OY720137.1, read as the reverse complement.
AAGAATGAATATGCCAAGTAACACTCTTAATACACCACGCGATATTCTTCTTCATCGAGTGGGTGGTCACCCTGACCAATCCTGGTGTCAGAGTTATTGAGCCGCCAAAGGCCTCTGACATGGCTCATGTAACGACTACTATCCGTAGAAAGTAGCCGGGACCGACGGCTTAACGTGCCCTCCGAAGCATCATCTTACTTTTCGAGCAATCAGGTGATTCAGCCTGTAATGCCCTAACCAAACTGGGGACAGTCTCACAAAGAGATTTTTTGTGAGATATCCCCACCGGGAATCGAACCCGGAACCTCCGGGTCGTGAGCCGAGCGCTCAAACCACAAGACCACGGCGGCTGTTAGTAAGACAGTTAGCGCGGCCGAGCTCAGTCTTACAGACTAATTAGACTGACTAACTGGCTAACTCTTACTACACCGCGCTGAATTTTAGTTAGTCAGACTAAATATTGTGTGGTGTAATAGGCGCTTTAACTTATACAAATCATTTATCTTTCTTACTTTATTCGTTGAGATTGAGCGAGTTTACTAGTCACCTAGTATTGATCTGGAAAGCGAGTACACACATATCTAATTTGATAAAACTTGTCTATTGAGTTCGCTGACTTGCGGCTTGTAAAACTCGCTTAAGGCGACGATATATGTGAAATAAACAAAAACACTACGGGATTAAAGTCAACTACTCTTGTAAATAATACGTTTTCTTGAGTAGGTAAGTGAATGGAGACGTCTTAATTTACAAAATTACTTTACCTCTCCACACAGCAATTAAAACACGACCACAAAAACACTATTCACATAAAAAAGTAGATAAATATAATTATTAACAGAGTAAAACACAAATAGAAAGTAACATCGCACCGAGTCCAAAGAAATGATGAAAAAATATTATTTTCTTAGAAAAGACATCAACGAGCTGCGCTTTCTAGGTGTTTCTGTGTCACTACACGGCTTGCTCTGCAAACATCAGGATTTCAACGTAGACTGCGCCAAAACAGTTTTTAGTCTGACTTGTGACACAGTCTAGTCTATCTCTAGACAGTTTATCCTGAGCCTTCTCCAATTGCTTTTAAGTATCATTATTTTTGTGAAATACAACTCATGTCATTTTGTGTGCTTAAAAAGTAATAAATGTCTTTTTTATTTTTATTTAAATTTTAGTTTATATTGTAAGACTAACTAATTTATCGCACTCAAGTTTTTTCAACCCCCCACGCACAAAAGGAGTGTTATAAGTTTGACATCGATGTCTGTCTATGTGTACGTATGGGTGTCTCCGCTGTGGCACTGTAGCTATCAAACGGATAGAATTCTTAGTTGTGTTTGGTGAAAATCGGTCCAGCCATTTCTCCGTAGGGAGTTTCTAAATTTAATTTTACTTGTTAGACTGTCTTACAACTCCTGTCATAAACTGTTTATTCAAACTAACGGATAAAAAATTAAGTGATTGACGAAAAAGTCAAACGAAACGGAAGCAACGTCTGAAAGATATAAAAGTCCGGTAGCGTTTTGTTTGTGCATCAATTTGGTTTTATTCTTTTGTCATAGTTTTAAAAGAATAGAAAATCTATTCTATAATATCGAAACCAATATAATAAAGCCGAAGAGTTTTTTTTTTGGTGATGACTCGTGGTCCCACTGGGATTGTACCACTATTACTCGTGGTCCCACTATCCCTGAAATCATGGGTTCGTGGTTCCACTGCTTAGTGGGACTACCAGTCATAGTTAAAATCGTAGGTTCGTGGCCCCACTGCATCAAGTTTATACACGTAGAGTAAATACTTGAATTAAAGTGAGTTCTTCAGGTACTGGCCACTTGAGATACTGGCCTTTTTAGTCACAATTCACAATATTCCCTTCTAAATGTCAAAGAAAATACTCAAAGTACTCGTAAATACATGCAATTCGGTAGGTTAGGGTTATTTTTTTTTATGACCAAATCAGTGGGACCACGAGCGACTGCATTACGTTGACTAATGGTCCCACCAAACAGTGGGACCACGAGCCCATTAAATCGACACACTGTCCCACCAGGGGGTCAAATTAGTGGGACCACGAGTCATCACCCTTTTTTTTGTTTTTTTTTTCATTTATGTGAACGCGCCAATCTCAGATACTACCAATCTTATTTGTTTTGTAATAGATCGCCACATTCAACAAATTGGTGGTATTGGGACAACAAATTTATTAATTAAAAAAACTTTATTTTACATATTCGTAAATAATATTACATATCGAGCAATACGCCAACCTACTTAACTTTCAATGACTACCCCACAGCTGGGTACCATAATCCCAACAGTGGGATACCATAATCCCACCAGTGGGAAACTGCCAATGCAATCACAATTGCTGAAACACTTATTCAAAGTGATATTTCATCATTACAATGCAATTAGTATAAAAAGTACTTTAATCTACAAAAAAGTGATGGTCCGACAAGACAGGTGGATTGTGTGCGTCTCTTTCACTCGTTTACGTTAGTCTATATCGCTATCCTTGTCTACCGGAAGATATCGCTGGATAAAATTTTAACGGACAGTTGTCGTAACTGACTTTGTGGAACTATGGTTGCCAAAGTTTTGAAATGTTTTGAATGTGATAACGATTATTTTGAACTATCCACGCCCCGCGGTTTTACCCGCGTTGTGCCCATTCCTGTGGAAATTTCAGTATTAAATATAACCTATAACGACCCGTTGAATGTGGCTATCCATTACAAAAATAATTACTGGAATCAGACTGCTAATTAAAACAAACAAAATCAAAAACAAATTTTAGATATAATTGAATAAAAAAAATATTTCCTTCTCGCTTTACTAATTATCTTCAGTGAGATGAAAGGCCTTTACTTAGCATTGGGAAATTACAGGCTTAAACTTTACTTTACAACAAAAAATACTTTTAAAATGGTATTCATTTAAAAAACAATTAGAAGTCAGTTATTGTATTAAAAAGGATTTAGACAAGAAAAGTAACGCCTGTACTCAGAGACCTCAAATGCTTCCGAGTAGAGATTTAAAGAGTGATTTTGGAATGTAATGAATGAAAGATGAAATGGTATTCTCTGAGTGCAGCAAGCAGTAAAAGTTTGAGAACCTTTGCCTGTGTATAACAAAGAACAATGCGCACGCGCCACAGACAGTAGCGACTCGCCGATCGTTCTGTATCGTAACATAATTACTACACTTCTACGTAACTCGAGTAGATTGTGAGCGAGTTTACAAGCTGCTATTTAGCGTATTTTAAAGACAAATGTGAGACGTTGTAATGAAATTATGTTGTTGTTATGCTGAATGAATTGAATGTAAATTGATTGTATGTCAATAGAGAATTTGTGTCAATGACTCTCAAGTGGATCGATAGAATTGTATAAATCATTTTTTTTCTAATAAGGCACTAAGAGCCTTATTCATAAACGTAGTATTAACAACATTTTAGCTATCAATTGTTTTGTCCTTTTCCGACTTACGGTATTTACCAAAAAGCAAAAGAGACAAAACACTTTAGAACCGTGGTTAAGCTGAGTGTTTATGAATAAGGTAGTAAAAGTTAAGTAAAGTATTAGCCTGTAATGTCCCACTGTTGGGCAAAGGCCTCTCGTCTCACTGAAGATATCAGTACAGTGAGGAGGTAGTAAACGTTTTAATTTTGTATCATAATTAAATAGTTTGGCAGGGTTTGCTTCTAGTAAATAAACACGTAGATATAGTTAACTTAGTAAAATAGCCCCCTACTCGCTGAATCGTTCACTTTTGTCTTTTTTAAACTTATCGAAATAAAGATAATGTTGATGTCCTGGCTGTTCCAGACCGCTGATCTAAACTAATATTAAAAAGTTGCAGAGTTTGTTTGTTTGAACGCGGTAATCTCAGGAACTATTTAAAAAAATATTTTTATAATGGATAGCCGCATTCAACGGAAAGGTTATAGGCTTCTTTTCATCCTGAAATTCCCACGGGAACGGGTACAAAGCGGGTAAATCCGCGGAGCGCTGCTAGTATTCATTATGTAGGTTAGTGACCAATTCTGGTCGAAGTTGTTAGACCGTCTCCCGTCTCAAGACAACAGGGCCGACAATTTAACGTGCCCTCCGCAGCACGATTCATTTTCTTTCTACTTAAACTAGGCAGAGCACTGAGTTTTCATAGTCATTAATGCCAAACACTGGCATTTATTTAAAATTTAATTACCTCCATTCCGAATAACTATCAAACCGAAATTGGTTTCACCGAAAATTTGAAATGGCTTGTCGATTTCGTTGTGTTAGGTGGTCGATAGACATGTAACATTAATATACTCTTCGGCGTCATTATTAATAAGTTAATATATACATTTTTTTATTAATTTAAACTTACTTCGAATTACATATTAATAAATCTAGGATAAATATTTATTGTTAAGAGTAAACTTGAGCCTGAACTAGGATAAAAGTATATAAAACTGAAGCGATTGATATGATATTGGTGTTCATTTTCCAAATATAATATCCCAGTAGCAGCATCCTCAGATTTACCCACGTTGTGCCCGTTCCTGTGGGAATGCTGGGATGAAAAATAACTTATAGCCTGCCCGTTGAATGTGGCTATACATCACATAAAGAATTATTCAAATCGGATTGATACTTTCTGAGATTAGTGCGTTCAAACAAACAAAACACGCTCTTCAGGTTTATTATATACATTAGTACTAGGAGCGCTTTGCGGTTTTACCCGCGTTGTGTCCGTTCCCGTGGGATTGTTGGGATGAAAAATAGCTTATAACCTGCCTGTTGAACGTGGCTATCTTTTACAAAACGAATTATTCGAATCAGACTGGTAGTTCCCGAGATTAGCTTAAATATAATTAAAAATGTTACCTTTTTATAATATTTGTACAGACCCAGGACCTGCTCTACAAACTGTTCATCATAAGCCTCAAGACGGTACCCTGAGTTTCCCCTCAGTTACCGAGTCCGTTACGCGTTGTCTGTACTTTCTTGGTCACAGTCCGCCGCGCGCGCAGCCGGGGTGGCGAGCTAGTGCTGGGACGCGGTATCGGGGTTACGTAAATGTGTGTCGATATTTTGTACTATCTTTTAAATTTGGTGGAGTTGGAAACTGTCATTTATAATACTATGTTGAAGGTTAATATCAGACCTGGCATATAAGTATATTTTGAAGGTGCTGTCATGTTCTGATTTGTGGTTTCTGAGATTACCGCGTTCAAATAAGCAAAATAATAATAAAAACAAACTCTTCATAATTTCTATCTTCTAATATATAAAATTCTCGTATCACGGGGTGCGTAATTGAACTCCTCTGAAACGGCTCGACCGATTCTCATGAAATTTTGTGTACATATCGGGTAGGCCTGAGAATCGGACAACATCTATTTTTCATCCCGAAATTCCCGCGGGAACGGGTACAAAGCGGGTGAAACCGCGGGGCGCAGCTAGTATTAATATAGATAAAGATTATATTGTTACCGTATCATCATCTAGTATCATACTCTTCTTTGTACTGATCTCATTTGTAAGAAGCTTTACTTTTAATAAATCAGATTTAAAAGTCTCGACTCTTACGCCCGTACTCAGAGTCGTCAATTGCTTCCTTAGTAGAGATTTAATGACTGATTTTGACATGTCATGTATGAACAATGACGTCAACAACAAAATGGCGATGTAATGAACGTCTCTGAGTGCGGCAGTTATTTATCAAAGTAAAGCACAAATTTATTTATTTATTTAGAAGAACAATTACATTTTCTTTGTATTATGTTCACAGTCCAAATACGTCAAGACAAATAAACTTATTTACATATTTTTTCTTGTTCTGTTCGACCTTCTAATGAACTCGTCATGAAAATAAATTATTAATATTATAAATCTTTTTGGTTTATTCTAAGATTTTTATCAAATGATAATGAACATGATGGCGTCGTTTTTATGGAGCGAGTAGCAAACGAAAGCTTAGAGCAAATGATTTAAATAAAAAGCACAAAAGTCACATGTATCGAAATTTCAGGCTTTGTAACAAATGGCCAAAGGACCATTTATTCCTTCAATCAAACTACATCGGGCAAATGAAATGTCAGATCGATCATTTGATACTTCGGTGAATCGCCGAATAATATAATATACCAGGACAAATTCACACACAGTTAATTAGACCCAAAGTAAGCTCTAAGCTTGTGTTATGGAATTTAACTCACTGATACATATACATACACAAATATGTACTTTATCACTACATAGTATAAAATAAAGTCGTCTCTTTTTCGTGTCTGTCACACTGTTTGTCTGTCTGTATGCTTAAATCTTTAAAATAACGCAACGGATTTTGATGCGGTTTTTTGTAATAGGTAGAGTGATTCAAGAGGAAGGTTTTTATGTAAAAAAAATCCCGAAATTCCCACGGGAACGGGCACAACGCGGGTAAAACCGCGGGGCGCTGCTAGTAAACGTATAATTGACACCCAGACGTCGTCGCTAACAACTATGTCTTCACATATTGTTGACTCCGAGCGGGAATATATGAATAAAGAGAAGTTATAGGAGACAATATCTTTTCCAGAGATATCGTCTTCCATCTTGCTATCTCTTCCAAAAATATTGTCTGGCATCTAGCATCGCGCCATGTTGAAATCAGATAGTTCGTTGTGTTGTGGTCATCCCTATCGATGTCGATATCGTACTTGGCACATCACTACTGTCCTGGAGCGGAAGTACAATAATTGTGAGTTCCCCTCCTTAGTCCAGACGATACGACTCGTAATGCACTTTCTTGTTATTATTAAAACGCGTTGGTATGATATAAGAAACAGAGTTATACCGTTTATTTAATAACTCTTTTTGACTAAACCCTGTTATAAAGTTTTTTGTCTCTTTTGCTCTTTGTAATAGAAAATATGACAGAAAGAGACAAATCAATTGACAGCTAAAATGCTGTTAGTTACTTTTTTTTTATTAGTCCCAAAAACTTTAAATAAACAAAGTACTTATGCAAGCGTGCTGCTAAGCCTAGTCCTCCTCACCGTACTCATATCTTCGGAGAGATGAGAGGCCTTTGCTTGGCAGTGGGACATTACAGGCTAATCTTCTGAATACTCAAATATCAGTCAAATAAAAGTTTATTTTTAAACATTTTAGAAATCTTTTATAATAAACTATACACAGGGGGCTTTTTTAAATCAGTCTGTATGGGCAAGTCTGACACTACAAGATACGAAGATTTTTTGTTAGGAACCATATCATCGATTGTTTCAGCTGTTCTACTAATATTATAATTGCAAAAGATTGTGAGGATGGATGTATGTTTGTTACTCTTTCACGAAAAAACTGCTTTACGGATTTAGATGCAACTTTACAGAAATATAGTTTATACATCAGAATAACACAAGGGATACTTTTTATGCCGAACTTCTTGCGAGGAAGGGTACAACACGGTTAAGACCGCGGGGTGCGGCTAGTGTTAAATAAAAACGAATGGTACACGTCTCGATACAAATATTTTTCTGGTGAAATTGTATTCTTTATTATAAGTAACTGAAAATGCACCACATTTTACGTTAAATTTAAAACCTCTCCCACTTTAATTAAAGTTACACAAATCCTATTTTATCTCGCTCCAAAATGCTAAACCATTTGCTATCAGATCAAAACATAGTCGACGATATAATCGGGATCAGTTAGTTGCCAAGAAATACCTACAGTAATGTACCAACTAATTACATACGAACGTATGACAGAGACCACAACACAATTTACAACAAGAGCGATAGAGATAGGCATACTCATCTGTTATACGCTTTAAGTGTGCGCACGAGCCACTTTTTATTACACACGCACACTAACTCAATAACACACACATGTACAGAACACACACATGTATTACATGTGTGTTATATTTAACGGAAATCTTTCTCAGATTGATGTCAGACGCGACATTTTGATAAAAATCACAAAATGGATTTTATGTTGTTTTTGGAGGGAAAATGTTTTATTTATGTAGGTATTGTTTCCTGTGGCGGCTGGCAGTGGTACAATGGTTTGAAATGGCTAACGACAGTAAAACGTGCTTTAGAGGGCACGTTAAATTGTCGGTCCAGGTTGTATAGTCACGAGCTTTAATTTAGGACCCATTTCCATTAAATGTTGTTAGAACATTCATAATGCAATAAGGTCGAAACTTTAGTTTGATAGAAACGTAAAGTTATCGATAGTAAACAATATGACATTGATATTATTAGCTCTAAATAGCGTAAGTTTGCTACACAATATTCAACCTTAGGTGGGTCCCAAATTAAAGCTCGTGACTGTATCAATCGTTAGACTATGGTAGAGGTCTTTAGGCGGTCTAAAAACTCCTTCTCAAAATGAATGAATGAATAACTCACCCGATCGCTAGTGTTTTATTCAACTCGCCAGCTTCCAGCTTGTAAAATGGCTAAATCTAACGCCTTTGGTTGTCTTAGTTAGTATTTTAACCGACTTTAAATAAGGAGGAGGTTTCTTAATACTGTATATTATAATGTTTTTTTTTTGCTACTTATAGCCTATACTAAACAATGGACTAAGTGTGTTAGGGTTTGATAATAATATGAAGGTATTGCTACCGTTATGAATTTTGGATAAGTCTTCTTCTTCTCCATCGAGTGGATGGTCAACCTGACCAATCCTGGTGTCAGAGTTATTGAGCCGCCAAAGGCCTCTGACATGGCTCATGTAACGACTACTATCCATAGAAAGTAACCGGGACCGACGGCTTAACGTGCCAGCCTGCAATGCCCTAACCAAACAGAGGACAGTCTCACAAAGAGATTTTTGTGAGATATCGTTGTCCCGACCAGGAGTCGAACCCGGAACCTCCAGATCGTGAGCCGGGCGCTCAAACCACAAGACCACGGAGGCTGTTAAATTATTTGGATAAGTTATTTTGTGGTTGTATCTCAAAGACAGACAAAAGCTATCTTTATAATTGAATTCGGAAAATCGCGTGGTGTGTTATATTGTAACACCAGCAGTGCCGCGCGGTTTTACCCACGTTGTGCGTGTTCCCGAGGGAATTTTGGGATGATAAACAACCTGTAACCTTTCCGTTGAATCTGGCTATCTATTACAAACTCTCACGATCCGGAGGTTCCGGGTTCGATTCCCGGTGGGGGTGGGGATATCTCACAAAAATCACTTTTTGAGACTGTCCTCAGTTTGGTTAGGGCATTGCAGGCTGAATCACCTGATAGCCCGAAAAGTAAGATGATTCCGTGCTTCGGAGGGCACGTTAAGCCGTCGGTCCCGGTTACTTTCTACGGATAGTAGTCGTTACATGAGCCATGCCAGAGGCCTTTAGCAGCTCAATAACTCTGACACCAGGATTGGTCCGGTTGACCATCCACTCGATAAGAAGAAGATCTATTACAAAAAGAATTATTTGAATCGGATTGATAGTTTCTGCGAGTAGCACGTTTTGGGATGAAAAACAGTCTGTAAACATCCCGTTGAATCTGGCTATCCATTATTGGCTTACTTGCGAATCTAAATGGCGCGGCCATCCACTGTTCAAATGCGTAATACATTAAAATTTAGCGTTGAGCATACATAACTACGGCAGAACCTAGCATCACAATCATTGTAACGTTAACCCCTGACCACACTCAAGTCCAACGCAATCGCTCTACGCCCAGATTTCAAGTAGAATTGTTTGCTCTCCACATAGATTCAAGAAGGATTATCACAGAATTTAATAGCGAAGATTTTCGCTCTTCTCTCCTTCGCTCAGATTCAAGCAGAATAATTCGCTCTTCGCGCTGCCCCAATCAGGATTGTTCACCTGCGTGTGTACGAAGTGTGATGACCCTGCAGCACGTGCCTCGTTTATTTATCAATTACAACCAGTGGAGATTTGAACTTCTCGCTCTGCCAGCCAACTGTGGCCAGTCGGAACGACGCCCGCTATGTAAGCCTGTTGGTGATGTTGGAATTTGATGCGGTGTGCGATACCTGATTATAATTCTGTGCAATGTCGATGTGTGATGGCGTTTGTTAAGAAGCGAGTTTAAAAGTGACAAGAGCTAAATAAAACGCGAGTGGGCGAGCTGCGTTGAGCGCCTTGACCAATCACAATGCCTTACGAAAAGATTTTGACAATGGCGATGCGTTGTTTGACAATTTCAATGTATTGCATCGATCGAGCTCAGCTCCACTCTGGTTCAATGGAAACGCACCCTTATAATATTGTCTACCTATTGCTTACATCATTTAACCCCTTGATTAACGCGATTTTTAAATTACTTAAGATACGTATTATTTATTTATATATTTATTTAAATGACACCCAGACGTCATCGTCATCAACTATGTCTTCACATATTGTTGACTCCGGGCGGGAATCGACCCCGCAACCCCCGACACAGTAAGCGCTCTCACTGCCACTGTGCCAACGGGGTTGTCAGTTAACTAAACAAACTCAATAGATTGATCTAGAACAAAACAATTCACAGACAACTATGTCCAGCGGCTATACCGACCACATCGCGCGCAAGTAAGGCACACTTAGCGCAATTTTTTTATATACGTACTCTCCTCAATTACCTTACATATACACATGTGTAAGCGTGTGTGTTGTGTAGTTTTATAACACATAGTGTGTGTCTGTGTGTGTATTACCGGGTTAACTGTATGCTTCTGAGTTTGTAGTTTATTAGTTGTGTTTTATATATACCTAACTTGATGGTTATGTAAAAAGTGTTTTTTTATATATGTAGAGGTAATTACTTCCTAGTGTATTATCCAAGGTAGTCATATAGTACTTGCATTGTAATTTTTTTGTTTCGTAAAAATGGCAGAGTTATGGTTTGAGGGATCTGTGCAACTATACTTTTGAGTTACTTATTTAATTGTTTTTAAGTGTTTAACTATAAATATTTACTGGTTTCTTCAGTTTAAGCGAATACTACTCATTCAACACTACTTATAAGCCATGTCAGAAGCCTTTAGTACTCTATAACTCTGACACCAGGATTGGTCAGGTTGACCATCCACTCGATGAAGAAGATCTGACGTTTCGACCTTTACAGGAACCGAGATCACAGAAGACTTCTGTGTCCACGATTCCTGTGATAAAAATGTAAAATAAAAGCGAAGTGTAACGTAGTTCTAATTCAATATAAATATTAAGGTATATATCCTCCTTACTGTACTGATATATTCAGTTAGATAAGAGGTCTCTAACCTGCAGTAGGACATTACAGGCTCATACTAATCTCTATGGCGTTTTCATGTTATGGCCCAAAGGGGGCAAATAAGTTTTAAAGACTTTAAACTGATACAGACCAACTGATACAGAGAGGAAGCTGATTGAGATGTATAAGAAAATAACTAACACCCATTACATAAATTATTATTCATTTAGTTTTCATTCATTTAGTTTCACAGCCTCCGTGGTCTTGTGGTTTGAACGCCCGGCTCACGATCCGGAGGTTCCGGGTTCGATTCCCGGTGGGGACAACAATATCTCACAAAAATCTCTTTGTGAGACTGTCCTCAGTTTGGCTAGGGCATTGCAGGCTGAATCACCTGATTGGCCAAAAAGTAAGATGATTCCGTGCTTCGGAGGGCACGTTAAGCCGTCGGTCCCGGTTACTTTCTACGGAAAGTAGTCGTTACATGAGCCATGTCAGAGGCCTTTGGCGGCTCGATAACTCTGACACCAGGATTGGTCAGGGTGACCATCCACTCGATGAAGAAGAAGATTTAGTTTTAAGCATGTTTTAAGTACCTTGTGCAACTTGGCACCTACTTGACCGGGTGGCTGATAGTGGCATTTCTATCTGAGCGCTACCATACTTCTTCACGTAAGAATATCGGTCCCGGTTGTTTCGATCGATAGACTAAGTCGGAGGCGTTTCCGCGGTCTATAAACTCTGACACCAGGGTTGACCACAAATGTTACCGAGATTTCTTACTCTACATTGAATTACCTATAAATCGATGTCAGGATATACATCTTGAATCACTACATAGTATAAAATAAAGTCGTCTCTTTTTCGTGTCTGTCACACTGTTTGTCTGTCTGTATGCTTAAATCTTTAAAATTACGCAACGGATTTTGATGCGGTTTTTTGTAATAGGTAGAGTGATTTAAGAGGAAGGTTTTTATGTAAAAAAAATCCCGAAATTCCCACGGGAACGGGCACAACGCGGGTAAAACCGCGGGGCGCTGCTAGTATAAAATAAACAACCATAACTCATATAGAACGTGTTTTTCCGTATTTGTTCGATGAAGCGATGTATCAGGCTATTTGTATGCGGTTAGTAGTCGCACTTACTTCTATTCATTAAGTTTTTTAAGTACCGTATGCGATAATGAAGCTAGATAGAAAATATCATCTACACTAATATTATAAAGAGGAAAACTTTGTTTGTTTGGTTGTAATGAATATGCTCAAAAACTACTGGACCGTTTTTAAAAATTCTTTCACCATTCGAAAGCTACCTTATCCACGAGTAACATAGGCTATTTTTCATCCCGAAATTCCCACAGGAATGGACACAACGCGGGTAAAACCGCGGGGCGCTGCTAGTATGTAATATGGTCGTATCTGTTAGTGGTTATCCGTGTTGTCGGTTTTTAGACCGCTTAAAGGCCTCCGACATGGTATAACAATTGAAACAAACGGGAAAATTTATGAAATTCCCGCTGGAACAGGTACAACGCGGGTAATACCGCCGGGCGCGGCTACTCACTCATATTTATTAATTGAATAGCTCATATGTCCTTCAGTAATCAAGTAATCATTAAATAATATCTCACGAATTGAGACTCCTCTAGGCTTTTGAAACAACAAGTGACCTGAGGCAACAAGCGACATCTGCCGACAACAGCAACAAACATCTTTTGACGCCAACCGAAAGTTCAGTCTTTCATAACTTGATTAGAACACACTTCAAAGTAGTTCGTGAAACCGTTACTAGATGGCGCTAGTAGTTGGAAAAGTCTGTAAATTATAATAAGCGGCGCTCTGCGGTTTTACTAATTATGTTATACGGTTTTACCCGCGTTGTGTCCATTCCTGTGGGAATTTCGGGATGAAAAATAGCCTATGTTACTCGTGGATAATGTAGCTTTCGAATGGTGAAAGAATTTTTAAAAACGGTCCAGTATCTAGTTTTTGAGCCTATTCATTACAACCAAACAAACAAAGTTTTCCTCTTTATAATATTAGTGTAGAAGTGTAGATGTAGATTTGTCTCGTGACTGTGGGAATTTCGGGATAAGAAGTACCTTATTTATCAAAAATCAGATTTAACTTTTCTGCATCTCCATACAGGGGCCTCCAATAGAACTTTTAGCATAGTACAGAATAGCTCTACTGAAAAAGCATCCTAAGTTCGTGAATACTAGCTGTGCCCCGCGGATTCACCCGCAGCGCCCCCGTTTCCGTGGGAATTTTGAGATTTTTATTCTTTATTTTTCTTATATAAAAACCTTGTCCTGACAATAAGGAACACATTAAAAAAGAATCATCCAATTTGGAGCAGTCGTTCTGAAATTATGCGCTTACCAACACATTTTGCGATTCATTTTTATATTATAGAAGATTGGCTTTGTAATTCGGAAGTCTGATAATAAAACTCAAAACTACTGTACAATAATAATATTTATTTTCTTTTTCAAAATAACAAAGAATCGTTAAGGTAAGGTTTAGAACCGAGGATCTTAAACATTTGAATTTTTAAATCGATAAATTGATAGCTAATAAAAAATTAAAAATTATCGATATTCATTACACGCGCACATCACTAGTAACTTCTAACACGATCCATATTGGTCCGTCACACGCTCACGTTTTCACAACACTATCCAAGGTAACTTTCTTTAAGGCCTGAATTCCCCTACTGACGTCAGTTGCGCGTACGAGTATACTCGTGACGGTTGACCTCAGTCACGGACTAAGCGGGTTGGGAACTGCGGCAGCGACGGCGAAATCAGCCAATTCTTCGCACAGTTCTTGAAACAATTTTGACTTACGATTTCAAGCACTATGATTGGTCGATGCACGGTTTGCGCCGCTACCGCTCCGCTCCCGTTGATTCGCGACTTAGCATTTATCAGTTAGTATACTGAGACGTTGACATCAGCGGCGTATCGCGCTACAGATAAGTTATTTCAACAGGCAATTACGTTAGAAGTATGTCAGTACTCAAGTTGTGGCCACATACGGTGAGTTCGGGGCGAGACGCAGTCGGTGGCGGTTCGCTCTAACTCCTGAGGAAGGTCACTATATATGAGCAAAACTATACATAGTATATCGACTTATAACAACGTAATTAACCGTTAAAATAAATAATGATGTGGTCTTCGTACATATCGCGCTACAGAAAGGATATTTTCATAGCCGCTGACGTCAACCGCGCGACGCTACTGAAGGAGCGCAACTAACGTCAGCGGAAAAATCATGCCTAATTTTTATAATACATAATTACATAAATAATACAGTCTTTAGAACACACTTTTAATATAAAATAAATTCAAATCTTTTCTCGATATAATATTTGACAAATATTAATTTAATTTATATTTGAATTGGTGTTTAACATTTTATGATTTCTGTGGCAGTTAAATAATCATCAAATTAATAATAATAATCTCATAATATTATTTATTAATAACATATTATTAAAATATAATAATTAAACTTAACATTGAATAGACTTACTTAACATACGGTTACATAACAGATGATAGACAATGATAATAATCAAATAATAATACAATTATTAATTGGTTATGACCAATTATTAACGGTTAAACAGCCATTGAATCACAGGGATAATATAACTACATAATATCATAATTAAAAATAACGTAATAATAATAAAAGCACTTAATATAATAAAGATAATAATAATAAGTTGACAGGACAGATGACAGTTTAATTAGTAACTGTTTCATTTCATTATTCAAGAAAAGTATTATTAATATTTTATATACAATACAGATTCATTTTTACAACCAAAAATCATTATACGAATTATCATTTCATATTCAAATATAAGATAAAACGCGTTAAAATTATCGATATTATTAATAATTACTTTTACCGTTTATTAAAAATGAATTATATTTTAATAATTAAAAAAATTAGATTCGATTCTTAAATAATACTCTTATAAATTATCAAATTTGAATAATATTAATTACATTTCTTTAGTTAATTACCTATTTTTTTATATAGAAATTGTGGCAATATTCTGGAAGAATTATTGTTAATCGGTTCGTTAATATACTACAAATATTGAACCCTAGACATACCACATTGAAAATATGCATTCTATGCATCCTTAACTCATTAAACGCTAAAATTTCAACATACAATCAGATAAACTTCTAAATTTAACCACATAAATTCATCTATCTATAATTATCTGGCGTGTCTATTATAATCATAGCATTATTATTACAACAAACTGTCATACAAAAATAATAATTGGATAAAATTACTTTAGTAATTAGCTTTAGAGGTTGAAAAAATAGTAAAGTTATTTTGACTATGAAAATAGAGGACATTATTATTTTGAAGCTCAGTGGTAACAAAAATAATAATGTTATTATTATAATAAGAACGATCTAGTCTTATTACCCGAACTTTTGCATTCATAAGATGATTGACTACAATTACGAGGGTCTAAGATAACAATCATCCTTGTGGATGTTTCTCTTCGTTCAATAACCATTGCATCTTTGCAACATTTTAATAATTAATTATTTTATATTTACACAGCAATGTATTGCGTGTTTCAGACGCTGCCGTTTTGTCTTTATAATTAAAACCAAGAGATCTGTGTACATAAGCTGTTGATAAAACATATAAGACAATCAAATCATATTGTTATAATTATAATCGAAAATAATAAATAGTCTGATCATTAAGAATAATATTAATTATTTCATACACAGTTGAAATATACATTATTATATTTTTCAGGAAAATCGTATTATCAAGGCCTGAGTTTGATTGAACCCGTGAAAGAAATATGTTAAATAATATTACTAAACAATATTATTACCGTTATAATCATTGTATAATGATTAACCAAAATAATAATAATTGATCCGACAGCGTCCACGCACATAATGAACCGGAATATCTAATGCCTACGCCTCACTAACACAGAGCAACGTTATTAATGAATACATTGAAATAATTGGACCTAATTTCCACTTAATAATAATATAATTAACCAATAAAATTAATAATAAATATTGAGATGACACATTAGTACTAACGCCTGTACTCAGAGAAGTTAAATGATTCTTCAGTAGAGGTTTAATGATAGATTTTGACATGCAATGAATGAAAAATTATGTTAATTAGTTAACGTGTCGATTTAATCGACTTCTCTGTGTGAGACAGAAAGTAATTGATAAATTTTAAGAACCAAAAGTCATATTGTTTTCTTGATGTATGAAAATATAGTTATATTTTGTGGACTGTTGATAAACATAACATGTTACTATTGTATTTAAAGTATGTTTAAAGTATTAATAATACCATTATTAATAATGTCGAATTATCATCACATAAAAAATATAAATATCATCATCATTATAATTGAAGGAGTAATTTCTACTACAGCTTTTTGTAGTCGAATAAAATAATAAACAACATTGGCATCATAGAACCACATGGACGTTATCAATTATGTAGATATTTATCATCAAATTGTATGAATGACTAATCTTGTATAAGAACAAAGAAAACATAAAATATTATTTAGTGGAAATAAGGACCCAATTGAAGGCACTAGAGTTCTAGTGGATAAGTTACAGGAACAAAAATATACTTTCAATAGTTTTACATAACAAGTGCACTGTTGCATTTGTAAGTGAAGTTTTCATTATGTTTTTCCATATTATATGAAGCCATTGGCTTGTCAGAAGTCATTGTAGAGTAAAAAGTCTGCCAGAGCCACTCACTAAGTGTAAATGATAATAATCTTTGAAGATATCGGTACTTAGAAGAGAGTAGAGCGGTAAAAGTGCCACACATACATGGTGCGAGTGCGGGCTGGGCGTAGGCCGGATGCAGGCCGGGGACGGGCCGGGTATGGTCTGGTTGTGGACCGCGTGTCGAAGTATTCTTTGTATTTGTATAAAAGTCGTCACATTAGCCCGAAGGGGGGCAGCTACGGGTCAGTGTGACACTGTTAATACATGGAATACAACGTCTCGCGACCTGCACCTGCACTATGTGTCTTGTGCTTAAGTGTTTTGTCCATCCTATTACCCACGTTTTGCATGAGAAACTAACAGCATCCATAGGCGGAGATGACTGTCCTACTGAGGCACGTAATAAGACAGCTGAAAAGTCTCAAAGCATTTTTTATCTTGCTATACTGATGTCTTCAACAAACACGAGGTCGATACCCTGGTGTGTTAATTGGGGTGTCTTATAAGCCTTTTTAGGTTAATTATTAAAAATATTAGTAGAAATAGTAATAGCCTGTGATAATCACTGCTGGGAAAAGGCCTCTCATCTCACTGAAGATATCAGTACACTGAGGATGATTAGGCGTAATCAGAAGGCTTATAAACATTACATAATAAAAACTTGACCCCAAAAATATCTTCTCCGATTTAAAATAACACCTCATTACATTACTCCAATAATTCCTTAATGTTTGATTTTCTGTAAAACTAGTAATAATTTACTAATTGATATGATTCAAACGACTATTGACTATTCTGAAACTATTTGTCTTTTTTAACACTAAATATTTCCATTCAGTAATACAATCTCGGGTTCATTTCCATTTTCAATCGTTGTTATCAGTAAAACACGATTTTTCAATTTCAACCTTACATTTGAAATAGATAAAAATAAAATGTCAATCTTTACCAATCACGAGCGAGCTCGGATAATAACACGCCGTAATTGGTTGTTTCCAATTTCAATTGTACAGTGAAATTGAATAATTTCATACATTCATTACTTATAATACTGTTTTTATAACTATATTAAAAGGAATCTACTCGGAAAGGACATGAAATCCGACACAACAGTTCAAATCTAGAGCTTTCTATACAAACAATGAGTTCAAGTCACTGATTATTCCATTAGGCTTCGTTAAAACTATACTTTAATCAATTCCTATTAGTGTTATCACACGAGTAACAAGTCGTAAGGCGTCGGGTAGGACTGTTACTCGGTGACATTTGTTTTGAGAATATTAATATGGACGCATCGAGTCACTAGAGTCGAATCGAGTCACTCGTTTGACTCGATTCAACTCGAGTGACTCGATGCGTATATTTTTCGAAACCAGCCACAGTGTGACTCGTTGCGAACAAACGTAAGATAATCTTAGTAACTCTTGGTAAGATAACCTTACTTGTGGTTCTTATTTACGATAAAAGTGTTTTTTTTAATTACCAACTTATACACTACATACTTCTTACAGATCAAAATGTATGCTTGTTAAGGAAAACGAGTATTTAAGTGACTAGAACAAAAGGAATGGCACCTTAAACTTGACTAGAATATAAACTAATGGAATGATCAGTGAATTAAATAATATCAATTCGAACACACATTAAATTTCAATAATGTTAATGATATGACATCATCATAATATTGATTAGTAATAAAATAGTAAAATCCAATTATTAATCAATTATTACAAACACAAATGATTAATAATGTCTTGTTACTATTAATCATATCATTGACACTTATGAAGATGTTAAACATCGCATTAGGAAGGCAATTATTAAAATTTTCGAAAAAAAATTAAGCCTTCAATAACGTTCTCGAAACCACAACTTTTAAATACCATAATGATATTTTAAAATTAGGCAGTATTGTGTTAGACTTACAAGAAGTTTAAAAATACACTGAGTTACCTAATAATTGTTGAGTCCGCACGTTGTGGCATAACTGGTGATCCAGTTTTTTTTTTAAACGACCATTTTGGAAGTTTGGCCGTTATACTTTTGTTTCCATATAGGAACAAGACGTGTCCTAGAACGATGCTTCTACTAGATAAGTCCCATCCATAGCAACACCAGTTTGGTTCCCTTGCACAGTGCTTCCCGCCGGAATATACTTCCCACATGCTTGCTGTAAACAAAAATAAAAAGTTATGTCTATTTTTATGATAATTTTACACCAACTGGCCTCGTTTTAGCCTACCTAATCTATCTACAACAATACCCAATATAATTTAAGCTGAAACATCGAAAAAGCTAAACATTATTGAGTAAATAATAACACTGACACGAATACATTGATGTGTATAAGTGAAAAATTTAGCTGTGATTGTGTGGTGTAGTAATAAAAAGACACTTTCATAAAAGACGATACTATACTTATCTCGGTCTGACGTCTTCTTTTTGTAGCTGTAAGAGCGAGATAGATATATAAGGGCTTTTGTGATAAAAGTGCTCAGTGCTTTACATGCTTATAAAAATGTAGACCCATAAATGTAAAGTAAATGTAAGTAAAGTGAATAAATAAATCATGTAAGTGTTATAATGTTATTCAGAATGTGTGGATGTCGAAATTTAAGGTCCCCTTTCGGCAACGATTACTTTTAATAGTAGTAATTATTATGTTACGATTAATCATAATAGAAATGCATAATGATAATAATGATTAATGAGTTCCATTATTATAGCGCCAAACTATAGCAAAATACTGTTTTATATACGTTGCCAATTATATAATGTGTGCAGTGTGTTGGCATAGATAGAGACGAGTCAAAATCGTTTTTGTATAAAAGTTTATATAAAATACAATCATCGAACAACATTCATAATCACAGGACATCCTTCACAGTATACTACAATTCACCAGTTTATACATTTACAAACACATTGGATCTACAGCGAGTCGCTCACAACCAAATATACAAAAAGCTATTAAGTACCAATTTTGTAAAAAAAATAAGATTGTATATAAAAAATAAAATTTTATATAAAAAAATAATTGTATATCAAACACTTTCAAAACACGACAGCTATAGCGAAAGCTCAATAATATTACACAGTACGACACTTACATACGAGTACACTTAATAATTATATTTATATAATAATATTAAAAGTATATATTGAATATACATTTGATAATCAAGCAACATTACTTTGGCAGCCAACACCCTGCAGACATTAAAAGCCTCAATTTTGAATAACGGTTATTACCACACAGCGATTTTAATTATTATTTTTGTTCAAATTTTGTAAATGATTATTTCGTTTCTAATCATTATGATTATCCTAAAATGTTTTACCGATATAATATACCAGTATTAGCCTGCAATGTCTCAATGTTGGACAAAGGCATCTCACTGAAGATATCAGTACAGTGAAGAGGAAGGAGTGAGGAGGAAGCCTAGTCACGACGCTTACTTACTGCGGATTGGTGATCTCAAACTCGAGCCATTATTTGACACAATTAATTTTAATATAAGTGCATGGTTTTAATATATTATTGTCATTTTTATTTATTATTGACATGACATTAACCTCTTCAGGATAACCTCGCCAACCTTTATACGGTTTATATACTGATGAGGTTATTGAAAAGGCGGGGCATGACAGGCTAATACATTTTACTTTTTCATCTATTATTAATAATTATTGTCGATCGAAGGGATTCTTTAAATGTCAGATTTGTAATCTGTATTCATAAGCGCCAGACACGCATTTGTCCTTCGTGTACTAGTAGGTAACATTTTTTATTTTGATAGATTATCGATATGTATCGATTTATTTTTATTAATAATTTATATTAAGTATTACACATATGTAATAAAGTATTTCAGTAAATAATAATTAACGCGCTTAGAAATGCCCTATAAAAGTGAATATACAATAATGCTGTCTATGGACGACGCGGCCCGGAAGGTGTTAGGAAACGCATCTCCGGCCAAACGTAACGCAACATTGCGCGAAATAACGCGAGTTTACAAATAAAGTTGTATATGCACGGTGCGTACTACTCAACGTGAAAACAAACCAGTTGGTTCAACGTAATGCAAAAATAACGAAGTTCATTATTCAATTGACTATAGTGATTTTGGCGAACTTAGGGGAAGTTCGCCAAAATATTTAATTTTAAAACATCATCAATTATAAACTGTAATAATAATTTATTTTAATTTAGTTCAACGTCAATAGATAAGATTCGCTTTACGTAATCCAAAAAGTACACTTTAATTCAACGTAACGCGAAAAGAACAATATCAATAATTATAACTAGAACAAAACAACACCAACGTAACTAAAAAGTTACTATAGCTCAACCTAACGTAAAAATACCGCAACGTATAGATTACATCATTGCTCGACGTAACGCAACAACTAAATCATTGCTCGACGTAACGCGAAACACTAGCTCAACGTAACGCATCGCTGCGTGGTAACACCGTTGCACGTACTGGTAACGGTTCTTCGCTGGGCGCTGCCGACATCGAAGTATCTGAAGGTCGAGAAGTCGACGTATAGCGACGAACTCCCTTCACGCGGCCTTTCCTACTCGAGTCTAAAAGCAGGACCTGTCAGAGCCAATTACAGACCTTAGAGTATACTATAAAGTATACTATAGTATTTAGGGTGTCCTGGTTTGGTTAGTTGGGTCTAAGAGCAGGAATTACAGACCTTAGAGTATACTATAGTATTCAGGGTGTCCTGTTAATTGACTTGAGTCTAGAAGCAGGACCTGTTAGAGCCATTTATGGAGAGTATACTATAGTAGAGTATACTTTAGTACAGTGTGTGTCCCGAAACAGTGTAACACAAAATTGTCTATTTTGTGAGTGTGGTGTCTACTATGCGGAATTAAATGTAGTAATAAAAATGGTGACTTGTGTTAACTAACTAGGTAATTGATTGAAATATTATATTAGTGTTATTAAATGTCTAACTTTGACTACTAATTAGTGTTGTATTTGATCTATTTGCTGAAAATATTTTTTAAACAACATACTGTGTCTTTTAACATGCCAAATCTAGACTTTTAACTATTACTGTAAAAAGTTCTAGCATTTTAAAGATATATGTTTCGTGAGCTATTTTATTGGGTTCTAAACTTAGTGCAAAGTAAAGCAATAGACGATTTGAAGTACGACTGACAAGTATAAAACTCCATTGCTTCGTTTCATACTAAGTTCGAAAGAACCAAGATATTTGGTTCCTTAAAATGGCTAAAACTATGCCTATAAAACCTAAAAATACTTAAATACCAAAACCCTAGCAATACCTATTTTCAAATCTCACCACATACTCACCTTTGCATCTTACCAAAGCAATACTTATAGAAAATAGCATTATATAATAAAATACATGTTTATAAATAGCTTATTTCTGCTATATAGATAGCTCTTTGACATGTATGGCTGAAGCATTATTTTATGTATATATTTTTGTATATAGACTAGCGTGGCGAGTAGCTGGCCACATAGATACATCTGGCAACGGGTCAAGCCACAAAGTCACCCATTTGTAGGCATTTGCAGTTATGTTGACGAAATATTTATGGAATGATTTGAAAGAAATACAATAAGATTAGTTAAATAAAAAGAAATACAGTAAAGCGCGGCACACACAGTGCGACTGCCTGCACTACGTGTGTAGGCAGTCGCACTGTGTGTGCACTAAAAGAATGTCCGAAGAAAAAAATCGTCTTGTACTTGATTAAGATATTAATGCAGTTAGTGGCTAAACAAATTTTCGTTAACAAAAATTGTATGATCTAATTTTTTGTTTCCATGCAGAGAGTTTACATTTTGCGAGATCAAAAATAATGCGATTTCCATACAATATGTCGATGCTTCTGTTATCGGCACCGACACTTAATCGAAGTCTGACAAACATACTCGACATAATCGAATATACGTAATTTCCTGTTTTTTAAATAAGTCAATATGGATAGCTTCTTAATTACCCTACCCAGATCATATTAAAATGAAGTTCCAACATCCAACTCATAAAAATGCATAGTTATTTTTAGTAACTACATGGTGACAAGAAAATTCAAACACAAATATTTCGCCAACCACAACACACCACAAATCGGACGGCTATACACTGTGCGTTCAATATTGGCCACATTTATGACACAAGCACAGAGATGTGTACCTCGCGGAACGGCCTCACGCGGAGTCCGATTGGACTGATGCAGCGGACGGACCGCCGTCGCTTCTGTTGTCAAAGAAATCGGGTGACCGTCGGAGCGTGAACAGGTAGCTTTATTTCGTTAATCATATTGGTGTAATCTTCTTATATATAAAATTCTCGTGTCACAATGTTCGTTCCCGTACTCCTCCGAAACGGCTTGACCGATTCTCATGAAATTTTGTGAGCATATTGAGTAGGTCTGAGAATAGGCCAACATCTATTTTTCATCCCGAAATTCCCGCGGGAACGGGTACCGTGGTTGAAGCTCTGAAACGGCTCGACCGATTCTCATGAAATTTTGTGTGCATATCGGGTAGGTCTGAGAATCGGACAACATCTATGTTTCATCCCGAAATTCCCGCGGGAACGGGTACAACGCGGGTGAAACTACTATTCGTAGTCACGAGCCAAACTTCATCAATAGTACAGTGGATCATTTTCTATTATTAGATATTGTGTATACTCTATCCAAAAAATGAAATGTACTCGACCTTTGTCCATCTATTGAACAGCGAGGTTACATAAAAAATACCCTATCCCTACTCACAAACATGTTCAATATATCCTAGTAATTCCACCCCTACACAACCGATGTTATACAATCCATCCTACCCTCACCCAACCCCTACACAACCCAACATAAATCCACATGTAATAGCCACCTGGTACTTCTGCGGACAACACCCGCAGCGCGCGCAGCACGCAAGCAGCGCAGGCGCACGTCCGGAGTGCGCAGGAGACGCCAGCGGCGACGGCGACCCCGGCCGCTTCGCCGCGCCGTTGAATGGATTCTCCATCTCCACAAATTCACGGTCCTGGAAACGTTTGGAGAGGAGGTTAGAATATTTCTTGGATATTTCTTCAACCAGAGGTTAATAGCACTCAAACACATCCATTAAAGTCCAAACTCACCGTTAGTAACGAACTACGGTTAACTGAACTCGGTTTATTGATTCAATTTTAAAGTGTTTTGATCTCGTTCTCGATTGAACTCGATCAGTTCGATCGAGTTCAATCTCAACGGTGAAATTGGGGGTAAATCGACACTTACTTACACACGACACTTATTGGGATACTTCTTGAATCTGCAACGCAGAATTAACTGCCGCACTTAGAGACTTTCATTAAATTGACACTTAAGTAATTGTTCATACATTACATGTCAAAATCACTCATTAAATCTCTACTAAGGAAGCAATTGAAGTCTCTGAGTACGGTACGCGCAAGATTTAGGTTTAAATCTCTATTGGTTATGTCTCTCTGCTGGACAAAGGGCTCTTATGTCTCAGTGAAGAAATCAATACAATTATACAGCTTGCCTATAGGCCAGCTAGACAAAGTTAAGTTCAATTCAGCATTATCCAAATTGTATCCCATATTAATTGGCTCAGTCTGAATACGACAACAACAATTTGATATATAACAACATCGAGAGACAACTAAACAATTTATCAAAAACACCAACAAAATGAGGGTTTTCGCGAAAATGACACTTTTGACAGATTTCTGGACCTCACGTCTCAGTGCTGCCGCCTAGTGGGTGTCAGTTCAGAAAACCCTCAATAACACCAGGCAACATCATAATCAACTTTGGGAAAGAAACTAAAAGAGGCCACAACACGGTTCATGCTATTATAAGTCATCATCATCACCCCCAACACCAAAGCACCATCCCCCAAGTTACCCACAGTAGTATGCTCAAGGCATCTCAGGAGATGATGGTGCTGGAGTTCGAAAATGTCTTCGTCCCGCCCAGCGTCGTCCAGCTCCACTCCTGACTCCTGGGCGGCGAGACGAGCTTCGGCAGCTTTCTTTTTGGACACGAAAGCTGCGCCGGAGGAAGCTTTGGCGATCCTGATGCGGGCGAGGCGAGCTTTCTGGAATGGGTGAAGTGAGGTTTCAGTACGGATGAATGTTATTGGAATTACATAAAGGATATATGTTTCAAATTGCTCTTTTACCACATCTTAAGGGGAATAAAGTTCTAGATTATTTATTAGTCTAAAAGTCTAGTCTCTAGCCCAACTATACGAAATATCAAGATTTTTAATTCCTAGGAATACTCGTGATTTATTCATTAATTAATTTCGAGTGTGTTAGTGGCCAACCCTGGTGACGGCGTTTTTAGACCGCCTCAGGGCCTCCGACATGATCTAACGATTGAAATAACCAGAACTGACTGCTTAACGTGCCCAAGTTGGATCAAATTGCACACAATGCAATTCAAATTTTAAATTGGTTCATTAGTTTAGGAGTCCATGGCGGACAATCAACGTGACACGTATTTTTGATCCCCGACACAGTGAGCGCTCTCACTACCACTGTGCTAACGGGCTTGTCAAGTATTTCGTGATCATGGTCAGTATGACAAATGGCTGAAAACGAGTATAAAAGGTTTTCTTTAAGAAGTTCTTCATCATACCCTCTGCGCCTTCCGCTTGTCAGCGCGCTGGTTCTGGTGGTAGATCCTGGAGAAGTTGGACACGATGACGGGCACGGGCAGCGCGATCACGAGCACCCCGGACAGGGAGCACACGCCCCCCACTATCTTACCGGCTATCGTGCCGGGGACCATGTCGCCGTAACTGGAACGAAGGGAGGTGATAGGCGTTAACTAAAGCGATTTGTACACATTATTAACGTATAAAAAATTCACTACATGAATGATAAATTACGTCAATTAGTTAAGTGGCTACTTAATGGACGTTTCTAAGAGCGGTAGGATATGCTTCTAATATTATAAGCAAAAGTTTGTGAGGATGGATGTGTGTATCGATAAACGAGTATGTATGTAATATTATGTAGGTTTGTTAAACTTTCATGAAAAAACTACGGGACGGATTTGGATGAAACTTTGCAGTAATATTTTTTATACATCAGAATAACACATAAAATAGAAATAGAATAGAAAACATTTATTCAGACGAATCACACAATAAGAAAGGAAAAAACAAAAAAACAAAACAAAGACAAAGAGAAAACAACAGATATTACATACACTAAACAATTACACGGACAGAACTACTGTGTGAGGTCTGAACAGGCCTCGTCTCAGCGTAATGCCGCCACGATCGTGTGACCCTGGCAGCGCTGATTTTCAGACGAGGCCTACATGGATACATTTTATCCCGAAATTCCCGCAGAAACGGGTACAATGCGGGTAGCACAGCGGGACGCGGCTAGTCTCTCATAAAACTTGTCTTGACATCGGTTTTCCCCTTATAAAATTAAACGAGAAAAAAGAATACCTATTAACTAAATGCTCCCCAAAACTTTAACCCTTCGCAGTTATGACGTCATCAAATTACACACGCAACGGTCAACTATATGACCTCATAAAAAAGTTTACGTCACAACCAGGTGTTTAAAACATTTTGTGCAAATGAAACATATTCATGAAAAGGTTGACAATCCCTGCACTTGAAAGAGACATTATCCAATTACTGTAAACACACGGGAGGTGACCGCTCGCCGACCCGCACCGGCTCCATAAAATTAAGAACAAATGTCTTATATCCCACGTTGGCAGTGAAAATTTACCTTTTGCATTAAATTTTCATCAAGTCTCTTGAATATTTGAAAACGTACGGTGTGAAATTTGGGCCGGTAACGGTTTATGTGTCTTTTTTTATATCTTGTATTTGTTCAGACAAAGCTTATATTCAATATACAAGAATTTTCTAATTGAGGTATTTTCAAATACTAAAGTTATATTTAAAAAATTGTAAGTTTTAATAAATCACAATATCGACTGACAGCCCAAAGATCGAAGTCCCCTTTTCCCTATAAAAACTATACCCACCAAAACTCGAATTCCCACCCCCCATAAAGCTGTCATAACAAAACTTATCACACAATAACTTTTATTAACGCCACAATTTTATGTTCGTGTGTTTTCACCAGTTCTCCCCAAGGCCCTCGAGTGGCGTAGAAAAGAAATAAACTTTATTACAATATCCCCAAGGCTCAAGGTGGCTTGAAGTGTTTATAGCACATAGGCCGTAGTAAAAATAAGAGGTACAAAATTACAAATGTTTATTTGCTTAAGACGACGTGAGTCCAGCGCTTAGCTGCTACGGAGGGGGTGGATGCGGGGCCTGCGGTCCGACCGCGGGCGATCTCCCGCTCGCGCGTAGTTTGCGCGCTAAGTTTGAATATGTCACTCATTGAGATGCCACAGTGTAGTGACTACAGTAAAAAAGCCCATCAAGCAAAACTAATCGTAGATATTACGAAGGTTAGTATTATATTGTAGGTAGCCTTGGGAAAAATAACTAAAAAGAGATAAAAGGTTTAAAAAAAATATCGGTCTTATCACTGGGTGAAATCATTTTTATTGTCTAATATTACGAGCAGAAATATTTTTAAGTGTTTGAATTTCCAGGTTGGTTCGACCTAAAAATATATTTTAATAAGTTAGTATAAAATAATCGTAAAAATACCAAAATAAAATGTGCATGCCACCGAGTTCATAAGCCACGTCTTAGGAGACAAGTCTTGTCCTATACTCGGAATTTTAATTCGATTCCAGATTTGACATTAGCTACTGTCATTTTGTGAAATAATGATACCACATATAATAGTGTAGTGATGTGATGAAGAGGAAAAAATGAGTAGGCTAGATATGTTAATTGACAATATCACAGACACATTTATAATAAATGTTACAGAAAGTGACAGCGATAGCGATGACGGCGACAATTTATAAAATAAATTATTACCATTATACATCTATCTGTTTTATTTGTCATGTTCCTTCATGATCACATTTTTTTTATTTCACACTCAATTATAAAAGAAAAGTCTAAGATCGTTAATTAATCGTCAAATCTAAATTATCGGTTCAGAAATATTTAATTTCCTGATATACTTAGTTTACGAGAGTAAAATTATAAGCGAGAAGAATCGATCCGGAAATATTCCATTTCCATATCGAATAATTTCGCAACGTCACTATTTAGTACTTGTCATAATGTTGCAACACTGAAATTGTCAAATCTGGAATCGAATTAAAATTCCGAGTACTTATAGGTATCCCCACTACCAACATTGCAGCTGTATAGTTGTTCTGCTGATATTCTTATACTGTGACACAACATATTTTTTTGTTTTTTTTTTCAAAGCAATAATCTACTAAATCTATAATAGTCCGGTCAATTTATACATTCGATGTTACATAAAGTTCCAACAAGCTGTAAATCAGGAAAATTGTTCAAAACATAATTATAAACAATGTCTAAAAGCTCCCTATCATTCCCGTGTATGGATTTTATTTTATTCAAGGTCAAGGGTAAAAAAAAGAGTTTATCGCGATTTTCAGCAAAACGGTAAGTTTTATCATAAAAGTACCTGAAAAAATAAAAAAGCTTATAAAATTCTCTATAACTTTAATTCTATCCACTTATTACATATTCCCAACCGTTATTGAACTACACGCTCTAGAAATGTAAAATTAAGGACCTCGGGCAGGTAACTATGGAGCCTGCCCCAATGCTCAACAGTGACATGACCTACCGAGGTCCTTAATTTTTACATTTCTGGAGCTTGTAGTTCAATAACGGTTGGGAATATGGAAAAAGTGGATAGAATTAAAGTTATAGAGAATTTTATAAGCTTTTTTATTTTCTCAGGTACTTTAAGAGAAAACTTACCGTTTTGCTGAAAATCGCGAAAAACTATTTTTTTTACCTTTGAACCTTGAATAAAAAAAATTCCATACACGGAAATGATGGGGAACTTTTAGACATTGTTTATAATTATGTTTTGAACAATTTTCCTGATTTTCAGCTTGTTGGGACTTTATGTAACATCACTCTAAATTTTTGGTTTAAATTGACCGGATTATAATTCAGACAGTTCTTATTTATATTAAAACCTCATTTTCACGCAACCGTCATAGTTCAAATTTATTACTGCGAAAAAAGTTTTAAATTTTGCATCTCCGCGCTCCAGCAAATATTTGGCATAGGTCCGTCCTCCACAAGCGCTTGAGCGCGACTGATCACGCCCCGCGTCACCCGCAACACGGCAAATTCTCTATTTTTTTTAGGTATTTTGAAATTGTGTTTAAGAATGAAATGAAAGGTTACAAAAAAATACCTAATGCCCTAGCTCATGCTACGACCTATATTATAGTTGTTTTTCTTTGGGAAAAATCTGTTTATTTTAGCCATAAAATTATTTTTAAATTAATAAAAGAGGCAACTTTGTGATTTTTTTCTATCGAGGGAAATTAATCTAATCGTGTACTGAAATACCTTTGCCACTAGAATATATCCTCAACTTTAATATAATAGTTTTTTTGAATCAAAATTGTGACAATTTATATGAAAATAGTTGGATGGAAAAACCGCGTTTTGCGAGTTGCTGAACTCACGTCACCTTAAGAAACTTCCTACGGTTTAGAATTTTAATGAGTTTAGGTTTTTACTAGTTGTAACGCGCGGGTTTGGTTGTGTCGAGAGATTGATATTGAAATGATTTGGTGTACCCGACTGCGTAATGAAAGGAGGGTTGTGTTGAAAGTCAGATGAACAAACATACATTGTTTATCTATCTCTTTCTAATATATAAAATTCTCGTGTCACGGGGTGCGTAATTTAACTCCTCTGAAACGGCTCGACCGATTCTCATGAAATTGTGTGTACATATCGGGTAGGCCTGAGAATCGGACAACATTTATTTTTCATCCCGAAATTCCCGCGGGAACGGATACAAAGCGGGTGAAACAGCGGGGCGCAGCTAGTACTAATATAATAAAGCTGAAGCGTTTGATTGTTTGTTTGTTTGAACGCGCTTACCTCAGCAACTACCACTTCGATTAGAATAATTCGTTTTGTAATGGATAGCCACATTCAACGGGAAGGTTATGGACTATTTTTCATCCCGAAATGAATACGGGAACGAGCACCATGCGTGTAAAACTGCGGGGCGATACCAGTAAAAAATATTTGATGATACGATTGTGTTTTGTTTTAAGTTGAGAAG
The DNA here is from genome assembly GCA_963082685.1 of Cyclophora albipunctata. NCBI lineage: Eukaryota > Metazoa > Arthropoda > Insecta > Lepidoptera > Geometridae > Cyclophora > Cyclophora albipunctata. The sequence continues at coordinate 917,366 of OY720137.1, read as the reverse complement.
TGGGGAAGAAAAAATGAGCAACCTTTTTTGGAGAAAAGTCGATTAAAATCCAAAAACTAAGCTTTTAAGCTCTTTCTGGTCCCTTCTACTAATCAACCTCAAACAACTAGTCAAAACGCTGACCAACAACTATATAACACAAAGTCCTAAATCAAAACAAATTGGCAAGCACATACAACCCTGTCAAACTGATAAACAACGCAATACCCATTCACCTTTCCCCATGAACCTTATTCACCCGTAATAAAATCTATTTTCGTTCACCTGTTCACTGTTGGAAGCGTAAATATCATCTTTATAGTAAAACATGACTTACAGATAGACAGGTTTATAATTAGTTAAATATAGATATCTTTGAAGTCAAAGGAAGTTAATTGAAATATATGAACCGTTTAGGGAGTAACATGCATCAGCTACTGCAAAGAACGGTTATGTTGTAGAAAAGATGGAAGGTACAAAGTTTTGATTTTATATTGAAGACTTTCAGCAGTTTTATCCGCGTTGTGCCCGTTCCCGTGCGAATTTCGGGATGAAAAATATCCTGTAACCTTTCCGTTGAATGTGGCTATCGATTACAAAAAGAATTATTCAAAACGGATGGGTAGTTCCCAAGATTAGCTCGAACATACAAACAAACTTACAAATTTTACCTCTTTATAATATCAGTGAAGAAGAAACCATAAAACCGCTATAGTATATTAGCGAAGAAACTTTGTCTTTGTTTATGTACATTCCCATCTATTTACTAACATACTCTATGACATAATTGTTAATAGATTACCTCAAAATATATGACACAACTGGCTTGTTTTGTTTACATTGTCAATAAATGTTTGCATGGGTAAATCAAGGATACAAACGGTAAATATCATAAACTTACTAGTTAACTCAACGGTGACTCCTTTAATAAACAAAACTGATGATGTCTTGTATTTGATATTAACTACACATCGACGCAATAGATGTTTGTGATGCTTGTAGCACAAAACAGAATTATACTTTGTAGTAAAGCACGTGGATTGTGTGTGTGTGTATGTGTGTGTGTATATGTGTGTGTGTGTGTGTGTGTGTGTGTGTGTGTGTGTTTTGTATGTGTGTGTCAATAACCGGTAGTAGTGTCAGCCTGTAATGTCCCGCTTCTGTGCAAAGGCCTCTCATCTCACTGAAGATATCAGTACAGTTAGAAGGATTAGGCGTAATTACCACGCTTGGCTTATGCGGGTTGGTGATGTCGAACCCGAGCCACGTTTGAAAAGTAGGAAGCATGTTTTCGCTCGACCCGGGAATTAAACCTGGGACCTCAGTATTGGCAGGCGAGTACACATACCGCTAGACCACCGAGGCGTTTAATAGGCGTTCATAACCGGTACAAAAAAAAAGCAAATCAAATTATGTCTTTTTAGAATGTGAAATGTAAATTTCAAGGTTTGACTTTTATTGACATTAATAAAAGTCATTTGACTTGCTATTCATAAATAGTAGTTTATGCAACTGTCATATAAGGAAGGGTATTAAAACACGAGTGTGAGTTTATTACATAATAGTAACGAGTGTTTTAATACCCGTGTTATATGCAGTTGCATACACTACTTTATCTTCACTAATGCAATTAATCAAACAACAAGAGTAAAAGCTGACAATAGTTTTTCACGCGTACGTGTATTGTCACAGTGAACTTGCCGCCATTAAAATCTAACCAATGAGAGCGCAGCTGCGCGTAGGGCCAATCAGGAGCGAGCGAGATCTTACCAAAGAGTTTTGTGTATGTAGTTTTGACGAAGTTTTCACGTATAACCCAACTGTTTTCAAAAGCCAGCCTAATATCAAAATTTTATACAACTAGTATGAGGATTTTGACATAAGGCTCGCCAGGTTAATTGGTCGCGTTATAATGATGTTATAATGAGATTTTACGATATCGATGTGGATATTATAACATCATGTGCAATTGCTTAAATTGAGTGTTTTAGTTGTCTGCGCTATAACAGTAGTAATTATAAGTCAAGTATTGGAAACATAAGTAGAATGTTACAACATTAGTGTAGATAAATATATTTATTGGATGATTTTATTTTATGAATAAACTGTTAATAACATGACACCAATCAGTACAAAAAATAAAAACATGAATGAAAAATAAAAGCAAAGTGTATCCGTAAACATAGTTTTAATTCAAAATGAAAATTAAATCACAAAAACTAATATCCGTCAAGTGTCCGTTCCGCTCGTACGCGTAACGGTACGAGTAACGTTACAAGATGAGTTACGTTCCAAAATGATTAACGGTTACTTCCGGACGTAACCGTTCTCGTCTATTTAGCTTCAGTTTTCGTATTCATTATCTCGTATTCGCATTTTGAAGATCGTAAATGTTTCACACATTATATTATTTCGAATTTGAACTACGTTTACGGATACACTTCGCTTTTATTTTACACTAGCAGCGCCCCGCGGTTTTACCCGCGTTGTGCCCGTTCCCGTAGGAAATCCGGGATAAAATGTAGCCTATAGCCTTCCTCGATAAATAGACTATCTAACAGTGAAAGAATTATTTAAATCGGTTCAGTAGTTTCTGAGATTAGCGCGTTTAAACAAACAAACAAACAAACAAACAAAACAAACTCTTCAGCTTTATAATATTAGTATAGATTAGCAGCTATGCGCTGCGGTTTCACCCGCGTTGTACCCGTTCCCGCAGGAATTTCGGGTTAAAATGTATCCCATCCCATGTGTGTTATTCTGATGTATAACCTTTATTACTGTAAAGTTTCATTCAAATCCGTTAAGTAGTTTTTGCGTGAAAGAGTAACAAACATATATACATACATATATCTTCACAAACTCTCGCATTTATAATATTAACAAGCAGCGCCCCGCGTTTTTACCCGCGTTGTACCCGTTCCCGTGGGAATTACGGGATTTTTTATACATATAAACCTTCCTCTTGAATCAATCTATCTATTAAAAAAACCACGTCAAAATCCGTGCAATAGTATTCGAGTTTATCGCGACAGACAGACAGATGCGACTGGGGACATTGTTTAATAATATGTTGGGATAAGATTGACCTCTGTATCCCAGCAGTAAGTCAATAGGTATTCCCTTCAACGAATGAGTCACAGCGCTCCCTACAACACGATTCAGTAAATCACCAGCGCATTGATATTTGCGTAATGATCCTAATAATAGCGGGATGTAATGCCAACATATCAGTCTGTTTTCTATTTTAACTTCATGTAGCGACATTAGTGCTCTAAACTAGCTTTCAATGGTATACGTCGTGTGCTACATCTGAGTGCTTAGTGCGAGTTTTCCAAGTTACTTTACGTTTGCGTTTAAATAGGTTCCCAACCAGTGGTCCGTGGACCACTGGTGGTCCGCGGAAGACAAAATGTGGTCCACAGACGCACCAAAAGTCGAAATATAATTCGCGAACATTTTCAAATTAATTTATGAAAATTGAAGGAAAGTCGTTGATAAAATACTGAACAAAATATATTTCACAAATTCGATTACATACACTCATAAACATGCTTCTCTACGTCTTCCGTCCAAGTTAACACTTTTCTTTCTTGGCGCTCGCTTGTTCTGAAATGTATAAGCTTCTCTACGTCTCTTGTTTACGTTACAAGTAAACTTTTCCAGTACAATTTTCGCTCACTTCACAAATGCGGCCCAAATGTAGCCGTTCGCTGGTTTTTAATACCGACAACATACCCATATTGTGTGCATCTACTTTTTTTCTACCCAGCGTGACCAAATAAGAATAGAAAACTTTTCTATTCTTATTTCTAAGTAAAAAAAAATATTTGGTCACTCAATTAACATTCTGTAAGTTTAAAAAGGTAAAGTCGGCCTTAAAATGGCTATAAGGGCCAAGTAAAACATGCACAAACTTCGATCGCGTTCCGCTCTCGCTCAAATGTTTGATTGAATGAAGTCGAAAATACATTTTCTTTGAGGTCCAAGATAATAATAATTCATGCTCGAGTCGGACTCGCGCACATTCAATGTGAAATACAAATAAATTAAATCGCTAATTAATGTAAAAAAATTGACTGGAGGTCCTTGATGACAACAATAATTAAAAAGTGGTCTCCGGTCTAAAAAAGGTTGGGAACCCATGCTAAACTCTGTACGTAGTGAGCATCGAATAATTGTGAGTGCGAGTCTCTTTGAGTATTCACTTTTATTCACCGTAGCTCTGTAAAGTCCAGACAATAAACCGGCAAAATGGAATATACCATATCGACTGTGTTTTCATAAGGTATAAAGTACATATAACATTTATGCGGGTTATTTTATTAGACCTCGACCATGGAATTAGTATGTACTAGTTGTACGTAGTACATACTAATTCCATGGTCGATGTCTAAAAAAATAACCTTCTAGTTGTACGTAGTACATACTAATTCCATGACATCGACGTCGCGCACTTGACTGACATTGTTTGTTGTTTGTAGGTTGCCATAGCTCCTTACTTATGACATTTTTAACCGACTTCAAAGAAGGAGGAGGTTTCTCAATTCAACCGTTTATATGATTTTTTGGAAAAGCGATATCTTTTAAAAAAATTGTTTTCCGTCAATTCCGTCAGAGGATCATTAGAAACTCGAGCAGTAGAACAAACACTGGACATTATAACAAAGATCATCTTGAGCTCTTGCGGTCGTAAACATCTTCCAGGCGAAAAAATAATATGCTGACCATGACATCGTTTCTTTATAACACTACTAGAAGCACCCCGAGGTTTATTTACCCGCGTTGAGCCCGTATCTGTAGAAATTTCGGGAATCATTATACATATAAACCTTCCTCTTAAATCACTCTATCTATTTTAAAAAACCGCGTCAAAATCCGTTGCGTTGTTTTAAAGATCTAAGCAAACATAGGGACAGACAGACAGACACACAGACAGCGGAAAGCGACTTTGATTTATACTATGTATTGATAAATCACTATAGTTACAAACAAACAATTACATTTTACGTCATTTCGCCCGTCTCTCACCAATAAATTCAAAGTGAGAACTTTACTTTACGCACAGTGAGCGTAACTGTCAAACTTGCAACTCATCGTCGATGGCAGATTTTAGTTCGCATTGTGACCACTAGGGGCGCTTTTTAGCTACATATATTTCTGAGTTAGGCCGTGGTCCCACAGCAGGCGAGAAAACGAGTAACTCTCGGCGATTTTCTCTCTCAAGAAACGCACAATAAATGCATATTCCGTATAAACGAAAGAGGTGCAAATATTAAAAGTTTCTCGCTGACTGTTCACACTGCCGGCATCGACTCGTTTTACTACTTAGTTTTGTCGCTGAGCGAGGAGCTTCAAAAATAAACTCGCTCAGCGATACTCGTTCAACGATGCTAGCTCGAATTATCATTTCTTTACAGTGCGACAATGAAAGTAGATAGAAGTAGGTTTGCTCAGGATTGAGCAACTGCGGGCGAGTTGCGCGAGTAATCCCAGCTACAATACTATCGAAACTACACACTGACTTCCTGTTGATCGCCAACTCGTTTATACATAGTTTCTAGTTCTACTCGTTTCTCGTTCATCGTCAGCGTCGGCCTTAATGTTGACGCGTAAAAATAACTATGGCAACTTACAAACAACAGACTCACAGAGTTATTTCGTTTACATGACGGTAAAGTTATTTGGAAAACTCCCACTAAGCACACTGAAGAGTGATTTGGTTTTGTAACGATATGAAAGATAATGAAACTATATATGAAACTATAATGACAAATAGCACCCCACGGTATTACCTATGTTGTGTCCGTTCCCGTAGGAATTACTTATCCCAAAATTCCCACGGGAACAGGTATGACGCGGGAAAATCTACGGGGCGCTGCTTGGCGCTACTTGCTCATATTTTACCAAAAAATATAATGAAACTAGCGCCCCGCGGTATTACCCGTGGTGTGTCCGTTCCTGTGGGAATTACTTATCCTAAAATTCCAACGGGAACGGGCATGACGCGGGTAAATCCACGGGGCACTGCTAGGAAGTTAATCTATAATAATATTATAAAAAGGTAAAATTTTAATTTTGTTTGTTTTTTGTATGTTCGAGCTTAATCTCTGGAATTACGTGTCCAATTTGGATAATTCTTTTTTTAATAGATAGCCACATTCAACCGCAAAATTATAGGCTAATTTTCATCCCGAAATTCCCATGAAAACGGGCACAACTTGGATAAAACCGCGGACAGCTGCTAGTAACGCATAAAGAAATAAATAAAATAGATGCAATAAAATTAATTTATCGAATTAGTTTTCTTTAACTTTCTATACAAAAATCATCATTTATATCATTATCGCCTAAACCAAAAACGGCGCCTAAACCAAAAATAATAAAGCTTAACACGTTCCTTTGTTACAGATAAAACGGTTCTAACTAAAATAACAGAACGACGACAGAATAATAGTTTTCCCATTTCAATATTTATGTATCAATATACGTTACATATCGTATGTTATATGTTATATCGCGGCCAAAGATAACAGACCGTCGCATGGTTTCGTTACAAAAACAAAGTTACATTGTGTTATTTTCGAAAATAAATGTGAGACGAGTTACACTACGCTACAATGTTTTATTTAAAACTACCAGCGCCCCGCGGTTATACCCGCGTTGTACCCGTTCCCGTGGGAATTTCGGGATGAAAAATAGCCTATAACCTTCCCGTTGAATGTGGCTATTCATTACAAAAAGAATTATTCAAATCTGACTGATAATTCCTGAGATTACCCCGAACATACAAACAAACAAACAAACTTACAAATTTTACCATATCGATATCGATATCGATATCGATAACCATCTCGACTCGAGAAGAAGAATGTTACCAATCATGGGCGAGTACTACTTACTGGTTTCTTAAGTATAAGTTTAACACTACGACTATATTCTGCGACATCCCAGAAAAAGGTTATAGAGCTATTTTTATCCCGCAATTCCCACGGGAACGAGCACAACTAGCGAGAAGTAATTTAATAAAGCTGAGTTTGTTTCAACTTGCTTATTCTTGGATCTTTTTGCTTAGTATTTTATATGTGAGGGCTTTACTCAAAAAGAAGGTTAAGGGCCTTATTAACAGCACTTTATAGCTATCAAAATGGTTTCTCCCTTTCCGATATACGCTATTTGAAAAAGAGCGAAAGAGACAAAATACTTTAAAACACTGTTTACGTTAAATATCGTTTATAAATAAGGCGGTATATATTTTAATCCAACACCAGGGTCAACACTGGGTTAAGCGTGCGCCCGTCGCGCGCACGCGGGCGGTTCACTTTTGTATGACACCGCACGCGACGGTTCACTTTTGTATGACACCGCACGCGACGGTTCACTTTTGTATGACACCGCACGCGACGGTTCACTTTTGTATGACACCGTACGCGACGGGCGCACGCGACGGTTCACTTTTGTATGAAGCCACACGCGGCGTGCACACGCCGCGTGACGCTTCACTTTTGTATGGAACCGCGGCGTGCGCACGCTTAACGCAGTGTCGGCCCCTAATATTCGTTTCTTTTTTGATAAATTGGACATTCAATTATCATTTAATTGCACTAATATTTCAAGCCTATTCGTTGGACCACTAATCACCTCCACTGAATGTAGTACAAGCTTATACATACATACAAATTTATTTTTATTTAACATCGCTTTTGTTTACCTCCTAGGCGTATTTCTCCACATTTCTGTTATTCGATTGTTCGATAAGAAATAAATCTTTCACATATCTTTACTATAAATAATGAAGGAATTTGATTTAGGGGCTGGATAAGGTATTAATAGATAGTAGTTATGCAGGAATTTTTTAATCGTGCTTTAAAAATAAATTATGAAACCGCCCTTAGGGTGGGTTACCGTTGAAGCGGAGAGGAGCTCAATCGACCAATCACAACTCATTATCACTACATAGTATAAAATAAAGTCGTCTCTGTTTCGTGTCTGTTTGTCTGTTTGTCTGTATGCTTAAATCTTTAAAATTACGCAACGGATTTTGATGCGGTTTTTTGTAATAGGTAGAGTGATTCAAGAGGAAGGTTTTTATGTAAAAAAAATCCCGAAATTCTCACGGGAACGGGCACAACGCGGGTAAAACCGCGGGGCGCTGCTAGTCTTATAATATAAAAATGAATCGCTGAATCTGTTGGTAAGCGCATAACTTCAGAACGACAGCACCAAATTGGATGATTCTTTTTTTAATGTGTTCCTTATTGTCAGGTTGATATTATTGTATATAAGAAAAATAAGGAATAATAATCTCAAAATTCCCACGGGAACGGGGGCGCTGCGGGTGAAACCGCGGGGCGCAGCTAGTGTAGGTATAATAAATATTTTCACAATGTCAATGTCATGTTTGACAATTCCAATGCATTGTGATTGAAAATTCCCCACTGACAGTCCGATGTCAATATACTTTCAAATATTATAAAATTCTCGCGTCGCGGTGTTTGTAGTTAAACTACTCCGAAACGGCTTGACCGATTCTCATGAAATTTTTTATGCATAACGGGTAGGTCTGAGAATCGGACATCTATTCTTCATCCCCGTTAATGTTAAGGGTAGTCCACCCCTTATTTTTACGGCATAACAACGTTTGCCGGGGCAGCTAGTGTATCTATAAAAGCGTATATAGTTGTAGAACTAATACATTGAGTACTTTCTAGTTGCTATAAGTAATTAAAATGCAGACAGAGTGTCACGGAATAACGAATTAATGGATAAGTCAATTACTAACTTTTCTAGTATGGTCAAGTGCTTGTCACTGGATATCCATTTTTTATGGCTTCATGTCCATTTCGCTTGATTGATTCCGGGTGTTAGTCCACGGTTTTTATTGTCATGTTATGACACTTTGATGTCGAGTTCCATATTTATTAAAATACTGGCCGCGCCCCGCGGTGTTGCCCGCGTGGATGGTCAACCTGACCAATCCTGGTGTCAGAGTTATTGAACCCCCAAAGGCCTCTGACATGGCTCATGTAAACTACTATTCGTAGAAAGTAACAGGGACCGACGGCTTAACGTGCCCTCCGAAGCACGGAATCATCTTACTTTTCGGGCAATCAGGTGATTCAGCCTGCAATGCCCTAAACAAACTGAGGACAGTCTCACAAAGAGATTTTTGTGAGATAAGTATTGTCCCCACCGGGAATCGAACCCGGAACCTCCGGAGCGTGAGTCGAGCGCTTAAACCACAAGACCACGGAGGCTGTAAGACAACGTAAGCTGAACCACGCTTTTAGTCTAGCAGACAAAAAGTCTTAGCAGTATTAGCTCACTGTTTAAAACTAGACTACAGTCAGACAGACATATTTCTATTGATTTTGATCTCTTAAATTCCCTTTGTCAAAAGCTACACCTGGAATTTTTTGATAGTCAATCTACTGTCTTTTAAACTTAAAATAACAATGAAAGCTAACGGGACAGTAAAATAGTTTGATCTCAAATCGTAAACTCCGCGAGCTTTATCGAGGACGCTCGTAAAAGCTCCGGCGAATTTTAATATTAATTATATTGAGTGAAAATTGCGGTCGGTACCATCTCCTTCGGTTTATTTATAGGTCTGTACAAAGAGTGCTCTTTTCCGTCGGGGTTTTAAATTAAAAGTAACTGATTCGTTTAAAAAAGTAGTGTCCATTCAAAATGTTATGCTTACTAAACATGACTTAAACCTATGGCTTATAATTATTAAACGAATTCCAAGTATTTTTGACATATCTAACCTATCTGAATATTTGTATGTTTGTAAAACCACATATTCGCACTTTCTTTCTCTATATGTGTTTGTCTATTTAATCTTTGACATGTCCTGTATTTGTGGATAATTTAAAAAAGTGTTCCAATCCATAGAAAAGAAGAAAAGTAGCTTCTTAACCAATTTATTCAAAGGTGTTATCTCATAAAAATCTATCTTTAAATAGCTATTATTTCTTTCCCTCTACCTATACTACGTGCACCTATATGATCTCTACCTATACTAGATTCACCTATATTATCTCCACCTCTACCTATACTCCGTTCACCTATATTATCTCCCTCCACCTAGATCCTAGATTCACCTAAATCATCTCCACCTCTACCTATACACCGTTCATCTACCTATACTCCGCCCACCTATATTGTCCCGACTATAAACCGATATGATCCGACTTCCAACTTGGAGTTAAGCTCATAAGCTCGTATAACTTACAGTAATCCAAACTCCAATGCTCAAGTTTGAGCGACTATCATCGTTACCAACTACTACGACTATTGTTGTTTGTAGAACACCAAGTTGTATGGAAATTGGGATACTTGTATATTTTCCTGGGATTATTTTCTTCTATAAGTAAAGGCAAGTACAGACTATAGTCGCAAAAGTCTAAAGGTACGTTTCCATTGAAGCGGAGCGGAGCCGTAAACGTAATTTCAATTCAAAATAAGTAGTGTTCACTTAAGCTTAAGAAACCAGTAGCAACTGTAGTATTTGAAAAAATATGTTTGTATGAGATAGTCTCATTCAATACAAAGGTTATAGATTAATCTTCATTCCAAAACCTCTTCGGGTACGAGTACAAAGAGCGTATAACCTCACAGCAATCACATCGTATAAAGTTGATCGACAATAGAACATCGTAACGACATATAACCACGTCTCAATAACATAAATATGAAAACGTGACGTCGACAAACAAATGAGGGGATCCGTAGTGACGTGACGATACGCATCTGGGTCACTAGCACGGGCGCAGTTACGAATCAATGCTGGTTACGAATAATTAGAAACGGGTGGCCGATAGTGACTTTTAGATCTAAGCGCTACCGTGCTTCGGAAGGTACGTTGAGTAATCGGTCCTTGTTTCAATCGTTAGACCTGAGGCCTTATGGCGGTCTTAAAACTCCGACACCAGGGTTGGCCACTAACCTACTCGATCATGTGATGATGAGTAACAGACATTGCTCTTTAATATAGACAAGCCCGTTGGCACAGTGGCAGTGAGAGCGCTTAATGTGTCAGGGGTTGCGGGTTCGATTCCCGCCCGGAGTCAACAATATGTGCAGACATAGTTGGCGACGACGTCTGGGTGTCAATTATATATTCTTATAAAGTATTTGTGTATGTATAAGTAGTAGTATCAGTTAATTAGATTCCATATTACAAGCTTAGAGCTTACTCTGGGTCTAATTAACCGTGTGTGAATTTGTCCAGGTATATTTAACTATTTATTTATATTCCTACTAAGAATATTAAAAAAAATATACTTCCTTTACTGATAGTGTGGGTTCCCACTACGCCGGACCGGCAGATCTGCCGCGCCGGTAAATCTGCCGGAAGGGCTAGTGGCTGTACAATTTATATGAAGCTATTCACATTATCCCGGGTCCGGCATTTTTGCCGAGCCCGGCATTTTTACCGAGCGTTTTTATCACTATAGTTATTTAGAAGGCGAAAATTCAGAAAAAAACATCGATTCGAGTTAGCGAGTTAGCGAGTGAGCGAGTACATTGATGCTTGTGTTTAATTAAACTAAACGACCCTTCGATCAACAATACACAACTAGATGTCGGGTCGGCGCAAAATATACGTCTCGGTGAATAACGCCTCATTTGAAAAGTGAGGCGTTATTCTCACTTATTTTATACATAAGATTTGCTACTTTATTGCTAGGTGTCATGGTTGTAATTAGGTTGAACTTCGAACTGTTTTAAAACTTTTTTCTCTGTTCGGTAGTAAAAAAATAAGCTGTCACACGTCTATGTTTGATAGTATACATATCCTTGTTTTCATTACGATTTTTTTGATAAACTTGATAGTATAACTCTGCAAATATTGATCCTAGCATATAAATGATAATAACCTAACTTGTGAGAAATAAAATTTTCAACAACTTTGGATACCATAATTTTTGCTCTAAAGTTGAAAATTAACGAGTTATTTCAGAAAAACTAAAAAAATGAACTTTAAACAAGATGGCGGCGAATCCTTTACCGGGATTAGTTAGAAAATCGAGATTTATAAGTCCAACCAACCCCCCACGACGTTAAAAAAAAATCGCCCCCCGGATTTTTTTTTATTTCAATCTAGTTTTATGTCTGCCCCGACTGGACGATAGACACAAAAGTAAGCAATTTTAAAGTTCTGGTAACAAATAAATTACTATTACAAAACAAATCTACTCCATGTTTCTGCTGTTCTGTTTTACAAAATTTTGCGCCAACGTTGGCCAAACATTTGTACCGGTGACTTCAAAACAGTATTTTTTTCAAAATTTGATATTATTTATTAGTTTAAAGCTTAAAATATAACTTATTCTACATGTACTTACCGAAAGTAAGACACTCTGGCCGTTAAATTGTTTTTCCGGCCACTATTTTTGCAACTTTTGAATAAACATTGCGGCATTGTGATACGTGTTTACATTGGCTGTGGTTCGATGGAACTAAATAAAATAGTGGCTCACTTTTCAAATGAGAAAAGTGAACCGCCGCGTGCGCCCGTCGCGTGCGATTTTATACAAAGTGAACCGCCGCGTGCACCGGCTTAACGCAGTGTTGGCCCTCATGGTTACAAAAATCAGTTACGGATTAGATACTTAACGTTCGCGAGTTATAAATGTATTTGTTGTGTATTAAAACGGAATATTTAATAGTCATCGGTTTGCGACCGGATTCACGGCCGAATAGTTTCACATGCAATTAACATAACATTTCATTAGTTGACGCATATTAGTGGATGTGTATTTTGAGTATTAAAGTATTCTATGCTTTACTGGTGATGTCTGGGTGACCCTTTTTGCCCAGCAGTGGGACATTATAGTCACGGGAGAGTCACGTAACGTTAGTTATAAAGTATATGAATAAATAAATAATAAAAATGTTCGATAACAAAAAAAGTATTCTGAATTTGTAAAAAAACTGTTATTTTGCTTGAAGCCCTAAATTAAGTCATTTCGAGTAGTGGCCGAGCCTGTGTCGGAGTTTTTAGACCGCCTAAAGGCCACCGACATCGTCTGACGATTGATATAACCGGGACTGACAATTAAACATGCCCTCCGAAGCACGGTAGCGCTCAGATAGAAATGCCACTATCGGCCACCCATCCAAGTATGTACGTGAAGCCCTAATATGATGAAGTGTAATAAAAAGATGTATTTTTTAAACTTAATAATCATTTCAAAAACTACCCTATAGTAGAGTAACTGAATAGAAACCAAGCCGTAAGCCACTGTATTCATATTCTGTATACGTAAGTGATGAAAAGAAAAACAAATATTCGAAACGACTCCATACTTCCAACGAATGTGCCCATTCCTTACATATTCATTAATCTTACATGTCGGTACTGGCAGAACGATTGACGGGCAACCAAATATGATCTGAACGTTGGATAAATTAATAGGAAGTTTAAAAATACATTTAACGGGATCGCTAATGTTAGGCATGTTTGCAAGTTGCAAGTAAGTAAGTTACAACCTTACTCGTAGCTTGCTTGGGCATTAAGAAAAATATAGAAAAAACTTTAAAATATGGTTCATATTTTTCTTCTTCCCAAACTGGCTTAGTTTACGAATCTGTGTAGAACTTAGTCCAGACAATATTTCGACTCTCTTCTGTGCTATAAAATATATGATAGAGCGGAATCTAAAAAGACGTCTAACAGAGTTATGCGTCAGAGTTTTTGTCTGTTACTTATGTCTTTTTATAAATGGCCCGATGACTGTTGAATTAACTAAATTGATTAAACTGACTAAAGATTAAACTGAAGAGAGAACCAAACACTAAATGGGCTATACATTTCGATGGTCCCAAAAGTGGTCATCCACGATATTTGCCGACAGTATATCTGCTACCGCACCGTTTCTTTGCCTTTTACGATATACGCAAAGTGTAATACGTAACCAGATCTTTCAGACCCCTAATGGACATTAATCCGTGCGGTTATAAATAGCAGAATATAATTAAGTGTGTTGGTAACTGGGGTGGAGGGCAAATTAGACAAATGTGGTATGGATTGTTTAGTTTTGTTGGTGGTTCCCGCAGTTTTAATCGGTTTTGTAATATTTTGTAAGAGACTAGCAGCGCCCCGCGGTTTTACCCGCGTTGTGTCCATTCCTGTGGGAATTTCGGGATGAAAAATAGCCTATGTTACTCGTGAATAATGTAGCTTTCGAATGGTGAAAGAATTTTTAAAAACGGTCCAGTAGTTTTTGAGCCTATTCATTACAACCAAACAAACAAAGATTTCCTCTTTATAATATTAGTGTAGATAATAAATAAATAAAAAATTGTTTATTGCCATTAGAAGAAAATATTACACTTGAGCTTAGAACAAAACAAAACAAAAAACTTGAGAGGTGTCAAGGGACACCCGGATGGAACGAAGTTTAACTTATTATCAACAAAAATAATCGTCGCGACACCACACTGTTCAATGCGAAATAGAAAGACGAAACGAAAATATCTAGCTTGCTTTCTATAAGAGAGAGAGAGAGAGAGACAGAGAAACATAGATGAAAAGTAGTTACTGGTTTCTTGGGTTTCAACACTACTCATTTTGAAATGAAACTACGTTTACACTTCGCTTTTATTTTACACTAGCAGCGCCCCGCGGGTTTACCCGCGTTGTGCCCGTTCCCGTGGGAATTTCGGGAATTTTTTGACATAAAAACCTTCCTCTTGAATCACTCTACCTATTACAAAAAACCGCATCAAAATCCGCGTAATTTTAAAGATTTAAGCATACAGACAGACAAACAGTGTGACAGACACGAAAAAGAGACGACTTTATTTTATACTATGTAGTGATTGTTATCTCACGTTTCGGTCCCTTTACAAGACCAGATACAAATTTAAATCTGTTTGGTAGTTTCGGAGATTAGCCGATACATACAAATATATATACTTAACCTCTTAATATTAGGATAGATGGGACCTTCACCTGTGTCACCTCGAGCTAGTTTACTAGCAGTGAGATTGAGAGTTTTATAGAAAACTAGCTGTGCCCCGCGGTTTCACCCGCAGCGCCCCCGTTCCCGTGGGAGTTTTGAGATTTTTATTCCTTATTTTTCTTATATAAAAACCTTGTCCTGACACTATGGAACACATTTAAAAAAGAATCATCCAATTTAGTGCAGGCGTTCTGAAGTTATGCGCTTACCAACAGATTCAGCGATTCATTTTTATTTAGTACCATAAACATCATTGGATTTGCCGACTCACAACTAGTTAACTCACTCACTATTCAATTTAATAAATATATTTTCAAACTCTGTAAAGGATTACAATGCAAATTACACAAAAATATGATAAACAACTACATACCTTAAACCATTAAAAAGCAAACAGAATCCAATAACAATTCTAAAATGGTACAACCAAAAAAATACATCCGCGAAAAACCAATAATGTTTGACGTGACATGTCGTCCGTAAACACGGATTAAATATCCGGACAGGCGGGTCCCATCCCTATTCCGTCCGGATTTTATTGAACGCAGCGTATAAAATAGTAAATCATGCTACGTACTTGCAAAAATGTGCCTGTAAACGTTTAAATGTCGTATTCTTTACGTATGGTATTCGTCCGACATTTTTATTAGTATCCGGTTTGGAAGTTTGTTTGTTTGTTTGGATGTTTCCGTTGGGGGAGGAATGTGTGTGCTTCGGAGTTGGAAGGATCGTTAAATTATCGGTACCGATTGTCAATCTTAGATTATGTCGGAGGTCTTAAGGAGGTCTGTAAGCTCCGGTAGCAAGATTGATCACGAGTCTTGTTGGAGTTTTTGTTGTCTTGAGTGTTCTGAATAAAGATTGGATTTTACCGTAACCAAAAAAATACCAACTGAAATCGAGCCTCCTCTTTTTTAAGTTGATTAAAAGTGAAAACATGAAGACAACGAATGTTTATTTCTATATTTTTATTTTAATAATTATAATAACATCAATCTGTTCTTGAAAATCTCCTATAATGTTTCTCAAAATATTCTTAGCAAAAATATTATGAAAATCGTATGTTCACATAAATATTACATAATCAGATTTAAGATTGTAAAGCTGCGTACGGACAGTGCGTTCCTGTGTTACGCGTAGTCTGGGTACGCAGTCCACGAGTACATTGGATACGCGTACAGCTCCTGTACGGACCGCCGCGAACCTGAACGCGAGGTTCATCGATCCAGAGCTGCGACTGCTGCGAGCCAGTCATCGCCATGAACAGAAACAGAGCGGTTGCGGTTGAAACTCGCCTTGTCCATTTTACCGTCCAAATACAGCGTTCCTGCGAGTGCGCGTCCGCTTTGACGCGCGGCCAAATACCGACGATAGCGGCTCGCTGCGAGCCGAGCTCGCGCGGCACGCGTTCCCCCTGAGTTTACGCGTAGCTTCTAGTACGGACATGGCGTTCCAGGACACGCGTAACCGACTACGCATACCAATGTACGGGCAGTCCGTACGCAGCTTTAGAAAGCCTTTAGACGTAATAAATAACTACAACATTAAAGAAAATCAAAAGTTGTATAAAAAAAGTTACATTACAAATCCAAAAAGGTTAGCAACTTAAAATAACTTGGAAAAAGGTTGAATATACAAATGGGAGTATAAATTTTAATCTGTAGAGATTTGCGTTGGGTTATGGAAGTTTATATTTGGAAGATGACTAATGGAAGCCATGCTTTGTCATGCTAATCTGCTTGCGAAAGGCGCTTTTTAATGCGACTTAATAAATAATTCTTTATAGCGTTTTAAATCGTTGGAATGTTATCTATGAATGAATATTGCTGTATATGTAGTCATGTTCAAGAGTGGTTTCTTAAGTTTAAGCGAACACTACTCATTTAGAATTGAAACATCGTTTACGGATACACTTCGCTTTTATTTTACATTTTTATCACATATGTAGTGATTTGGACCCGTATCTGTAAACGTATGTAATTTCAATTCCATACATATTCAAGAGGATCTGTGAAAAGGATCTGTGAGGAGTTTCAAAGCGCTTTATAATTGAAAGTTTTCTATCATCCCGCGACGTGCGTTTTGTATGAAAAACAAAAGTAAAATAAACAAATAAAAGAACATCAACATCCACATCCACACATCCATATGCGCGGACGACTGGTCGATAAAAACGCTTAAAATCGAAAACTTTCAGCTTAAGCTATTCCCGATTTCCAAAGGTAAAAGGTGAATGCGACAAAGAACTAAACCAATACAAAAGCGCTTTCAATAGTGTCACAGCATCGCTAGAATTCGTTAAAAGCGAAAAACATCGATAGATTGCTTTTCACGATCGCACCAAAATCAAGACATTCAAATAAATATAAATTCCTAAACGATTATTCTTTTATTTTTGTTATCTGTGGCCTACTGTTTCCCGCGAAAATTAACGGCCGGTTCGACACCATTCCAAATTTAAATTTGAAATTGACAGTATCGATGGATTTAACGTTTGAACTGCCGCCGTTATTTATTCTGCCTCTGTTATTTTAGTCTACTAAAGATATTTGCTTTTATTTCTTCTATTCGTGTGATGGTTTTTATTTATTATTCTTAAAAGGTAGGGTTTGTCTCATTACTTATAACAACCATCCTATATAGTAAACTGATGAACTAATTGTGATTGATAATTATTTTTAAATTATTTATATAGTTATATTTATTTGAGTTATCAATTTACATATTATAATGAATACTTTTCATGTAGTTTTTTGTCTCTGTTTTTATGCCTCTTTTAATCTCACTGAAAATATCAGAACAGTGAGTAGACAAATTTTATAATAATACAAATATAATATAACATACTAGCAACGCCCCGCGTTTTTACCCGCCTTGTACACATTACCGTGGGAATTTTGGGATAAGAAATAGCTTTTAACCTTTCCGTTGAACGTGACTATCTATTACAAAAAGAATTATTCAAATGGGATTGGTAGTTTCTAGTAGATAAGCGCGTTCAAAGTAATGAAAAAAAAACCAAAAAAAAAACCTAGCTCTTCACTACAATAGATAGATAATACGAACAATCCATTAAATATGTAGAGACATACTCAGATAGATAGTCCGATGCCCAAATATAGCCGCAACCTAATTTCGTCAAGTCGGACTTTTCCGGTAAATTGTCCGGACTAATATAATTCCGGATCCGACATTCGTATTTTGAGACCTAACAACTCGACGAGCTAATTTTAAACTCGCGACCCAGTCGTGTTGGACTTGTTGTACTTAAATTAGGTGTTAGGAAAGTTGGATTTGAACTAGGTTGCAGGGAAGAGTTGAGTGTCTGTCTGTAATATCGATAAATGTACTCATAGAACAAAGATACAGATACTTTTGTTAGTTTGAACCTGTTTCTTACACAGTTTTATAAATTGACAACTAACTAACTAATATTACAAAAACACTCATTAACCTCCCCTAAGGAATCCTTTAACGTTTTTACTCTAAGGGCGGGTTGCTTCAGCTTACGATCACGCGCCAGTTAACGTTAACACAAAACAACAGCCTCAACTCAGTAGAAAAAATGAAAAATGGCTTTCTACTAGAAGCCCGAATAACTTTAACAGACTGTCATTTTATTTATGAAACAACGCTTTGTAATTATCATATATTTAACTATTAACATAACAAGATTTTAAATATTAATTAAAATCGTGAACTTTTTAACGAACTTTTAACTAATTTTAAATGCTACGATAACTTACTGTTTGAAACAACCTACCGTTAATACGTTGGTTACAGTTAGTTAGAACTAAACACTAGTTTTAGTGTCCTAAGTTAGTAGTGTCGAGCACAAAGAAAAAACGCAAGAAAAAACGGGCCCCAAAAAAAATAACTCAAGAAACGTAACATAAAATAACGTAACTCCAATACCGTTACTACATTATTAACGTCATGATACCGGTATTAATAAAGAAGCATGTTATATTAGAGGGACATGGCGTGACATGTCACGTCTTTTCCTTCGAATTATGACATACTACATCTGTTTTATGACTTCACTTGTATACTTGAGACGTGACAAAATAACTTACTACTTTTTGCTTATTGATTACCATTTTAAGCAAAATTGGGTTTTTATTATTAGTTAATCAATACTTCTGTACTGATATCTTCGGTGAGATGAGAGGCCTTTGCCCAGCAGTGGGACATTAAAGGCTAATGCTTTATTTGACTTTTTAGTATCATCAAATCGAAAGCCGTGACATGAAAATCGGTCGAGCCGTTCTTGAGTTAAGTATACAATAGAGTTAATAACGCGATTTTCTTTACATGAATACTTTATTTAATTAACGTACTTGGTTAAGTCATGGTTAAGGGCTCTTTTAATGAGCCATTTATTTATAGATTTCGTTTCTCATTCCTGCGTTTGTAGTTGTTTTTGCTACGCGCGTTTAGGGTGTCTGTCCGTTGAAGTGGAGCTGAGAAACGGAAAAATATTGAACAATAAGATTGCACATATTGTGAGCGGAAATTGTATACCACCTTATTGGTTAAGATTTCTCCGTTTCTTCGGTCCGCAGCCTCGCACCGCTTCAACGAACAGGCACCCGTAGTATGTAAAACAAAAGAGTACGAACGAAAGAATGCGCAGCACTGCGGCACGCTGCAGGACTACTAAAAACGCTTAAATTAAAACATCCCTTAAACCGAATCATATCTACAAAACGCAGTAAGGATAATTCCCGTATTTCGTTTAACAATAAAATTTTATATCAACATTATTACACTGCGCATATAACCATTTCATAAATAAATAAAATGCGTGCCTTCTTACAAGTTTAACTACTGTAATATGGCTCATTATATTAAATATATTGCATAGTAAAAACTTATGTAGGTACTAGCCGCGCCCAGCGGTTTCACCCGGGTTGTACCCGTTCCCGCGGGAATTTCTCGATAAAAAGTGGCCTGTCCTTTCTCGTCCTGTCGTTTCGAAGTTGAATTTAAACCTCAGGAAGGTTTTTTCTATGTCAACACTCGAAAACTTTGTAGTATTTTTAAGTCATTTAAAAATCGAAAACAGGTAAAGTTTTTTATACCGTGACTGTACTTTGGCCGTACCATACTTTACCTAAACAATAAGGTACGACGTAACAACCAAACTTTACAACTCTGTCAAAGATAACCGAAGTATTAAAAGAGAATGCAGCTCTATTTCAGAGCCGTAATGCTTCCGACAAACTTTGTAAGGAGGGCAAATTTTACACATTTATTTTCAACTTTATCTGCGATAGGATAAAGTTTAGAATAAGTTCCATTTGGCTAGGGAATTGGCTACTTTGTTTGGTTATAGGTTTGAGATATTATTCTTGTTTAGATGTTAAGTAGAATGGAAAATAATCTGAAACAATTTGAAATCGTCTTCATCGAGTGGATAGTCAACCTTACCAATCCTGGTGTCAGAGTTATTGAGCCGCCAAAGGCCTCTGACATGGCTCATATTGTAACTACTACTATTACAATTTGAAATATATTTCCGATAAACCATTCAAATCATTTATTTCCAAATCTTAAATATACAATTCACAAAATAAAAAAGAACAAAGCTATTATTATGATGCAGAGGTTCTTACTGCTACACGCCGAGACGTTCATTTTTCAAATTCAAATACAAAAATCAACACTTAATTATTTGATGTACTGTTTCATACATTACACGTCAAAATGTC
Organism: Cyclophora albipunctata; assembly: GCA_963082685.1. Classification (NCBI taxonomy): domain Eukaryota; kingdom Metazoa; phylum Arthropoda; class Insecta; order Lepidoptera; family Geometridae; genus Cyclophora; species Cyclophora albipunctata. Next base: position 896,698 of record OY720137.1, on the reverse strand, counting down.
CGAGGCCTTTAGGCGGTCTAAAAACTCCGACACCTGGGATGGCCACTAACCTTCTCGAACTTACTGACTTATGTCAAAATCACTCATAAAATCTCTACAAAGGAAACATTTGACATCTCTAAATACGGGCGTTCGTGTCCGCTAGATAGCCCCAGGGAACCGGTACATTGCAGAACATTTGAGATGGCCTGACGAGCTGGTGAACTGAATAGCACCTTCAGCTACCATTGGAGATATTTCACAAGATAATTATCATATTTACTTCGCTGGCTCGACGCCAATCAATCAATTTAAATTGAATTATAGGTAAATAAGGCATTTTGAATTTAATATTTCATTGTTCAAATCGAACTAGTTTGTAAGTTGCCATTCGGCGAATTTAAAACACAAAGTTTGAAAGACATGTGTCAAAAAATACTCGACCAATTTTCATACTCTTCACCAACACACAAAATGATTAAAGAACCACAGGGTCCGCAGGGATAGGCTATAGATAGATAGCACGTGGGTGAAGGTTGTATGGACGCCTCCTACAAGGCTCAGTATCAAAAATCAAAGTTTTTTTCGCATTTACAATTTCAGCGGAAAGATAAATAGAATTCTGATTCATTGTTTGAAATTTTAAGAGCTTATTTATGGATTTCTGTTTTAAACTTCTTTTATCACGCTTTTATCTTATGCCAATTTGTTTAAAGTTTACACGAAGAGATTTTTTTGTTCAATCATACGACGAACGGTATGATTGAACAAAAAATATCTGTCTGGAGTCAAAGAAATTATTATTTTTTCGTTTTACTTTTAGGTAGGTAGCGTTGCGTCAGGAATAATTTTTAAACTCTGAGTGGAGTGGTGCCTCTCCGGTAGAGTCACATTGCAATTTAAGCAGGGGTGTTATGGGTATCGATTTTGGGATATGGTTACGGATATTATATAAATAATTTGATTACGATTACGAATATTATTTCGGACTAAATTTCGGATAAATTCGGTTACGGATATTCAATGTTAAAGAGTTATAACATGTTTCGTTCTGTCTACCCATATCCAAAAGTATCCGAAACATTTATTTTAGTTTCGGTTACCATTACGGATAGCGTGTTATTTCGGATATCCGATCGTTTTGGTTACGGGTCCGGAGCTCTATAACATACCTAGTAAACAGCTATTTAAGCTTGAAAATGGAACGAAGTTTCAATGGCATTTCATCGGTTGGTTTGAATCTCAGCGTAAAAGCAGAAAAGATCGAAATACATTTACGAGCTCATTGCACATACTGAAATGCTCTCGTTGACTTTTGGCTTATTATTGACTTCTGAAACCGAAGTTCTGATGTTTCTATTTATCAACATCCATATTATTAGATCATATCAAAGGTCTCTGCGGTCTAAAAACTCTATCTAATTTTTTTATAAAATGCGTTACAGTTTGAACGCGTTATATCTCGTGTTTTTTTATAAATACAAATCTAGTGTCTTAAGTAAGTTCGTATGCCAAGAAGCCAACCCTGGTGTTGGAGTTTTTAGACCGCCTAAAGGCCTCCGACACGGTCTAACGATTGAAAAAACCGGGACCGATAATTTTAAGCGGAAGCACGGTACCGCTCAAATAGAAATACCACTGAAGGCATCCGTAAGATAAGTAACAATTTATTCATCTACCTAAACTCAAAAACCAGCCCCAATAATGAAGGCGACCTAAAATAGTTGACCCCTATCCCATTCCATAGGTGACACGGTGGCGTTAACAAAGCGACGTCACTCAGTTGTCAAGTGTGACGTGTCACTTCGGCCTAGTGCATGTCACGTCATGTCACGGGGAAGAAAATTAGTGAACGTGAACACGGGGAAGGCTTTTGTTGAATAAATGACATGGATGGTCTAGAATTACTTAGTTTAGTATTGAAATAAGTGTTTCTCATGTTTGAAAGGGGCAAGTTCGTGTAGGTTAGTGGTCTAACCTGGTGTGGCAGTTTTTAGACCGCTTAAAGACCTCCGAAATGGTCTGACGATTAAAATAACGGGGACTGACAAGAGAGATGTGAAAAGAATTGATTTATTATTATTTATTTATTTTCAGCCTGTATTGTCACACTGCTGAACCGCCGTGGGCGAGCTATGCACACATAAGACAATTATCTGTTATCTCTTTTTTTCATATAGAAAAAGAGCGAGAGAGATGTTGTTTTTTAAAAATAAAAATGACGACAAAAATTACTTTGTCTTGGCCTTCTTAGCCTAGTAGGGCCAAACCCCTCCCTTTCTTTGAATTTCTCACTGGAGATTATTCAAAAAAATCTCACGGGTAAACGTACTGTTACGGGTACATTGAGGGTATAACAACGGGGTAAGTAAGTAAGTAAAATAATATTGACACTAATAGCTCTAACCCTGTCGCACTATTTTATATTTATGCATTACTGAAATCGATAAGCAATTACTGCAGTTTAATTGACCAATAAATAAATAGAATATCATAGTCATTTAGTACTTTTATTAGATATCTGAATTCATTCACCTATTCAAAAAAATACACGGGTTTGAGGTCACCAACCAGTAACAGACAAGCGAGATGATTACGCCTAATTCTCCTCACTGTACTGATAGAGGCCTTTACCCAGCAGGAACATTACAGGCTAAAACTTTGCTTTATGACTACAATGGCAGGCTCTAACTTATTAACAAAGCATTAAAACGTGATACAGCTTACAATAATCCCATCGTTTTGATTAAAACCGCATTAAATTAATAATTCAGAAGCATTTGCAATCCGCTGCCTGTCGGCGGGCGATCCAATCGGAAGGTGATTACGAATTCCGGAGCGCGGCTTACAATCATTTTACTATATTGTAGGTTACGCAACTATTCGATTACAATACCATTGAATTAACTGTACTTTAGTATGTTATAACTCCGGTTTTGTTGCTCAACTATAGTATCTTATAGGTATAGTTTCGTTAAAGTAAGTTTGAGTTTTTGATATTTTTTGCCAACTCCAAATTTAGGATAAAAATACTTTTTTCTTCTGAGTGTCTATATCCTTATCGAGAATCATCAAAATTGATCCAGCGATTCAGGTAGGACGAAAGGCCTTGGAAGAAGGACTTTTTGTAGGATCTTTCCAAGGTCCGAACTATGCTATGCTTCGATGCTACGAGTGAGCTACGAGCATGCTACGAGCCTGCTACGACCATGCTACGTTGCTACGAGTATGCTACGTTTGTTTGGTGTATACCAAATTATGCATAACTCTTGTGGAAAGGCGGACTAAAAAAATATCAGAATTTAACAAAATACTTAAAATTATTTTAACTCTTTAACTACACTATGACGAAAGACATCTAGTAGCGGACCTGTTTATAAATTAACGGGTACCATTACACTCCGATACTAACAAATGAATACCGTTTTTAATGTAACTACAGCGAAGTCACGGAACAGGAATGCAAATAATTTAACGTTATTTCGTTCCGTGTTCCGTTAAATCGTTCCGTGATATCGTGATTTCAGTTAATAAATTAATTCAGTTTACTGTTTGCACTAAAGTTTACATTTTGGATGTTGTTAAATACGTAATGTACATTGTCAATAGTTGTTTCGTTCGGTTCAATATTTCGTGAAACCGAGTTTTAATAAAATAACGAATCTCTAAAACTTATCTTGAACGAGAGTTAAAAAGACTAAACACTGTCCGCCTTAATAAACACTCTGTAAATAAAACACTGTCATACTGTATTTTGTCTCTTTTGCTCTTCGGTAAATTGCGTATGTCAGAAAGTGACAAACCATTTGATAGCTAAACTGTTCTTAATACGCATTGAAGCGTAACTTAACTGGCCAATCACAATGCATTACGAAAAGATTTTGACAATGTCAATGCGTCGTTTGACAATCACAATGCGCTGTGTTGATAAATCGGGCTCCTTACAGCTCCATTCCTCTTCAATGGAAATGCATGCTAAGCTTTGGCTTATATCAGTCTTAAGGTAAATCAACTTTAACAATAAATTTGCAACATAATCAGTCCAGATAATAAAATCGGTTTATCACTCCACAGATGGAAATACAGATTCAAATTAAATAAAAACTAAGGTTTGCACTCCGGGAGTGCCGGCAGAAGTGAAAACTTGAATATTAACGTTTAAATGCTTCGATCAACAATACACAACTAGATGTCGGGTCGGCGCAAAAAATACGTCTCGGTGAATAACAGCTCACTTGAAACGTGAGTGATTTTATGAATACGATTCGCTGCTTTATTGCTAGGTGTCATGGTTGTAATTAGGTTGAACTTACAACTGTTTTAAAACTTTTGTCTCAGTTCGGTAGTAAACAAATGAAGCTGTCACACGTCATCCACGCGGACAGTATTTAGTTTTGATTTTGTACGTGACCCGTTATCTTGTTGTGCATTGTTGATCAAAGTTTAAATGTCTTACGAATTGTCGATCAGGTCACGTGACCTGACGCGAGTTCAACAATTTTTACAAATAAAAAAAGTCCACAAATACGTTAAAGAAGTTTTCACTTTAAAAGATAAAATAAAATTGGGGCCAAAGATTAAAATGGCAATTTTGTCATATTGAGTAATACATCCGTACTCTAGAATACCTAGTTCAAGAACTGACAATTGTGGGGCATCGCTTATCATTGTACTTACCTACTGTTATTCTTAAGTTCGTTCTTTCTTGAGTATAACCATGGACTTATTATAGTATAACTACCATTATTCCTATTAAAACCTCTTTCTTTCAAACAAAGATTTAAAATCTATTCTAATTTCAAAAATACACCATAGACACAAAAAATGCCGCACAAAAAAAAGTTCGAAAAACAAACATACGGATCCATAGACAAGATAGAATAAAGCCATAACCACAATCCATACCATAACTACGTAATTAATCATTCCGCGCGAGTGACTGATCAAGCCATCAAGCCCGGTTTGACAAGCTCGTCAGTTATCCAAACAAAATGGTAATTATACTCGAGTTGTGTTTACTTCAAACTAATGATATGACAGCAAACAGTTAATTAGGAATATCAGGAAATGTTTTGTGTATTTTATTGATGTCAAAAAAAGCTCTTTTTGCTTTTAATTGGGTGTAGTATTTCAGTAAATAAGTGGATTTTTTTATAAGTTATTTATATGATATAAAGATTAACTCGCCGAAGTCATAGCTTGTAAACTCGCTCTCCTTTCCCACCAATCAAATTAATTTAGGGTGAATTGCACGAACATGCTTAGAGCGGTTTCACATTATCCGATCCGATATCGGTATCGGACGCCGATCCGATATCGGGGTAAGTAAAATGTATGAAATATGTACCTGTCTTTCACATTGTCCGGCCCGATATCGGATATCGGAGCCGACACCGATATGTCGGCGGCACCATCGGACGCCCGTGAGCCATCGGACGATAATGTTTGCATGTGTGCTATACGTGTATCTAAATTGTCTCTGTGTGCGTAGAGCCCGATGCTAGTTTACTAGTTTGGTTGTTATAATTAAAAAACGTTCTAGGTGCGTTTTGTAGTTTGCTAAAAATAGTATAAAATGCTCCCTCTGAATATCTAGCTTCCACAATGGGATGTATCCAATACTGTCTGTGGACAGATCTTTTTTTGCGTCTCAAATATAATAGATACAGCAAATAAAGTTTTCTATTATAGTCTGCCATGACGACCTGCACGCACTAAGCTATCGAGCAAATGGCCGTATCGGAACGATTTTATCGGAAATATGTGAAAATAGCACATGTGTCTATCGGCTATCGGATGTCGGCTATCGGTGTCCGACACCGATATCGGATCGGATAATGTGGAAACGCTCTTAAGTTTATTTAGTGGCTTTTGTTTAAAAAAAAACAAAATTTGTTTATTCAAATTTGTACTCTATATAATGCACCAAATAGGACACTATTTAAAACGAACCTCATTTGTTTTTTAAACACATTTAACCGCTACATAAACTTAATAATGTTCGATCATAATGTAAACCTACCGTAACATCATCTACAAAATATAATTAGTTCTGAAACAGCCTTCGGTTGCTTCGTTCAGGTAAACTGCATTAGTTCTAACCTAGGCAACCTAGGTTCTAGGTCTTATCGATTGAGCTAGACTTGCCTGGAAGGCTGTAGGATGCTCGGTAACTGAGTTAGTGGTTATTTTTAACTGCCTTTGAAATACGTGAGTTATGACTTGATTTTTTTAACAGCCTCCGTGGTCTTGTGGTTTGAGCGCTCGGCTCACGATCCGGAGGTTCCGGGTTCGATTCCCGGTGGGGAATTGTGAGACCACCCTCAGTTTGGTTAGGGCATTGCAGGCTGAATCACCTGATTGCCCGAAAAGTAAGATGATTCCGTGCTTCGGAGGGCACGTTAAGCCGTCGGTCCCGGTTACTTTCTTCGGACAGTAGTCGTTTCATGAGCCATGTCAGAGGCCTTTGGCGGCTCAATAACTCTGACACCAGGATTGGTCAGGTTGACCATCCACTCGATAAGAAAAAAGACTTGATTTTTATAAGAATGTTGAGAGAGATTCTTTAATGTCAATGTTTTGTTCTTGTGTTAAACTTTTGCACAAACGCCTTTATACATTTTCAATTTCGACATATACAATAAAAACAAAATAAACAAAACACAAAAAGTAAGTAAGTTCGAGTAGGTCAGTGGCCAAACCTGGTGTCGGAGTTTTTAGACCGCCTCAAGGCCTCCAGCGTAATCAAATAATTGAAACATTCAGAACCAACAACTTAACATGCCCACCAAATCTCGGTAGCGCTCAAATATAAATCCCACTATCGGCCACCCATCCAAGTAACAGCCGAGCTGCACGTTGCTTAACAACTGCAATGTACTAACATCGCTTAGTCAAACTACGCTACGCTACGCTAAAAAATCTTCATGCAAGCCCAGCGGAGACATTAATAATGAAAATACAAACTATGGGACTATTTCATCGGAAAAATGTCTCTTATTAAGAATATCTTTTGAAAAATAAGTTCTTCTTCTTCATCGAGTGGATGGTCAACCTGACCAATCCTGGTGTCAGAGTTATTGAGCCGCCAAAGGCCTCTGACATGGCTCAGTAACGACTACTATCCGTAGAAAGTAACCGGGACCGACGGCTTACCGTGCCCTCCGAAGCACGGAATCATCTTACTTTTCGGGCAATCAGGTGAAAAATAAGTTGAAAAGAATGAAGGCGAAAAATAACATTAACATGACAAGCCCGTTGGCACAGTAGCAGTGAGAGCGCTTACTGTGTCGGGGGTTGCGGGTTCGATTCCCGCCCGGAGTCAACAATATGTGAAGACATAGTTGTTGGCGACGACGTCTGGGTGTTTATTATATCTATACTAATATTATAAAGAGGAAAGGTTTGATTTTTTGTTTGTTTGTTTCGAATAGGCTTTGAAACTACTGCACCGAATTAAAAAATTCTTTCACCATTCGAAAGCTACACTATCCCTGAGTGACATAGGCTATATTTAGTTTAAAAAAAAAATTTATTATAGTTTTGTGACAATAAGCGATTTTTTATATTAAAAAAAGACGTGTGGCACTCGGGGACTGCCGCGGTGAAGCTATTGCATAGCATTTTGTATCAACTTATGCAATTATACTATATATATATTTTTTTAAATTATTTTATTCATGCAGTATTGCTTATTGTGGGTTCACCCCTCCCGCCTCCTCTCTCTCTCTCCCCTCCCGCCTCCTCTCTCACCGCTCCCGCCTCTTCTCTCTCACCCCGCCCGCCTCCTCTCTCGCTCTCACCCCTCCCGCCTCCTCTCTCTCTCACCCCTCCCGCCTTCTCTCTCTCTCTCACCCATCTCTCTCACCCCTCTCTCTCACCCCTCTCTCTCACCCCTCTCTCTCACCTCTCACTCTCACCCCTCTCTCACCCCCCTCTCTCATCCCTCTCTCTCATCCCTCTCTCTCACCCCCCTCTATCAGCCCTCTCTCCCACCCCTCTCTCTCACCCCTCTCTCTCACCCCTATCTCTCACCCCTCTCTCACCTCTCTCTCTCACCTCTCACTCTCACCCCTCTCTCACCCCCCTCTCTCACCCCTCTCTCACCCCCCTCTCTCACCCCTCTCTCTCATCCCTCTCTCTCATCCCTCTCTCTCATCCCTCTCTCTCACCCCCCTCTATCACCCCTCTCTCTCACCCTCTCTCACTCACCCCCCTCTCTCACCCCTCTCTCTAACCCTCTCTCTCACCCCTCTCTCTCACCCCCCTCTCTCACACCCCTCTCTCACCCTATCTCTCACCCCTCTCTCTCACCCCCCTCTCTCACCCCTCTCTCTCACCCCTCTCTCTCACACCTATCTCTCACCCCTCTCTCCCACCCCTCTCTCTCACCCCTCTCTCTCACCCCTCTCTCTCACACCCCTCTCTCCCTCCCCTCTCTCTCACCCCTCCCTCTCACCCCTCTCTCTCACCCCTCTCTCACCCCTCTCTCTCACCCCTATCACTCACCCCTCTCTTCCACCCCTATCTCTCACCCCTCTCTCCCACCCCTCTCTCTCACCCCTCTCTCCCACCCCTATCTCTCACCCCTCTCTCTCACCCCTCTCTCTCACCCCTCTCACTCACCCCCCTCTCTCACCCCCCGTCTCATCTCTCTCTCTCACCCCCAACGCACAATCGCACACAAAAAAAATACACAAAACAATGAAAAAAGTACAAAAAAAATGAATTATATCTAAGAATTAAATTTCCCATTTTGTTTAAATTCGACGCGAAAAATTGAGAATGTGTGTTTCATGTTTAGTACCCGTGCGAAGCCGGGACGGGCCGCTATATAAAATAAAGTCGTCTCTGTTTCGTGTCTGTTTGTCTGTTTGTCTGTATGCTTAAATCTTTAAAATTACGCAACGGATTTTGATGTGGTTTTTTGTAATAGGTAGAGTGATACAAGAGGAAGGTTTTTATGTAAAAAAAATCCCGAAATTCCCACGGGAACGGGCACAACGCGGGTATATGTAACCCAAGGTATGAAAAACATGCCTAAAAAAATTGGTTATTGGCGTGCGCTACTAAATCTATTGATGATACACAAAAACAATGTTCTACACAATCAAAGTACATAATATCATTGCAAACAAATAAGTTCGCGAGGGCATATGTCTAACTATTATAGTTAAGCCACAATAACCGTTTTTAGTTAAAATTAATTAGTTAAAAAAGGAGTGTAATTTTAAGTTGATGATATTCATATAATGATATGAATCTACATCAAAATAAATTACTCTACAATCAAGGTTAATTATGTTTCTTTGTATACCTTTTTAAATTATTAAAATCGGACAGTTAGTTTCAGAGTTATGATGAGAAATATCACTACATAGTATAAAATAAAGTCGTCTCTGTTTGTCTGTTTGTCTGTATGCTTAAATCTTTAAAATTACGCAACGGATTTTGATGTGGTTTTTTGTAATAGGTAGAGTGATTCAAGAGGAAGGTTTTTATGTAAAAAAAATCCCGAAATTCCCACGGGAACGGGCACAACGCGGGTAAAACCGCGGGGCGCTGCTTACAAAATAATAATGCTCAATGGCGGGTCTCTTATGGCTACTTACTGTTTCGTGCGGTCAAAGCGCGCGGGGATATACCTATCTACCTACGAACTACGAACGACGAAGACGCGCTATGTAGGTATTATCCCGAAATCTTGATTGTGTATACCTATACATATATACTCGCGCGAGACATGTAATATTTTAGCCCCAATTTCCCACTTTAAATTTTGATTGTGTATATTCCTGCGGGAGACACGCAATGTTTTATCCCGATTTTCCTACGTGAAATCTTGATTACCCGAAGCGAAGCGAGGGCGGGTCGCTAGTATTCTTATAAAGTATTTGTGTATATATATGTAGTAGTATCAGTGAGTTAGATTCCATAACACAAGCTTAGAGCTTACTTTGGGTCTAATTAACCGTGTGTGAATTTGTCCGGGTATATTATATTATATTATTATAACTATCACTTATTCATAAATCTTAGTCCTGTACGAGACAGCATTTTAGCTATAAAATGGTTTGTCTCTTTCCGACATACGCTATTTTCCAAAGAGCAAGAGAGCCAAAAAACTTTATAACAGTGTTTTAATTAAAGAACGTTTATAAATATGCGGTTAGCCAATAATATCCCACTGCTGGGCAAAGGCCTCTCATTTCACCGAAGATATCAGTACATTGAGGAGGATTGAAATCTAAAAGGATACAAAAATGAAAAGCGTGTAAATTACAATGAGCCATTGACCACGTAAAGTCTCGCCGAATACACAAACGACTGCAATATGTTTGACTCTTCGACTCCTGACGACTTCTTACGACTTCTTACGACTCCTTATGATTCATGACTTCTTGTCCCCGTGATAAACCCCTCTTGAAGGCGGTCGAGTAATCATTCCATACTTTTGTTATGAAATCTCCTCTTGGGAATCTCTATGCTGCGTTTAGTACACTAAATCAATCATAAATTTTTATCAAGAATTTTGGTAGTAGACGTTTTTTAAAATTATAATAATAAACGCCTCGGTGGTCTAGTGGCATGGGCACTCGCCTACCAATACTGAGGTCTCGGGTTCCATTCCCGGCTCGAGCGAAAAAGAATTCCCGGGTTGATAAGTAGGAAACATGGTTGGGTTTGAGATCACCAACCCGCATTAGGCATGCGTGAGACATTACAGGCCTATTACTCTTACAATAATAGGTTTGTAGGTATAAAAATTTAAAAAAATATACATAATCTTACAAAGTTCTTTGGACAAAGTTCTTAGGTATGAAAACTTACCTCATCACTGAACTCTTTTTCTCAATGGAAGAAGTAGTTTTTGGTAAAAAAATCAATACTATCCCGAAATTCTGTAAAACGAAAAACCCTACTGTAAAACGCCAGGATACATAAAACGATAAATGGCAGTAATTACATAACCCCTATACACCCTTTGCATGACTAAGTACCTTCATTTTCTCTTCTAAATGATCCTTTAATGACCAGTTCAAGTAACTAAGTCGGTGTGAACGAGGCATTAGTGGAAGTGTCCACTCAGCTGATTGTTGAGTGCTTTTATCTTGGGTATCGCTGACTGGACGAATTGAGTGATCTCTATCTATACCTATAGGTAATATCAACCTATATCTATACTTATAGATGAAGACAATGTCTGCCTTTATCTTTGCTTAAATATAAAATTAGGTTTAAGTAGGTTATTACCTAACCTTAGTGTCGGTGTTTTTGGACCGCCTCAAGGCTTTGGACATGGTCTAACTATTGAAACAAACGGTACCAACAATTTTACGTGCCCTCCGAAGCACGGTAGCGCTCAGATATAAATGCCACTATCGGCCACCCATCCAAGTACGTTGCTAAATATTCGCGATAAGTTTCGAATTGAAAGTTGCAACATACATTAATAAAAATGGTCTGTTTTTTATTTTTTTCTTGAGTCGTCGAAATATTTCCGCCAATTAAAAATATATTTTTAACCGAGCTACAAAAATCAGAACTCATTTCTCTATTTTCGTGTGCATTTTTTGTATATAACATTTTGAATGAATTGGGAAATTCTTTCTGCTTTTATTTCGAGAATAGTTTTTACCGAAACCTATTTTAAAAGAGGTTGGTAGTTCTCATGGTGATCACTAAATAGTATAAAAAAAATGCTTTCCACTGTCTGTCCCTATGTACCTATGCTTAGATCTTAAAAACTACGCAACGGATTTTGATGCGGTATTTTTGAATAGATAGAGTCATTTAGGAGGAAGGTTTATTTGTATAAAAATTCCCGGAATTCCCACGGAAACGAGCTCAACACTACAAAAACCAAAACAACGTAAACATGTTGAATTTGCTACTTTTACGGATACACATCGCTTTTATTTTAAACTAGCCGCGCCCCTCGGTTTCACCCACGTTATACCCGTTCCCGCGGGAATTTCGGGATTTAATGTATTCCATTTGTTATTCTGATGTATAACCTATATTACTGTAAAGTTTCATCAAAATCCGCTGAGTAGTTTTTTTGGGAAAGAGTAACAAACATACATCCTCATACTTTCGCATTTATAATATTGGTAGGATTTTTTCTGAATTTTCAGCTCCTTTCCAGAAACCACTTACAGAAGACACTCAATTCAAAATGAGTACTATTCTTATAAACCCAAGAAACCAGAACGTAAACATGGTAAAAATAACATAATTTAAGTAAAACAACAACTGGAAAGAAAAATGTAATACTTTGATCTCACCGACCCATTATTTCCTCATCACATCGGTTCGTATTGTGACTCCGTGGAAATATCAAAACTAACTTTAGGAAGACAAATAGTCCCCTGAAAGTGAAAGACATCACTTATTCAGACAGTGAGCGGGAGCGACACAGGTTAGCTGAAATTGTTGAGTATTTTTAACTGCCGATGCAAAAAGAAGAGTGTTCAAAGTTTTACGTGTCTGTTTTTTTCTTTTGAGATCTCTATTTTGTATGTCGTGTGCGAAATTAATAAAAATAAAGTGTATAAAGCCTGTAATATCTCCCTGCTGGGCAAAGGCCTCTCATCTCACTGAAGATATCAGTACAGCATTTAATAAAGGTAAACTAATTACATTTAATAGATAAATTAAATTTAATAGATAAATTTAATTTAATAGATAAAGGAGATGATTCAAATCGTACCCAAAATTTAAAGTGCCGGCCTTTGAAAAAAAATATTTTTATCGTATGGAAAATGATGTTTTAAATATTTTTTATCAAGACGGTAAATGTCTACGACCAACTTTTGAACCCTATAGGCGACATCAAAAATCATAAATGAGCATATCAATATATCATCAATATAAATAATTGTAATAAACTATAAACAACGCTAGATCGCCTTCATATGCTTGGAACTACCTGTTTGTTCTATATATGCATAAGCCCTTAATTGAATACATTCTATATCTTTACAAAAACTACAATAAGCAAGTGTAGTTAGACTTATGTACGTTATGTACTTATGTACAGTGTAAAATCTAACGAATCTCAAGGGACCGAACATTTTTTTATCGTTGATTTCTATATCAAATAACTTAAAAAAAATTGATCATAGCTTTTAGTTGTCAAAAGAAAAAATGTTTAGAATGTCATTCCCTAAAATATACATACATTTTTTTTTGTTGGCCGGCACTTTTTTTTTGGGTACTTTTTGTATGCAACTTGAATCATCTCCTTTAATTTTATTAATATCATAGAGATAACTTTATAAAATTAGTTTTTTCAGTCGAATGTTTTATAATTTTCCATATCAAAAGTTTTAAGTCAGTCAGCCAGTGTTGAAAATGAGACGATGTTGTCTATTACACAGATCAAATCATTGATAACTCATTATACTCATACTAAACTAGCAGCGCCCCGCGGTTTAACCCACATTGTGTCCGTTCCCGCAGGAATTTCGATATGAAAAATAGCCTATAGCTTTCTCGATAAGTGGACTATCCAATACTGAAAGAATTTTTCAAATCGGACCAGTAGTTCTTGAGATTACCGCGTTCAAACAATCAAACAAAGTAGCTTTATAATGATGAATTCATTAATAATCATTCACCATTGGAAACTATTTTCTCAACGAAGCGGAACACATTAGCTATTATTATCTAGTTATTAGTCAATGTTTACTAAAGTTACACCTTACCAAAACCTAAACCAAATTTTACCGAAATTTCGAAAATATCGCTCCAGAAAAATTCCAACCGACACCTCCGCGGTAATGGCCCCAACTCTTCCTCATACCTCGTCTATTCGCTTAAGCTACAGTTACACATGCTCTAGAATAGCATGCTAAAAAACGTGCTATAAGTATGCTTAATATGAGTATGCTTATGAACTGTTTACATTTGCTAGCAATAAGCATGCTAGTTTTAAGTATGCTACTTAATAAGCATGCTCAAAGCAAACACTCCAAACACAAATGCGATTTTAGCATGCTCAGTTCAAACATGGACGATGAAACAACCATCCGTACGGAGCGCATCTATTGCGACTGATCGCTACTAGCATGCTCAATAAGCAAACCTGTTCACACGCGCTAAAAGCACGCCCCCTTCCACCCGCGCCGCAGGTAGCATGCCCAAAAATCGCACGGCCGTCGATTTTTGAGCATACTCGTAATTAGCATGCTAATTATTAGCAATGTTTCGACACACATACCACTAAGTAGCAATTGCTCAATAGTGGCATGCTTTCGTGCTAGTAATGAGCATGTGTAACTGTACCTTTATTTTACTTTTGACAGTTCAATTCGTAGCGCTTAATGTGTTCCGAATCGATATAGATAAAAAATAATATATTTTGTTCGTGAATTTAATCGATTTTACTGATGATAATGTGGATCATCATTAGGTATGTGGTTTATAACCAGCAGGCCTAGCCAAGTTGCAATTCTATGATCGCAAACGCTATAGAAAACGAAAATAATGTATGGGAATGACATTTCTCTAACGTTCAGAATAAACGAATAGATAATTCGTAGACAAGTTTACAATTTATCGTTTCGTCAAAACAAAGAGAATAGAAAGTTGTCGATTCTACAGTGTTGATCGCTTCATCCCATACAAATGGTAGCCAAGTTGCACTTTTGACAAGCGCAAACGAAACGAATTCTAAGTTTGTGAACGCTTGGGAAGCGAATGGGAAGCGATCGCTAGGACCTTGTAGAAAACGCTAGAAAATGGCGGATTTACCATCAGCTGTTACTGTTTTTGAGTGGTTGTTTATGAAAGTAATTGAGAATTGTGACTGGGAAGTGAAAAAAACATTGATTTTTTGAACACAATTGCCTTCTAGCATCTTAAAATGCATTCTTTAAACATTCAATTCAATTCAATTCAATTTATTGTTCAATAATGTTGTGGTGTGCTCACTCACAATGAAGCAGTGTGGTTGAAACGCCGGAGAAGAAATTTGTATCAAGAGTGCACAGAATCCATCCGGGAAATGTCGGATACTTTATTTAGAGAGCGATTTCGTTTCGACAAATATCCTGAATGCAGCACAAGGGTCAGGGAAAGAGCTATATACGCAAAGGCACATTCAAGCCCGAAACACCATTGAACGCTGCTTTGGATTACTCAAAGGACGGTGGAGATGTTTACTGAAAGACAGGGTTCTTCATTATCACCCGCATGTGGCTAGCAAAATAACAATGGCATGTGTGCTACACAACATCGCATTGAAAGCCGGGCTACCACCACCAACACTACCTCCGGCTGCCCACGAGGATGGTCGAAACTCATCTTCTTTCGTTAGAGAAGGCACAAAGAGCCTTGCTCAAGATCTGCACCTTCAAACCGCGAATATACCCCACCTTTGAACTATACAAGGAATGCAAAGTGCTGAGTATTCGACAGCTCTTCATCTTAAACACCCTACTAAAAGTGCACTCACTCACACCCTTAACTAAATCCATTTCCAGAAGAAACTTCACCGTATGTCATGTTCCAGCATCAAAATACGCATTCACAAGACACTTTTTCTACTTCTTAGGCCCTCACCTTTACAATAAGATCAATAAAATCATTTCCCACCATTCCTTAACCTACCCACGTTGTAAACAAGTGCTGACAGAATGGCTTACATCAAAAACCTATGACGAAATAGAGACACTCCTAACCTTCTTATCTTAATCACACATTAATATCCATCATTATCCTAAATTCACTCTTCTACTACACACACAAAATCCTGCTTCTAAACTTGTGTAAGTAATATGTATTCATAATTAATATTATAAGAAACCCATCAGTACTTAAAAAGTTGTGTAAACCGCTGTTTTATAACTAGCTTTAAGTATTCAAAATGTTTAATGTATAAAGGCCAATGTAAACCCACCTCATAATCTGTTAAACTCTATAGTAAAGGCACTCAACGAGGGAATGGGACTGATATCCCTACATACAGATTATAAATAATCTAGTTAGGGGTCAGTTGTAACACTACAATTAACTTCTTAGCCTTAATCTTAGTAATTATAAGCACATAATATGTACACAACTTCTATGGCAAATAAAGATTATTCTTATTCTTATTCTAATGATATACCCATGCAAGCTTCCACCTCCGATCCTGTGGGTAGTCAAAATGAGGGAATCCAGGGAAGAGCCATGCTAAGATGTTTGTTAAATAGATTACAATAATAGCATTTTAAGTTGTAATTAGTAAGTGGGGAAATTACTAGTTTTAGTTCTTATGTTAATTTTACAGAATTTGTTTAATAAAAGAGGATATTATGTAGATAGATATTTTTTATTGTTCACACCATTAAATAATTACCGATAATATTTTTAATTGACATCTCTATAAGAAAGTACTTATCAAAATAAAATAAATTTGTTAAACTATTGTTTATTATTTCTTTAATTAACTTGTGGCATAATATATGATAATTAGTGTAATAAAATTTTAATATTCGTTATAATATACATTAAGTAAGAAAGGTAAGTAGGTATATAACTCTTTAATACAACTGCACATTAGTTAAAGAATAAAAAATTAACTTAAAACCCACAAACATTAGCAAAATACAACTGCACATTAGTTAAAGAGTAAAAAATTAACTTAAAAATCATAAACATAATTAACTCAAAATGCTCATCATGGCATTTGAGGTGATTCGAGGCTACAATGGATCTGTTGAAGGTAGTGATGGCCTCAACTGTGGCAATATTTCTGCTAAATTATTCAGAACCAAACGACATAAAGTTTGGTTTCGATTTTCTGCCATTTCAACTCTCCGAGCTTCCAGTCGTAACCTTTCCATCTCCTCCTGAGAGAGAGCAACTTCAGAGAGAGTGGGCAGCCGAGATGGGACAGGAGATGCTGAGGAAGTAAAAATTATACCTATTACACACAAATAAATGTAATATGTAAAGTAATATGAGTTAGTTTGTTGTTCAGTAAGTAATAAATCAAATTGTTACTATTACGTGTTTGTTTGTAAGTATGTCTTCCAAAGTATCTCTAACATAGGAGATGCCTGCTCATGAGCTAATAAGTGTGGTTAGTTTGTTTTGTTTATTCAAAGCTGGATAAACATAATAATTTACATCCTATTTCAATATGATTTAATTGGTAGATTTTCATGAGTTATTGAATAACTAATGATATGTATGGTGCTTACTTTTTTCCATTTATTCATTGATTTATTTACCCCTCCACCGGAGTTCATGAACTCTGTTAGTTCTTACCCCAGACGGTCAGCTTTTATTCTGCCTTGTGCCCCTTTTTTGGGCCTCGTTATATCACCTCGGCTAAAAAAAGTTTAAATGTTATAATAGAGAAACAAAAGGACTACATGATGAGCAATATAAACAATCATATTATTAAGTAGGTACCTAGTCGATGTTGCATCACGTCATTGTTTATGTTTCAAGTTCCGAAGTATTAGAAAAAGCAAGATTTTCGGGTAATTATTTGATTTTGCTTCTAATTTATGTACCTCGGACTGCTCCAGGCTAGTTTGAGATCTCGATTCCATCTTACAAAAGTGATCAGTTTAATAAAATTATAACTCGTGGCTTACAAAGCAAAAAACATGTTCATGCTATAATAATCCTACAATTATGTTTATAATTATGCAATGTATTAACTTAAAAATGATAAAAAGAGTATACTTTTACCTTATTTCACTCATTTTCCAGCACAAAACAATATTAATAATAATTTTTCACCCGCGCCGTGTAAGAATTTCACAATTCACAAGCAGTGTTGCCGTCCGTTCTACAAAATTAAAAGTCCCTCCCTAGTAATATGAAAAATTCCGCTAAATATTGGTAAATATATATTTTTTATATCCGCTAGAAGTCGCTAAATCTTATCGCTGACGTTCAAGTCTAATCTCGAAGTTCGCGCCTTATAAATTGGGGTTTTGAGAGGGCGCCGATCGTTTAATTTTGGCAAATATTTTGATTTTTCACAAAAAATAACAAAAAAATAAAATCAACACATTTATTCAAAAAATCACACAATGTTCTGAATGATAGAAAAGTCACTTTTCTAAGAATTACATAATTTATTATTCAAAATCAAAACATTGTGGGGTTGAAATAGAATATTTTGTGCCAGAACGGATGTTTATGGTTGTTCAGGTGTAGTGGTGGTCTTAAAGAACACATTATTCTTCATATATTTTCGAAAAAAAAGTCACATTTACAACGGCTCAAAATCCGCTAGAAGTCTCTAAATATTTTTTTATCGCTAGCTCATTTTTTTTTGCCGCTAACCACTTATGAATTCCGCTAGATCTAGCGACAAAGTCTCTAGAACGGCAACACTGTCACAAGACAGCCTGTGACTTTGACATTGGTTTGACGTTTCAGAACGCTAACCATAGGCAAAAGAGGTAATCTATTCTATCCGTATTGTAGAACGAGCGTTTTAAACAGTAGCGTCAACTTGGCTAGCAAGTTATCTCTTTCTACAATCGCTTTCGCTAAAGCGTTAACGTTTGTAGAAAGAGAATAGATACGAAACGTTTGTGATATGGCTAGGCCTGCAGTTATTTTATTTTTATTGTATTATTAATATCGAATGTAAGGCGCAAATTAATAATAGATAATTAAGAAAAAGATAAATTAATGTTAAAAATAGCAACTCATACAATTAACTCACTAATTTATCAACCGCAATTGTTGCTATATAAAATCACCCAAGTCAAACCTAATACCAAAACCAAGCTTCCAGAAAATTACACTCTTTCGCTGCCATTTTTCTTCTCATTGTGCCACTACTGCTCATATCAAAGCAAACCGTATCAAAACATCCTACGGGTGGTCCGACCTTCGTACGGGGGTGGGTAATTAATAACAAGGGGGAACAGACCCCTGCTCGGGGGGTGAATTCAAATATTTTGGGTAAATGACTTCGAAACAATTTAGCAGTTTTACACCATTCCTACCCTGAAGGAATTACTTGGTCATGGCTTCAGGAATTTAGTAAATGTGTTTACTAATAAGAGTGTTTCCGTTTATAACTTAATTTTGTAAACTTACTGAGAACAGACGTCTTGTGGGATGGGATAATAAAAGTGAAGAAAATTAACTTAAGTAACTTAGAACAAATTGACTTTTAGGTACCAAACAATAAGTTGATTCGTTAGATCAGTAGTTTTTTTTTGCTAACCTATATTGTCTATTGTCTCCCCCAAACATCGCCAACCTCCTGTGTCCCATAGTTATTTGTATACTAATCGACCTACAGAGTAATTAGAGTTAAATCTAGGAAAACCAAATCATGCGAATTCATTGGGTTATATTACTTTAATGTTGCGGATTTAGTCCTAATGATATCAAGTTAGGGCTCCCACACAAAACTGCGATGCGATGCGATGCGAACTGAAATAGTTGTATCTATCGCCATTACTACAGTACAAAGAAAAAAGATGAATATATTAAATGGAATTCGCATCGCATCGCATCGCAGTTTTGTGTGGGAGCCCTTAGTGCTGGTTGCTGAGGTTTATAGCGGACACTACTCATTTGCGAATTGAAACTCATAATCAAATAAGTAACATCAATAAAAAATAACTAAACATTAATTCAAATCGTTCTGAAAAGAACGATCTATAATTCGAAAACTACACAATTCATATGAAAACCATTCAAAACGAACCAAATTTTCGACGCAAATCACCAAAACCTACAAACGCCCATAACATTAAATTGAACCAACGCAACCACAACATTATAACCGAACGCCAACCAAAATTCGATACACGGAAAGTATTAAAATCATAAATACAAGTGCATTACATAAGCCGGGAACCTATGTATATAGCTTACGGAATAGTCTTGTAGGTTCCAATTAAGTTCGAGTCGCGAGGAGGTACAACTAGGTCAAATATTATAGCTCCTACCCCTATACTAAGCTTGGGGCGGGCGGAAACCGTTTTAAAATTGACTTTGCAGATTCCCTTTTATTTGGAAATCGGATTTTTCAGTTGGAGCATTGGTAAATGTTTTTTAATCAATTTTATGTACACTAATGTTGTAACATTCTACTTATGATTCCAATACTTGACTTATAATTACTACTGTTATAGCGCAGACAACTAAAACACTCAATTTAAGCAATTTCACATGATGTTATAATATCATTATAATATAACATTATAACATCATTATAACGCGACCAATTAACCTGGCGAGCCTTATGTCAAAATCCTCATACTAGTTGCATAAAATTTTGATATTAGGCTGGCTTTTGAAAACAGTTGGGTTATACGTGAAAACTTCGTCGAAACTACATACACAAAACTCTTTGGTAAGATCTCGCTCGCTCCTGATTGGCCCTACGCGCAGCTGCGCTCTCATTGGTTCTTCTTTATATGACGTTGCATAAACTACTATTACAGTATTCAACCTTCTTCAAATACGAAAGGTAAATTAAGTTTATTTTATTTCGTGTATATATTTTTACTATCTGCAATATTGCAAAATAGATTACCTCAATAGTTTCGTTGACTATAAATTTATTGGAAAAATAGATGGTAAACTCGCATTAAAAATGCATAGCTTTTAGCTTGATGGATGGTGGACGGTGGATGTAGTATCCAAGGAAATTGGCCGAGTGCAAGATTTCCGAAGACGTCGTCGACGGTACAGCGAAGTGGAGGAGACGAACAAGGAAGGCTGACCTTATCACTAAGTGGGACACAGCCAGGAAGAGAGAGAGTCTAGGGATATCAGTATACAATAACGTAATATAAAGTATTAGCCTGTTATGTCCCACTGCTGGGCCAAAGGCCTCTCATCTCACTGAAGATATCAGTACAGTAAAGAGGATTAGATGTAATCACCACGCTTGCCTACTGCGGGTTGGTGATCTCAAACCCGAGCCATGTTTGAAAAGAACGAAACATGTTTGGGCTCAGTTCATTTACTTGTTCTACTCTTAATAAAAAAAAAATAACCGAATGATTCAAAAGAGTATTGAACGTTTTATAGAATGTCCTTGAACAGTACGCGATGCCAAATTAAAATGTATTTTAAAGAATGAATATCTTGTTAGTCTGTTTACATTTTTTTTCAAGACATATAACTATGATTCACGGGCAGATTGTTTACTTGTCACACTAGGGTAACCATATATTACGTTGTTACTGGGATATTACAAAGTAATTAAATATTTGGGTGGCAGTTGTGATGTACCCGAAGTTAACAACATGTGTGAACTTAATTCATTTTAGACATTCATTTTTTTAGTATATTTTTGTTAAGTTGTTCGTCTTAAATACTAAATGACAATATAATATGCAGTAGGCTATTAAAATATTATTTACTTAGGTGTTTCATTCATAAAATATTAATTTGTAAATGTAGGTTAGCTGCCATTATTTTATAGCCTTGTAAACTTATTAACAATTAAGTTATCATTATTATTGTTCGATCGACCGTACTTTGTAATGTCCATTTTATGTAGTTCATTTGACATTTATCGTAAAAATAGTATGTCATGTACAGGCCAAAGAATTATCATTACATGGAGGAAATTTAAGAACCTTATTCTGCAAAATGTAATATCTCGTGCCAATTTACTTTTTGCTACGTTTTGTTTAAATGTATAATCGTGAAATAATTATGACACAATACTTAGGCAAGCGCGGTGATAATGTCACTGTACTTATATCTTCAGTGAGCGGAGAGGCCATTTCCCATCAGTAGGACAATTCAGACTAATACATATTTTGCCGTAAAATAGTACTTGCCCAAGTTTAAATTTTTAAAAAGCGCACAGAAGTAAATTATTATTCATGACTGATATTACTGAGGTCTTTGCCATGCCCCTATACTATATAAATCATAACTTTATACTAGACTTTAATTTTTTAAATATCCCTGATCACGACACCGAACCATGGTCACCCTAGCTCCTGGCCGGTCTCCAAACCATTTAAAATTAATAACTTCTAAACACTTGGACATTTTACATTATAATATGTCCTAAAGTGTATACTAAATAAAAGAAATGAGTTGCTTTAAAATTAATTAAAATAGAGAAGTGAGTTTTAGAATTAAAATGAGGAAAAAATAAAGATTAATAAAAATAGGTTTACTGCCAAGTTTATGGCATTTACAGTACAGTTTAACTCACGGTAGAATGAAGATGAGATATGAGTTTAGTGTGAATGAGAGTAACTATGTGTGTGCATTTTAAATTCTTCCCAATTTCATCAAGAATTCCTCGATTTATATATGGGTTTTTGTATGAAAACTGACACTGATATAACGGAGAACTTTGTCTATAAATCTGGGTGGATATTCGCAGAAGGCTATATAAGATACTTCTTAGCTATAGGGTTCGTTTTTATTGAAACATAGCGGAGGTGCACTGAGCTCAATTGATCAATACATACTTTAGACATAGCATTGAACTTGTCAAAATCTTTACGTAATTGGAACCGAATTGTGATTGGAACTGAACTCTACGAGCCCGGTTCTAGATTTAAGGGGAAGCTTGTTTGAGAGACCGCTGAAGATTATCCTGTAAAACAGAGCGATGCAAACCTTTGTGTTATGAATCTTGCTCTCGCATCACGCGCTATTGAAAAATATACACGATCTTGCCCTTCAAGAAATCGATCTATTTTTATAGTTTCATAACATCTCGATTGCTCGATGCTTCACTTTGATGTCCGACGGCGATCAATAACAGTTATAGTGGACATAAAAATCGTTTACGTTAGTTTTTAATATCATATTTTGTTACTTTTTTTCTAAATACACTTTTTCATTAGATTTCATTAAAAGTGTTTAGAATCAAAAGTTTACACTCAAGTTTCATAATCATAATATTGTTAAATTTGTGTTTTTGTAGTGAGCGCTACCGTGCTTTGAAGGGCACCTAAAATTATCAGCCCCGGTTGTTTCAATTGATAAAGAAATTTGGGTAGTAAACATTTCGACACCAGGGTTGGCTCCTAACCTACTCGAAATACTGAAATAAATAACTGATCACATTCTTGATTTTTCCCCCTAATTACAATGTCCTTTTTGTTACAACCTACGCGAACTTATTTACAAAGGGCGATGAAGACATTAGTAACTAGATCTTCGTAATTAAAACAAAAGACAAAATAGAATTTAAAAAGAAAAAAATGCAAGTAAGTTCATTAAATTCAACAGATGTCAAAGTTCGCGCTCGCTCGTTTACATTCTTGTCAATTCGCTCAATCTGAGCGAACTCCTAAAAACCTTACCATGACTTCGCTCTTCACCATCAAAGGGCAACAAATACACCAAATATATTTGATGTAAACGTCGATCTTACAAACTCTTTACCACTATAATAATATTAGTATCGATCTTCTAAACATTCTTCACATTTTTGATCAGCTTGCGTTAACAGTGATTCATACCTCAGTTAGTCAGTCGTGGCCTGCTCGATCCTAACCTTGCTTTTAACATCATAAATTAGACATTTATTTTTTTCACGTCGGAATATATTAATAAGAACAATGAACTTTATTACCTCTTGCATCTTAGTTTTAAATTATTGTAGTAGAATCAGAGTTATTCATTGTTCGCGCACGAACCGAATTAAAAGGTTGTTCTAGACTTTAGGGGCCATATTACACGTAATAAAAACAGTTTAGCTATCAAATGGTTTGTCACTTTCTGACATACGCAATTTTCCGAAGAGCAAAAGAGACAAAACACAGTATTTATAATAGTGTTTTAGTTACTCCGCGTTTATTAAAAAGGCGGTTAGGCTTTATTTAGAAAGCCTTAGGTAATTACAATTAAATGATATGTGAACCCGTTGAGAGTGAGTAGCTGAATGTATTGTGATTGGGCGTATGTTTGTGACGTAGTCGTTGCGTAGATGTGACGTGTGTTGTGTAAGTGCAACGTGTAGTAGTGTGTGTAGATGTGACAATAATTGTTGCTAACCGGTTATTAGACGGCGCGAACATTCACTCATTTCGAATAGGTGGCCAACTCTGGTGTTGGGAGCTATTACACCGCCTAAAGGCCTCCGACATAGTCTATCGACTGAAACGATTAAGACTGGTTGCTTAACGTGTCCTCCGAAAAACTGTACGAGTAGCACTCGACCAAATTCAAATAGAGGTTGAGCTGAACGTTGCTTAGCAATCAGAACAATAAAATGCGAAAGTTTATGAGGATTTATGTATGTTTGTTACTCTTTTACGAAAAAACTACGGGACGGATCTGGATTAAACTTTACAGTAATATAGGTTATACATCAGAATAACACATGGGATATATTTTATCCCGAAATTCCTGCGGAAACGGGTACAGGTGCGGCTAGTTTCTGTATATTTTTTGTTCTCAAAACCCAATATTTCCATTACGCAGCTATTCTATATCTAGTTTTCTATAATATCTATTTTGGTTAAGAATCTCTCGGCGCCAATAACAAATGTCAACCAGATAATTACTGTTCGAAATAAATTAAATCGAAGGTGAACCGAAAAATAGAATCCAAAAATATGTCACAAACAATGTTGTTTACTTCTGAACAATAAAAACGCCATAAAACCATTCAATGTCTAGCAAATAGGTCAATGTCTAGTGTTACGTCAGCGCGGGTTCGATCCCGGTCCTTCTTGCACCGATTCCGTTTATTTTTAGTTAATTTCATAATATTTCACGATTTTGATTTTGGATCCCGATCAAAATGTGGTCGTGAAATTATGATCTGTGGTGACATTAGTTCTATTACTTTTTTTAACTACCGACAGCTGTAACGTATACTTTTACAAGTTACCTTTTTGCGAAACACCGACTTTTATTATACAACAGCTATGTTTTATTTGAACCACCACTTTTAATAATGGTAAAAATGGGAACATTTTGAAAACTCTGTTAACCTTTTTATATGCCGAAAGAATTTTCGAAATAGGTTTATACAAGAAGGAAATATATGAAGTAACAAAAATTAAATAATTGAGCTAGTCACGGAAGCACCTTTTTCTTCATTGCAGTCGGTTAAAAAAGATATAAACTTACATATTTGTCTGTTTTATTAGTGAAATTAAGCTAATTGTTAACTTATATAAAAAAAATTCTAAAATCATTTTGACCATTTTCAATTTTCCATGTTGTCAGATGCTTTTGTGAGCTATAATAAAACAGCCATTTTCTCTCCAAAATAAAACAAAAACATAACAATAGCCAGTTATTTCAATATCGCACTCGTTTCGACAATTGTTTATTTTGTGAAAGGCGAATCAAAGTGAAACGCTGAGGGTCAAACACGCTCTTTGTACCTTCACAAACATTATTTTATGTAGTAACACCATGTTATAATGTTAATTTGGGGTATATTATTATGCGGAATTATATTTTAGTATTTAACTCATTATTTGTTTGAGGTTTTTGAAGGACTTTGAGAACCAGTGGTAGGATTTTTAATGAGTGTTATTTTTTATAATATTATATTCTGAACATTATATTATATGTGTATATAAGCCGATTTTAAGAAATATTTCTGAGTCAATTGATACGGTTCCTCAAATAATCTATTTAAATTTTGAAAGACGTGTAGGTCTTTTAAAATGCAATTTTGAAATCCGCTTAATTTATATTAAATATAAAATTGATTTTTATATGTATTTTGTATTGACTCGATACATTGGTTCTTATACTTCTATTTGTGGCGAGGTACTAAAAATAAACTTGTACAGTTAGGGTGTTAGGAGATATAACATTTATTTCTGTTGATGTCCTTTTAACCTCCAACGCAAAAGATAATATTTTAACGAAATGATGAAAATGAAATCCACTGAATTTATATTTAATATAAATTCAGTGGATTTCAAAATTGCATTTTAAAAGACCTACACGTCTTTCAAAATTAAAATAGATTCATTGAGGAAATTTATTCTTTTTTATTAATTTTTCTGTTGGAGTAATTAATTTTACTCTGTGATTTTACTACAATAATCATTACCAGACTCAAAGCTTCAATGCGAAAATTTCGCAAAAAATTAATAAAAAATAATCAATTTAGCATTAAAATTTCTCTACAGATTCAAGATAAATATTTCGTGTAATTTCCGCTACGCTACACTAATATTAATTCCACGTTAATTCCGTATTTACCTTCACTTAGCTTATAACCGCAACAATTATTCCCTCCTGAAAATAACCCCACATTTTCCGCAACCCCTGGCCACCGCGCTGGTCACCTTGGTCCACTAAATATTAATTAATAAGCCGGTCTAATTGTGAGCGCTTTGATTTTCAGCTGTTTATGTAATGTCCTCATTGTTAGCCTTGGAACAGCCTGTTTTATTCATGTAGGTAAAGAAAAATCGTTACTTTGGTTAGCATTGTAGGTACTAAGATGTAAGGAAAAGAGAAAATAATTGGTTGTTGCTAATATTGGTTAGTCTGCGCCCCGCGGTTTTACCCGCGTTGTGCCCGTTTCAGTGGGAAGTTCGGGATGAAAAATAGCTCATAACCTTCCCGTTGAATGAGGCTATCTATTACAAAAATAATTAGTCAAATTGATTGATCTTTAGACAAACAAACCAAAAAAACACACTCTTGAGTTTATTGTATTAATATAGATAAAAAGGTCTCTAGAGTTTGTAGTTTATGGTATGAAGTATTTGTGTAGAGGGCGCGACTGTCGATATTTTTTAAAATACAACCCAACATTATAAGAAACGATGAATACAAAGATTGAGGTTGATTTTCTGCATTTTTGTATGTAAGTACAATAAAGTGGACACATGTAATTTTGGGCAGTAACTACGAGTATGATAATAAAATACCCATAAGATATAATTTTTCATTTCCTCATAACTATGATTAGAGCTCTAAAAAAACTATGTTCAAATACTGCTCAAAATATTCCCACTTTGAGCTTCATCGTAGTCGGGTAAAAGATCACTAACGTTCAAACGTGGTAAGTAAACTAAGCCACGGGGACTGGCCACTTATGCTTCTGATTAAGTAATACCGTGAGCTTTCGATGTCGTTAAGGTATGTTTACACTGGCCGAGTGGCCGGGTAACAGGTGTCCAGTGATTACCAGATGTGAACGAGGCTTAATAATGAAATTATGAGTTTAATGTGGATTTCTAAAGCTTGTGCTAATACTGAGAATTGGTTATCGGAAAATTGGTTTCTAATCGCGGGTTCGGTCGCTTATTTTAATGTGATATCGCTTTTTAGTTAACGCAGCATTAAAGTATTAAAGCCTCGTTATAGCACGTTAAACTGTTGATTGTGGTTTTGGGATGAAAAGTATCTGATAGGGGTCGTTTAGATATTAGGGTGTCAATTATAAATTCACGTTTAGATATAGAGTGTGTCTATTATATATTCATATAAAGTACTAGCCGTGCTCCGCGGTTTAACCCGCCTTGTACCCGTTCCCGTGGGAACTTCGGCTTTGTCCTTTCTCAGGCTCTGGACTAACTGTGTACCACATTTCATTCAAATCGGTTCAGTAGTTTTAGCGTTAAAGCGTAACAGACAGACAGAGTTACTTACGCATTTGTAATATTAGTTAGGATTTGTGTTTGTACATGTATTAGAATCAGTTAGTTAGTTTCCATAAAACACTACACTACATAAACATACACAAACACTTTATAACTGTGCCAACGGGCTTGTCAAATATAATACATAGCTTTGTCATTAAAAACAATAGAACGGCATTTTCATTTCAGTACAATTTCCTATCTTCAGTACTTACTGCCGCTCTCACAGACATTCATTACATCGCCACTTAATTATTTGACATAATTTTTCATACATTACATGTTAAAATCACTTATTAACTCCTCTACTAAGGAAGCATGTTTCTAAGTAAGGGCGTCAGAGGACTCTCCCTCCGCTTGTCTTGTTTGATCTCCCGTAGATGAACTAGCCGTCAAGTTATGTCTTGTATATTTTACTTAACAACTCTAAGTTTCCAAAGGACCTGTATGTGCTTTGTCAAACTTTTAAGCGACATACCATCAAAGTTGTCACATCTCTGTGACGTTTATCTTGAGTGAGTGACGGAAAGTTGTTTTAGAAAAGTGTATTTTTTTGTTATAATGTTCCAAGTCAGTTTCTTAATCTATATCGTCCCACTGCTGGGCAAAGGTCTCCCTCAAACGCTAAGTTATACACATACTTTTTTAAATCGAAATATATATAGATATAACGTAGTTTCAATACCAAATATTTGTATTAAAAACTTTTTGTCAGAAAAATGAGAGGCTAAATATTATACTCTTACATACAGGCAACAGGCAAAATGAACTAAAATAAATTGAGCTTAAGTATATAAGTTATCTTAAACTACTGCTTCTGTTATGGTCTACTTTCTGCTAGACCATTTATTACCCATAAATATTTATAAAGGAGCGCATACCAGAGACAAGATGTCTAACAGTTTTTGTCTGTTACAGACAGCTACAAGGCTTCCCTAGAGCAACCTAGTGTTTGATGTAAGATTCATTTAAGAGACTATATCTTTTGTCACAGGACTTTCGACATGGCCATCAATATTTTAGGGTCATTCATTCATTAATTTCTAGTAGGTTAGTGGACAACCCTAGGTCGAAGTTTTGAGACCACTGAAAGGCCTCCGACATGCTCTGACGACTGAATCAACCGGGACCGACTGCTTAGAGTAAATGTGACCATATTTTTGGTCTCAAATCCACCATATTTTGTGGTTACCCTACTTGTCCCTATTTATGACTACACAAGTGAAGGTATCATATACTAACAAAGAGGCCTAGTAGATGTTATCTCGTGCCCGACGTTAGCCAGCAATAAATACTGTGATAATATCTCGGCCCAGCGGATATACATTAATAAATTCAACAATGGTTTGTCTTTTTGTTATCTCTGCTTTTATTTGCTATTAGTAAGTATAGGATATTTGCATAGGCTATTTAGAATTAATTGACTAGGTTAGTTTCAATCGTTAGACCATGTCGGAGGCCTTTAGAGCTTAGTTTGGGTCTAATTAACCGTGAGTGAATTTGTCCGGGTATATTTATTTATATATTTATTTATTTATGAACTAGGTATTTTCAATAAGAGTTTTAACTTCCTTACTAGATTCAGTAGATCCACATCTTGTTCAGTCAAACACTCTTACTATATTTATTTCACAGATTCTGATCTCAAAACTTAAAATATAGTGAAAAAGCTTTGTGTAAGACACCAGTGAAAACATAAAAAATCGATGGAAATCTATCGCGACTTGCCACAATCAAATATTAATCACCCCAAAAGTGTTTGAAAATCTTCGCCACCAACAACACACCAAATCTTTATTCATTCAACGTATTATTGCTAGCGATACATTCCGTAGCTTTCCCATAAAACCATTCTTTTATAAACCGTTTTACACGGGATATTTGAGCGATATTATCATGTATAATATTTCCGTGCACAAGATATACAACGCCGATAAGTCACGAACCAATCAACGGAGGTAACATTGAGTCAGTTACAAAATAGGTTACATTGTTAAAAGGTTATATCGTAAAAAATAGGTTATAGTGTAAATATGATACACTAGCAGCGCTTTGCGGTTTTACCCGCGTTGTATCCGTTCCCGTGGGAATTTCAGGATGAAAAGTCGTACGTACTTATTCAAGATCTAATTTATATCTACGCCAAAAGAGGCACCCATTAGTGAGCCGCAACACCCAAAAATATACTTCACACTACGTATTTCGAAAAATATACATAGAATATATTTAGAATCACTACATATTATAAAACATAGTCTGAACTGATTTTGACGCGGTTTTTTTAAATAAATAGTGATGCAAGAGAAAGGTTTATACGTATAAAAATTCCCGAAATTCCCACAGGAACGGGCACCACGCGAGTAAAAACGCGGGGCGCTGCTAGTAATATACAAACTAGCACCCTTGCACCCGCAAAGGTACTAGGGTGCCACCCTCTATATCACAATATATAGGTAAAAAACCTTCCACATAAAGCACTTAGCAATGTAATGAATACCATTAATTTCTTGTAAAGTGTCGCCTGCACCATGTATTCGGGCCTACGTTTGTCTGTACGAGTATACAGCGGGAATGTTTCCCGCTCGCATTGTTGAGGTCCCTTCCTCAAGGATGTAACATTGACCCAAATCCGAGTTTCGATCGTTGGGTTTAAATTGTAAGATTTTTTGCTGCATTTAGCGTTAGGAGGTTCTGAATTCAAAGGGAAGTTGAAAGTATAGTGTATATGAAATTAGTGTGGATTTGTATAAATAGTAGAGTTTTTAAGTCGGTAGAAATTAGTCAGGTCAGTCTTCTTCATCGAGTGGATGGTCAACCTGACCAATCCTGGTGTCAGAGTTATTGAGCCGCCAAAGGCCTCTGACATGGCTCAAGTAACGACTACTATCCGTAGAAAGTAACCGGGACCGACGGCTTAACGTGCCCTCCGAAGCACGGAATCAGATAAGTTAGAACCATAGACAAAGAAACCTCTTCACGTTACAGTTGGACACAAGTTATATGAAAACAATTTTGTAAATACAAGATATTGTTTTAAACATGGCCGTTAACCGAGTGATTATATTCTGTTTGAGGACCCAGAAGTTAACTGAAAACAACGAGTTTTCTAAGACACAGATTACTAAGAACAGTGCAATGAAAGAATTCGGGAAACAACTATTATAAACTAGCAGCGCCCCGCGGTTTTACCCGCGTTGTGCCCGTTCCCGTGGGAATTTCGGGAATTTTTTTACATAAAAACCTTCCTCTTGAATCACTCTACCTATTACAAAAAACCGCATCAAAATCCGTTGCGTAATTTTAAAGACTTAAGCATACAGACAAACAGACAAACGACAAACAGACGCGACTTTGTTTTATACTATGTAATGATTGAAATAGTATAAGAATGATTCATATCAGAAAACACTTCATCAGATTACTTTAGTAGTAGTATAAATGTATAATGTAGATTAATCCTCCTTTTTTGAAGTCGGTTTAAATACAGTAATAGTTTTTATCTACACTAATGTTGTAACATTCTACTTATGTTTCCAATACTTGACTTATAATTACTACTGTTATAGCGCAGACAACTAAAACACTCAATTTAAGCAATTGCACATGATGGTATAATATCCACATCGATATCGTAAAATCTCATTATAACATCGCGCCCTGCGCGGCGCGCGCCCTGCGGCCCTGCGCGCGCAGCTGCGCTCTCATTGGTTAGATTTTAATGGCGGCAAGTTCACTGTGACAATACACGTACGCGTGAATTTAATGTTTCGCAATGTGTTTTGTTTTTAAAATTTTGTTTGATTAATTGCATTAGTGAAGATAAATTAGTGTATGCAACTGCATATAACACGGGTATTAAAACACTCGTTACTATTATGAAACTCGCTGCGCTCGTTTCATAAACTCACACTCGTGTTTTAATACCCTTCATTATATGCCAGTTGCATAAACTACTATTCTTCAGTTTTATAAAGCGGCTCTAAACCCAGTAAAAGTTGTCATCGCTGAATATTTAACAAGTAACTAGATTTGTTTTCCTTCGATACTTTCAATGGGAAGAATTTTTCTTATTCACAAGGAATTGAGTTCGCAACTTCTGTCGGGTCTTTCAATATATTGGGTCACGAAGACGAATGGCTTGTGTTCTCACAGGTGTAAAAGGTGAAGACAGAATTTCGTGCGTATAGATTGAGCGATTTTCAAGCTGTGTCTTGACGACAAGGCTAACCTCACACATACAATAATCTACACTAATATTATAAAGAGGAAAGCTTTGTTTGTTTATTTGTAATGAATAAGCTCAAAAACTACTGGACCGTTTTAAAAATTTCTTTCACCATTCAAAAGCTACATTATCCACGAGTAACATAGGCTATTTTTCATCCCGAAATTCCCACAGGACACAACGCGGGTAAAACCGCGGGGCGCTGCTAGTCTATACTAATTATCAAGAGGTATTTGTAAGTTTGTTTGTATGTTCGAGCTAATCTCGGGAATTACCTGTCCGATTTGAATTATTCTTGTTATGATAGATAGCCAATTTCAACAGGAAGGATAAAAGCCATTTTCCATCCCAAAATCCCCATGGAAAAGAGCACGACGCGAGTAAAACCGCGGGGCGCTGCTAGTATTATCAATACAGTATGTGTTGAATTAATATATTGAGTGCGTGCGATCTATATTGCGGTATTGTACAATATTATTGCAGGATTTAAAGAAATACTCGTAATGATGTTTTCACGAATATATATATTACGAATATCGGGGAAGGCAATGGTATTGTCTGAAATTTACTCTGAAACTCTAGATTTAAGAGTAAAATGTGCAACTCTGTTAATGTGTAATTAAATAAATAAATCAATATTGGATAGTGTGCGGACAAAGCATTGTCTATCAATATTTATTTTTATTATTGTCAATTTTATAACATTTTCATACATCACAATATTATTAAAGTAACCCTTCGATCAACAATACACAACTAGATATCGGGTCACGTACAAAATCAAAGCTAAATACTGTCCGCGTGAATGACGTGTGACAACTTATTTTGTTTACTACCGTACTGAAACAAAAGTTTTAAAACAGTTCGAAGTTCAACCTAATTACAACCATGACACCTAGCAATAAAATAGCAAATCTTATGAATAAAATAAGAGCTCACTTTTCAAATGAGGACCTATTCACCGAGACGTTTTTTTTTGCGCCGACCCGACATCTAGTTGTGTATTGTTGATCGAAGAAGTAACCTAAAAGATTACTATTACACTCGCCAACTAGCAGCTCGCAGATTCGCTTTATCAAAACGAACATTTAGACGCGACGGTTTTTGGAGATGAATGTAGTAGAATCAGTATTTGGTTTGGGATTCGTGTAGGTTTCCTGAAAGAATACTTGTTTTGAGGACTCACATGATTTTGATAGATACCTCAGTCCCTTAGAATCCTTAATCCGGCACTGGACACATGGATATGTTAAAGATTAGTTGGATTTGCATGAAAGCTGATGAAAATGAATAATGCAAGAAATGAATCGGAGGGTGTGACCGTGTGGGTAGCATTATAACTTTGTGATCTTAAAAACTCGCTAATATTATTTACCAAACTTTACTTAACTACTACCATTACTCATTTTCATAACTGTGTTTAGATACACTTCAAAAAACGCAGTCTGTGTTCCATCAAAGAACAACAATGCTCGTACTTGAACGTGTCTATAAATGTTTAATTTCTGATTCAAATAAATAGACCGTTTGTGAGAACGTCCGCAGACAAGTGCGCAATACGACGCATTCTCGCGTACGTCGAGGCACGCGAATGTAATTCAATAAAAAATCTCGCTCGCCGCAATAGCCTTCGGCCGCCGCGTAACAACACGTCCAGAACAAGCGAATGGTTTACGAGCAATCACCGCCGCCGTCCACTCCGCAATGATAACACTATTAAAACCACAGCCGACATCAATGTTTTAACATTTTAACCATTTATGGTGAACGCCGCCATGACAGTTATTTTCCCGCGCGCGATTAAATGGCGGGCGACAGGTGTCAACGTTTGCGATCTATAAAAATAAACACTTACCCGAGAGTGGTCATGGTGACGATGGTGTACCAGAAGGCGGCCGGGATGGACGTGAAGTTGGTGTCCTGCTCGTTCTTCTCCGCGTAGAACATCACCGTGGCGAAGATGATGATGGCCATCGCCAGAGAGAACACGAGGAAGCCGAGCTCGCTAGCGCACGACTTGAGCGTGTAGCCCAGGATGCGAAGCCCCTGCGAGTGCCGCGAGAACTTGAAGATCCGGAACACGCGGAACACCCTGAGCGTGACGAACGCGCCCGACACGTCGTCGTTGTCGGTGATGCCCAGCCCGATATAGTACGGCAGGATGGCCACCACGTCGATGATGGACATGACCGAACGCACGAACTTGCAGCGGTCCGGCGCTGCGAACAGCCGCAGCAGGTACTCCGCAGTGAAGATCATCACGCACGCCGTGTCCAGGCAGAAGAACACGATCTTGTACCGCTCGCCGCAGGGCAGCGTGCCCGCCTTGCCGGGCCGGTGGCCGCACGGCACCGTCTCGACCACGTTGGCCATCACAGATACAGCAATGAAGAACCCAGTCACATAGTAGAACACAAGGGCGGCGGTGGAGGTGTGGGGGTTCTCAAACGCGCGCCACATCTTCTGCCGCAGGTCAGTCAGCTGCGGCAGGCTCTGGTCGCCCGCCTCGCTCAGCTTGTCATCCATCAGCCTCTCGGCATTCTCCCGCTTCCTATCTCTATAGTCCTCGTAACAACAGTCACCAATCACGTCGGGCAGGATCCCGAAGAAGGCGAGCTCCTCGTCGTAGCCCGTGAGGCACTCGTGTTTGGGGTAGTGCAGCTTGCCCGTCCGGTAGTAGTTGAGTATGTGCCTGAAGATGTCGGGGTCTCTGTCGAAGAAGTACTCCCGGCTGTCCTCGTCGTAGAAGAACTCGCGCTCGGTGGAGCCGAGCAGCGAGTCGGGGTACTTCTCGAGGGTGTTCCGCCATGTCTCGAACCGGCGGCCGGACACGTTGATGAGGAGCTTCTCGTCCTCGGCGCGGCGGCGGTCCTTGGGCACGGGCGGCGGCGGCAGCGGGTGCGTCGCGATGGGGACCCAGCCGATGGCGGCGGCCCGAGCGAAAGGGAGCCACGCGGCGACCGACGCCATGTCTGAGCACGCCACCGGCGGCGCGGCTACTAACCTCCCCCCGCGACTATTTCGGGCAGCCCGCCCAGATGACGCGGTGTTGCCACACTCTCAATATAATTAGCCGAGACATTACTGCACTATTTATGTAACATTGTTGTTGTTTATGATTTATTCGTTTGATGTTTAGTCTCTCGTTAATTGAACTGCACTTGTTTGTCGCAAATGTGATTCGCAGTAAACTGTAAAATGGAACGTTATTTGGTATGAGATGTTGTTTTCCCGATTTTCTAGAACAATTAAAGTCTTGTGTAGTTATGATGACGCATATAATAACACATTACTATCTAGATTTAACGGCACTATGTAAACGTGAGTTATGATCAAAAACATATTACGGGAACCTATTTGTGTTGACACCCACCATTTTCCCGGGATCTGTCATCGACGTAGGCATCTGTACACTATTTTCAGGATTCTTTTTAAATCTGAAAACTGGAAAACTAAAACTATTAAACTTATAACTGACCTGATAGCCGCTAGAAATTCTCAATTGACCTATTTAATTGTCATTGCATTATGCCAAATGCTTCTCACATTTTTTTCTTTAATTGATATAATTAACTTGTTCCTGGGTTAAATAATATATAGGTTTATAAAATAATTATTTTACCTGAAAAATCGACCTTTAAAAAGTAAAATATGTATTATTTACCCGATTACCCCACAATCCGATGACATAGCAACCCCATCCCGGGAGAGCTTTCAGCGCGCATGCGCAATTCGTGACGTCACTGCCTAATAAATTGATTTTCATATACCTGTTTCTTTCTTGCACATTATTTTTCCGATCGCTCCGTCTCGCTCGCACGGCTCAAAGCTAAAGGCAACCTTTTGTATAGTTTCTGCCCCCAAAAGCGTACCCATTTCCAAAGCCTTTTGTCTTGTGCTGCTGAAAAGACCTGGATTTAGCTTCAAGCCTTCTTGTTTTTTTAATAGCTTTACGTGAAGCTTTTAGATTTTGGGAATTATAAAGCTTTCCCGCTAAACTATAACTACTATTTTTAAATCAAATTTTTGACAAAATGCTTTCGTAAACAAAAGAAGCCTTTTATTTTAA
Organism: Cyclophora albipunctata; assembly: GCA_963082685.1. Lineage (NCBI taxonomy): Eukaryota > Metazoa > Arthropoda > Insecta > Lepidoptera > Geometridae > Cyclophora > Cyclophora albipunctata. The sequence continues at coordinate 860,895 of OY720137.1, read as the reverse complement.
AGAACCAAATATTTTAATTATTTAAAGAAATTATGGTATAGACCCTCATGACTATAGGTACTGATACCTTCGCTGAAATGAAGGACCTTTGCCCAGCAGTGGGATATTACAGGTCTTTACGGGAACGAAAAAATTGTGATAAAGCATAGTCGGATAAACGAGCCTTGTTTAGATAAACATAATTAAAAGGTCGATAAAATATGAAGACTATTATTTCCATACAGTTAATAAACAGAATATAACTTGATATAGGTATAGTGGTAGCGCCCGTGGTATTAACCCTTTCCCGTAGGAATTTTGGGATAAAAAGTAACCTATTTTATTCCTATTGGACGTGACAACCATAATAAAATTATATACTTTTCTAATTCGGTTTTTAAATTTCTGGTTTTTCTCATTATTATTTTTTTATTTATTTATACGTAACCTCGCTGTCTCCCAAGGTCAAAGTCGCAAAGGTCTCCCCCAATTCTTTCCATTATAAGTAAGGAAATGGATAAACATACCCTTCCTTTTTATTATTATTTATTTTTATTAGTTGGTGCAGATATCGCTTATTTCTCCTTTTGCGTTGGAGATTTTCTTTATAATTAAATTACAAAAAAAAAACAATGATCATCGTCTAACGATTGCATCTACCGGGACAGACAACTTTACGTACCCTCCGACGCACGGTAGCGGTCAGATAGAGATCTCACTAACGGCCACCCATCCAAGAGGCAGAGCTGCACGTTGCTTAACGATTGTAACTACTTAATATCGACCCAACAGAGACAGGTATATACATACTTATACTTACAAATACAAAAGTTGGGCAACTAAGTAATCAAAATAATTATGTGCTTAAGTTCAAGCAAGGTATTCTAATATAATTTGTGATTTGTAAATGTTATGCTTGTCGTAACCTGGACCCACAGAGGCGGAAGGCAAACAGTTCGGCGAGAGACAAAGGTAATAGGGTCCCGAGGGAATGAACACATCTGTTCCTGAATTACCGACTGGAGTGTACTTGTGTTGTTTAAATATGGTTTATTAAGGGTTTATTAGGTACCACGCGTGCCGAAAATTATAAATTCATGAGAATATTATCAGTTATCAAAAATACTTTTTGACCGATTAAAGATATACAAACATTTTGTTGATTTTGTAGCTTTCTACATAAGTTGAGAGTCCCCCTCTGACAATTTTTAGTCGATCATTACTAAGAACATCTCCCACACTGCTACGTTTTTTATAATTGATGCACTTAGCCTTAGTTATATATATGTCGTAGGATAATTTGATACTTCGAATCTTCGCGAAAATCCTAGGGGTTTTGCGAAAACGCGGATAATTAGACATAGGCGAAAAATGTTAATGAAAAGAGAGAGTTTAAACATGAAAAAAAAAGCGGCCAAGTGCGAGTCGGACTCGCCCATGAAGGGTTCCGTAGCAGCGAGTAACATAATAAAGAAGTTCTTGAAGTTCGTTGTACTTGTTTTTTTATTTACATTTGAGTTATTGAATGAATAATCAGTATTTTTTTGCGGTTTACGATTTATGTCGTAAAAAAAAAACTACTAACTAGACCTCGTTCAAACCAATTTTCGGTGTTAGATTACATTGTTATGTACATCATATATTTTTTTTAGTTTTATCATTCTCTTATTTTAGAAGTTACAGGGACACACATTTTACCACTTTGGAAGAGTCTCTCGCGCAAACTATTCAGTTTAGAAAAAAATGATATTAGAAACCTCAATACCATTTTTGAAGACCTATCCATAGATACCCCACACGTATGGGTTTGATGAAAAAAAAAAATATTTTTTTCATTTCTAAGTATGGGAGACCCCCCTAAAATTTTTTTTTTTTCTATTTTAGTGTGAAAATATTAATGCGGTTCACAGAATACATCTACACACTAAGTTTCAACAACATAGCTCTTATAGTTTCGGAGAAAAAAGGCTGTGACATACGGACAGACGGACGGACAGACAGACAGACAGACATGACGAATCTATAAGGGTTCCGTTTTTGCCATTTGGCTACGGAACCCTAAAAAATAACCCTAACCTACCGAATAGTAAGTAATTCGGTAGGTTAGGGTTATTTTTTTTTTCATGTTTAAACTCTCTCTTTTCATTAAAATGACATACGGCTGTCCAGTAAGATTTGATAATTTTTCGCCTATGTCTAATTATCCGCGTTTTCGCAAAACCCCTAGGATTTTCGCGAAGATTCGAAGTATCAAATTATCCTACGACATATATATTACTATCAGCGCCCCGCGGTTTAACCCATGTTGTGCCCGTTTCCGTAGGGATTTCGAGATTTTATTACTTATTGTCGTATATAAAAACCTTGTCCTGACAATAAGGATCACATAAAAAAGAAACATCCAGTTTGGTGCAGTCGTTCTGAAGTTATGCGCGTACAAACATTTCGGCAAATCATTTTTATTTGTATTACGAAAGCGTACTACGTAAGGATTCAAAGAAGGCATACTACTAATGCGTGCTACGACTTCGGGCTACGAATGCGATAAGATTGCCTGCTACGGATGCATGCTACGGAAGCGTGCTACGGATGCGTGCTACGAATGCCTGCTACAAATATGAGTAATGAATGCTACGGGTGCAAACAACGGATGCGTGCCAAGCATTACCATAACTTCACCTCTACTGTCAAGCTATGCAGCCTTCTATAATTATTGCGTAAATTCGCATCTTTCATGCAGAACTACCGTGCTTTACTGTATCTTCATAACACTTCTTACTCTTTTCGTTACATAGGAAACCGTCGTATAGTTTCGTTGTACGAGTAAACTCTCAAAGGACAGCTGATAGCCCTAAGGCCCTCAGAAGTCTTTAGGTAGAGATTTGTTAAGGAAATAACAGATGGCGCTACTGTACGGAATATTCTTAAATAGTCTACATAATTCGTTCGATGCTACCAGTGGATGCTACACAGATTTCCTGTGCGTTTAGTTCTCTTTTTTACCACTAGATGGGTCTGTAAAATTAACTCCCGTTCTTGTTTTATCAGTGTGGGCAAAAAATAGGATTTTATAATCGAGATACGACCATTGTTATCAATGGATTCGACAAAATCCTTGTGCTAGTATAAATGTTAAAGTAACTCGTGTCTGTTTCTTACTCTTTCATATTCAGACCACTGAACTTATTTTGTAGAATGTTAGCATAGATATAGATAAGAACTTGGAGGTGGACACATGCTCTTTTTATCCCTAAATTCCCTCGGGAACAGGTATGCTGGGGAATAAACTGCTAGTCACCGTATGGCGTCATGTAATAAGTACGAGTATATGATGTACAGGGTGGCTTATCTAAAATGGTTAGTATAGGTCAAGTTGGAAACCATACAAGATACGAAGATCTTTTCTTAAGCACCGTGTCTTCAAACTATGAAAATCCTTTTAAATACCACCTTGTATGCCTCAATATTGGGTGAAGCTTAACTTTGTTCTGTGCACAGAACAAATTAAAATACATGAAAATCTTTGTAAAATTTACATTTAATCTTACATTAATCACGAACTATTTACAATAGAAAGCGTTCTATGTTTACTATACATACACAAAAATAAATTCATGTGTACTCCGGAATAAATAAACGAATACATGTCAAATATTTTTTTCATAAAATGACATTATTTTACATTTTAATGACATTGTAAAAAGTCAAATTATATAATTATTATTATGATATTGTTATATCTATTACTTGAAGGATTAAATATGTATTTTGATTCAAAGAAAGTAGAACAGAGAATACAAATTTAAATCGTAGAGAAGTTTAATATACTGGACACTTATAATTTTTTTTTACAATATCATTAAAATATGATTGTAAATTTACACTACAATAATACGTGATAACAATTTACAATCATTAATATTACAAAGTTTACATTTTTTAATGTAAATTACATTAATTAACGTAAGTTTTCATTAAACACGGTTCAGTAAACGATAATATACGTGAAAACGCTTTATTCAGTCGTGTTAATTGTTGTGCGCAATTTTTGTATACCAACAAAAATTTGCTTATTTTTACGTATTAATAATTAAGTAGATACCAAATTAAGTAAATAAGATACTTAAATATAATTAAATTTTTGAAGAAGATAGAACATTGCACTTCTCGTCTTTGGTGGTAATTTTAATTAGACAATCATATTGCATAGTGTAACAGTATAGGGGCGGTACATACAAAAGAAAGTTGTGTTAGTTGCCCATTTATAACTCCAGTACGGCTGGACCGATCTTGATTATTCTTTTTTTTTCATTTATCTTAGTCAAGAAAAAGTAATAAGTACTAAAAATCCCGAAATTCCCACGGGAATTACACTGCGGGTGAAACCGCGGGGCACAGCTAGTAACTGATATTTGTGGCTTCTTTTTGACCTACTTCACAAAAGGAAGAGGGTCTAATTCATCTGATTTTTTAATCTGATTATAGAACTGCTTCTTAACCGACTTCAACAAGAATGGTTTGTTCGATACATCGCTATCTTTTTTGCACTATTTGTAAACCAATATATTGACTTACTCAAAAAAAAATACTGACTAAAATTTTTTCAACAAATGTTGAATTTTGAACAAAAATAAACCAAAGCATGTTTTGTTGTTATCAATACAACTGTCTAATACTTAACTATAGACTAGAATCATTGCAAAAGGGAAACATAAAACAAAAATTATTATACTTAAAGTTATAAACATTTACTTAAACTAAATAATTACTTAACGCATTAATTTTCTGTCAGCTTCGCTTCCGAATGTTTTTGAGCATTTATATATCTGTTTTAATCATTATTAAACCATTACAATATAAAGCTTAGTAAAAACAATGGTTTTTAATCATTAAATACAAAATCCAAAAACAATTATTAATAATAATATAGGTAAACGTACTCACACGGGTTTTTTCGCGTTAGAAAGTTAATAAAGCAAGTAATAACTTACTTTTTATATCCCGACGTTTCGAGGGGATTGCACCTCTCGTGGTCGCGGGTGAACTGTTCGAAGTTCACCCGCGACCACGAGAGGTTAACTGTCTAACGCGAAAAAACCCGTGTGAGTACGTTCACTATGTGTTCAAATCGTGTAAGTTTAAAAAATAATATAGGTAGTTCAAAATCTGCTTTTAAATTTGGTTTTCGGTCACAAGAAGCTAAGCAAAACCTATTAATTAAATCATTTGCACATTCAGACTAGATTTTATTTACTAAAATCTACACGTTGTATTAATATCGATAAAGGTGTTTTGTGGTTTAAGATCGTCGCTCATCTAACGGCCCAACATTGCCTGGACTAATATAATCTTATTTTCAATCGTTTTGTAAAACTTTTTGGGATATAATACCATCTCATCTTACATGGTGACTAAAGTGTCGGAGTTTATGAAACCCCGGAGTTATCTCAAATATGAGAAATGAATTAATGTAAAACAGGAAAGAGGTAGATAATGAGACGAGAGGCGGTAGCTGTTTGCCGGGTAGTTAGATGAGCCATAACTTTTATACGTAACAAAGTAATGCCTTTTTAAAGACATTTTAGCTATCAAATGATTTGTTTCTTTCCGACTAAAGCTGTTTTCGAAGAGAAAAAGAAACAAAAGCGCTTTTAGTTTAAAAGCGTTTATGAATAAGGTATGTGCACATTTTTGCCATTGGAGTTGTTTTTTTTCGTATCCATCAAACGTAGCACGGCATAGCTCTGATGTACGAACACCCTAACTCCGATACCAACACAACTTTGTATTAAACTAAAATAATAAAAAATAAATACAATTAACTACATATTTAGACTTTTACGTAATATCACGCATTTTGTTTTACTTTTAAAATACTGTTTAGAATGAAACCGAGATCTTTTGACTAGGGACACTAAAATTAAATTAGTACTTAACTTTAGGTACAAAATAACGTAGGATTATATTGTTGTCTCTTTACGTTTAGCTTATCAGAAAGAGATGGAATGATACGTATGGAATGCGTTATTTTATTTAAGTTATCAGTTGCTACTGAAAATATACCTATGTACATTTTTCAAACTATGCATTTTATTTTGTTGCACAAAAAGATGGTTTGATTACAAATACTGATTTTTAAATGTTGTTGTTTTTCTTGTTTTTTGAATGCAAGTGATGCATCGCATTGGTTTTGCATTGTAAAAACAACGCAGTTTTAATTTTTTTAAAGCAATTCTTAACTCAAAAAGCTTCTGCATTCAATTAACCGACTTCAAAACATGAAGAATATTGTCAATTCGTCGGCTTTTTTTAAATTTGCTAAAATGAAAATCATTTCACTATCCGATTTCATCGAACACTTTTGCTAAACATTTTTTGATTGTCACACATTTTTGTTCTATTATTAGCTAAATTTGCTCGAGATACATTTCATTTATTGCTTTATAGTTAAACTAGAAACTATATTAATTTGAAAGCAATTGTATTTACAATACATAACTTATGGTTTTACAAAAATGTATATTTTAATAATATTTGTGTATACACTGTAGATAATCAATAATTACAATTTATATATTGCAATGTATACAATATATATAATGAATAGAAATGTATACAATACAATATGTAAAATTAATAAATAGTGACTAAAATTTTAATCATTCATAGTTGAACTACTAAAATTAATGACAAATAATGGAATGTGTATCATATGCCTCATTAATAAATAAACCAAATACAAAATAATATTTGTTATACATATTTGTATCTCAAGCGTAAAAAACTATAATTATAAATTAGTTGACTAAATTAGAAACTAAAGTGACTACGCGGTTGACTAGCAACGTACTCGTATGGATAGAGATCATTATACAGTTAAAATGTCACCGCATTTAATACATAGACGACATATCGGTACACGGTATACATATGATACGGTCCTCCCTATTCCTTCATAACTAACTTCTTCCTGACTAGCTTATACTGTCCCACAGCTGGACAAACATTGGGAAGTTAAAATACCTTGCAGCAAAAAATAACCTTTTACATTATAGCCCTTTAATTAAACATGGCCAAACTTCTGTTATAATGTTATGCCATTAATAAAATTTTGAACATAACTTTTTGCCGCTTATTATTTATGGGCAAGTTTGACTGTTGGTGACTTTATTTTGAGGTGACTTATAATAGGTATTTGATGTTGTATATCGGTTCTACAGATAATATTATTAGTCGTCATGTATGAAACACGATTGAAACCACCGTCAACAGCTAACTAACTGATATTAGCGTAGCACTAATATAATTTACCCTTACAGTACTATACTGTACACTTATTGATAAACATAGTTGTTTGTGATTTCGAAAAATGTTTATACATAAAACACGAGTGCGGGGAGAGGCGTTGTCGCTCTCGCTTCACCCACCTCCTGATGAAGGTCACCGGACGTGACCGAAACGTGTTGAGGAACGCTCAACAGTAACCTCCAGAGTACGCAAGCTCCCGTGTTAACTAATAATAAATCAAACACGAACAATCAGGGCATTTACAATTACAGTAACATCACAATAATTGTTAAAGTTGTATTTTCCAAAATTGAGGCGCCCAACGTGTTACGTTTGTAAAAGTGATAAAGGCAAATTATTATGAAACTAAATTGATAATACGTTTACATATAGTAGTTGATATGATTTCCAAGAAATAAGTAGACACTGAAATATTGATAACACTACAGTTAAAACATCTATTATTATTATTTTGGTTAACATTGGACAAAACACTCAAAGTGACAATTCTACCTCTTCAAATCTATTTAATCGAATAACAAATATATACCTCATCACGTCTATGGTATAAACTGCACCATCAACGTAACAAGGGTAAACCGTGAGTTAAAATATGTATATTAAATAGACGTACCTTTGATGAACAACTTTCCTTAAACTGTAGGTGATTAACAATACAAATTCAACCTTCAGTTGCTTAAAAATCCTATCTTGAATCCATCTTATCTTATTGAACAGAATGCACTTCTTCCTATATACCTTTGGGTTCAAATCCATAGAACGTACCTTTAAAAATCCTCCAATATACAGATACCTTTCAAATAAATACCTATTCAAAACCTTCAGAACAAAACCTGTCTCAAAATCTTTACAAAACCACCTTCTCATCGGAACAATCTTCGAAACCACTTACAACTAAAGAGTTCAGAGCACTAGCAACTGTTCCTGACAGATTCGCCGTCACAAGAGATGGTCGTCCGGATCGTCGTGGTCCTCCTCAGACTCGGCGGAGTCTAGACTTGGTACGTGATCTAGATCCTGACCATCGAGCTGCTGGTCTAGCTCAGAGGACGGCGCGTCGTCATCTTTCCACTTGTCCATAGACCGCCGGCGGGCGTTCATGAAGAAGTTGCCCACTGTCGTAGGCTCCAGGCCTAGCTGGCGGGCTATTGTCACTTGCATCTCTTTTGACGGTCGCTTTGTTTCCTGGAAAAGGTGAAGGTTATTTTTATCAATTGTTTTATCAAGTTCAGTCTTTGGGAAGAGAATAAGTTTAACAAACAGCAATAAATTCAAGTCGAACCATATAAACATTGTAATAAAATATAAAAAAGATTGATCTACTGAGCTAGGAATTATTTATGGCTAGATTAATTCCTAGGCACTATTACATTCTTTCATTGGCAGACTTGGCCACATGCCAACACACAATCACAGACATTTCATACACACCCTCACTTTTAGTGGAACGCATTAGAAATGACATGGAAGGAATATTTCCATAATGACTACGATTATATTCCTCACTGTACTGATAACTTCAGTGAGCGTCTTAACCATGCAGTTGGTTGGTTACATTACGGAAAATTACACAGACAGTGAGCGTCTTCAATCTTTAAAGATATATCTTTATTAGAAGCGTTAAAACCGCTCTATCACCAATTTCGGAACGAAAGGTAGCCTGTATTAAAAAAAAATATGTAAGGACTATACTAGACATAGGATATTTTCGAAAATAGGAAAAAAAAGATGTTGAAATTTTATATCCTATTATCGTTCTTTTATTTTATGTGTTAAATAATAAAGTGATTATCTAACTTTGCTTTTGATTATTCTTAGTTTTACAAGATACCTATGTAATTGTGGGTTCTTAAAAATAAAATAAAAAATTTTTTTACCTCTGCGCCGAATTTCATTAAAGTCCCCTTTACGTTTTTGCGTGAAAGCTTAACAGACGTTACTCGCTTATTGGTAACATAAGTGGGGAAGCCGGGATAGCATAAGTAAGAGTAGGGAAGTAGGACTTTTCCTACTTCTTTACTTTACTTGTCTATACAAGAAAAGTCAAAAAGTAAAGTTTTAGCCTGTAATGTCCCACTACAGCGCAAAGGTCAATCATCTAACTGAAGATAACAGTACAATGAGGAGGAAGAGAAGGAAGAGAAGTAGGAATTGTGATACAAACCTTAAAAATAGCCTGAAGAGTACGCCGCTGGAGGTCTGTGAAAACCAAACGCGGTTTCTTCGGGGAAGGCAGGGTATCCGAACCCATGTCCTCCTTGCGCTTGCAGCCTGGAAACAAGACACGTCGCATCATAAGACAGTGAACTTGCGTCGAGAAAGACATAACTTAATTAACCAATAACTGCTGAAGTTAAAGACTTTGATTAAAGCTGCCTTCTGATCCAAAATCTAAGTTAAAAGTAAGTAAGTTCGCGGAGGCTAGTGGCCAACCCTGGTGTCGGAGTTTTTGGACCGCCTAAAGATCTCCGACATCTAAGTTCATTTGAATACCTTGAAAAAATTTGAAATGAGAAGATTAATATACTTTTTAAACTCACACGATTTGCACTCATTAGTCAAATGAATACGACGTTGAGTTATCCCGTGACCACGAGCGGTGTAATCCGCTCTAAACGTCGGGTACGTATTTTAGTAAAATACGCTAAATAATCTAACGCGATACAGACCCGTTTCATTTAGTATAATGAGAAGATTAATAGTTATTGATTAACTGATTAAACGTAATTTTAGAAACATTAAACATCAAATAACTCATTAAACACTATTCAGGCCAGATTAGAGACTCTGCTTGCGACAGTTAGCATAAAAAGGAACGTTTCCACATTTTAAAAGTATACCTACAGCATTCATGGACGTTCATTAAATCAATACTTAACTAATTGATGTAATTTTTCATACATTACACAACTAAGAAAGCATTTGATGTATCTGAGTAGATACAAGCGTGAGATCATTAAATCATTATAAAAACCATCACATAGTCTACAGTATTTATTTCCAACACCACTTGGATAGTGGGCAGCTAATTTGCATTTATAAAGCGTTTGTGTTTGCTTGCATTGCAGGACACGCGTCTTCGCCACGTGGAAACTGACATCGACTCATTTTGTGCGAGAATTTCGTAAATAATGAACTCTGACACGAGGTGGCAACGTTTCCACCAGAGTTATGCTATTATGCTATTATAAATTGATATGCTATGCTTCGTACGACATGGCAACGCTCATGGCGTAGCTTGACTAAGCGATGTTAGCTGATTGCGATTGTTAAGCAACGTGCAGCTCGGCCCCTACTTAGATGGGTGGCCGATAGTGACCTTTTTTTTCGATAGTGCTTCTTAGGGCACTTAAAGCAGTCGGTCCCGGTTGTTTCAATGGATAGACCATTTCCGAGGCCTTTAGGCTTCGATCAACAATACACAACTAGATGTCGGGTCGGCGCAAAAAATAAGTCTCGGTAAATAACGCCTCATTTGAAAAGTGAGGCGTTATTCTCACTTATTTTTTTCATAAGATTTGCTACTTTATTGCTAGGTGTCATGGTTGTAATTAGGTTGAACATCGAACTGTTTTAAAACTTTTGTTTCAGTTCGGTAGTAACCAAAATAAGCCGTCACACGTCATCCACGCGGACAGTATTTAGCTTTGATTTTGTACGTGACCCGATATCTAGTTGTGTATCGTTGATCGAAGCCTTTAGGCGATCTTAAAACTACGACAGCAGGGTTGGCCACTAACCTGATCAAACTTATTTACTTATTGATAGAGAGCAAAATGTCTGGTAGAAATGCATCCCAAATTCTTATTCAAATGTGATGTGTGTGTTTTTTTATGTTGGTCCATGCCATAAGTCAGGACAATAGAATTTGTCAAAATGACATGTTATTGTGGTGAGTGGTGCAATCCACTCGAAACGTCGGGGAATAGAAAATTAAGTAATTACTTGCTATATTAACTTTCTAACCGCGAAAGTCCTGTGTGAGTACGGTATACTATTTGAATGACATTATTGTAGTATAGAAATATACAAATGTATGAAAAATAATACTTACTGCCTCTCTGAGGAATCTGGGCCGCTGTAACAAAAAATAGATTTTGTTTAGTTAAGTTTAAGGTTTGATTTCGTTTGACCAGAAAACTGATCTGATCTTCAGTCGTATATCTAGTACAACAATCATGCTTCTAAACATGTAAATTCTACATTTATTTTATACGCAATAATCGACCATAATACGTAAACCATACGGTAGGAATTCATGAAAACTTCAGGCTCTCAACTTGATTTCATATAAATATATGGATATATGTATATTATTACTGCGTATAAAATTGTATTTTTTTATCTGTATATAAAGAAAAATCTATAAACATTGACGTAGACATATAAACATGGCATTGCTAGAACTTGGCGCCCACCGTGGGACAAATTTCATGAAACATTTTTACATTCATATTTAATTTTATCACAAAATCAGACAAAATGGAACAAAAATCTTACTAGTCATATAAATTATTATAAAATCTAAACATCTAGTACTATATAATAGCTATTTATAAGTAATGTTCCAAAATGTCTAATGAAAGAAATGTCTAGAACAAGTATCGTGTATCATTTACCTGGCGACAATGTAAACAACATTAACAAAGGGTTCTGAAATCTCGCAGGCACCTATAAAATCATATTCGAAACAAAACTATTGCAGCCCGGGCGAAGGGAAAACAAAAAGGGGGGATGGGAAGGGCAGCGTTAGCAGTCTAACATTCACCTTGGCTTCTCGAAGCTAACAAAATACACATACCTACAGCTATAAAATAATCTTTAAAACATCTCTCTAATACAATTATTCACTGTTTAGACAGTATCATTACCAAATATATAATTAAATATATATATAGTTACTATATCATAATTATTAATAATGAAATATACAATTTAAAGTGACTGGAAAGGATACTGCCTATACAAAATAAAACGACATCTATATTGAGCAAATCTCTATACATAGTACACAATAACTCATTAAAATAGACATAAACAAATAAAATTACATTCAGACATTCCCCTCTCAAGCTAATAAAAGAGGCTTGTCACAAAGCGACCTGTTATAAATAAATAAACATTATTATAATTATATATTTTATCATATTTTACTATACATAAATATATTTTACGATTTACCTTTGGGACAAGTCTATTTACATAATATAATACCTATAAGAAACCAAGTCCACTGCTACGCAGCCACAATATCGGATAGGATATGGAAACAGGATTGTATGAGGGAGCTGCATGATCACTAACGAGTTATAAAACAAATAAACCTAAAACGAATCACTTCAACACATCAAATACGTAAAAAACAACAAATATTTTTTTTTCGTAAAAAGTACCAAAATGATGCCAAATCAAATAATTAAAAAAGAGCGGAAATAAACCCAAAATGGGTAAACCAACCAACCGATATGAAAGAAAGATGACTTGAGCTGATGATGGGAGATGGTCCGTTGGAGAGGTGATGGTAACCAGGAGTGAAATCAAGAGGGGAGGACTCACAAGCAAGAAACATCCCCGGCTGGTTCGTAAGGCGTTTCCCAGAGGGGTGGAGGCCCGGGTGGGTACACGGAGCCCTGGGGCACGGGCGGAGCACCCTGGTACTCCCGGGGCTGGCAGTAAGCTTGTGGCATGTTGTTTACATTGTCGCCTTTATTCGATTGATGGTTTGGCGTATCTGCAAAGTTACATGTTTATGAATTGTTGTCTTTTTGTTTTAATGTACGGCATGTTTATATACGATATTACATACAATGGTAGCGTTGGATAGATGAAACGAGACAGAATTCAAATACTTCTCTATATATTATATATACTGCCAGTCTGTGACCAAAGTGATACAGACGTAGTCGCTACGTGACCATGTCTCGACTTAATATTTAAAAGTGTAGTTACTTTACAATAACTAAAGCATAATACAATACATTTTAATTCATTGCAGTTTGATACGATTTTAACTTCCCAAAAAGTTCAATAACCTATCGAATGATTTGCATCGTTGCGTTAGGTTACCTGATAACAGTCTATTGACTTCTTTGTGTGTATAAAAATGCCATTTGATATGTCGCTCAGTATAAAATATGACTATACTTAATACAAATAGTCGTAAAATTAGAATACATCTAAATCTCAAAGGCTACAGGTAAAAAGACGAAGAAACCTCTCGACGCAACTAGAGCAGGCAAGAGGGGTTAGTCCCGGGCTGAAGGGTGAGGGGGGCTCGCTCGATCGATACTGGGGGGTAGCCACCCCACCCCCAGCGGGGGTGTGACGTCACGTGCTACTAACTGCGAGCTTGCGGTCGCACTGACTTTCGTTTCACTGCGTTTTGTGTTTGGTACATGAGAACGTTTGGATATAAAAGACGTGGAATTAGATTAATGATATGTTTTGTTCGTATTTGGACAAGCGGCAGGCCAATCCTCATATGTTATTTTCAGTGTGTGGAAGACCTTTGCCCTGCAATCCTATTGAACTGGACGATATACTACTTTTATAATGATATTTTCATTTTTGTATTTCACATAAAGTTTAACAAAAGACATGTATAGAGAAAAAGGGAAAGAAATATATTTACTATATCAGTAGTTTGGTTAAGTTAGCCTACCCTGGTGCCGGAATAGACCGTCTAAGGAACTCCGACATGGTCGTACGATTGAAACAACTGGACTGACAATTTAACGTGCTCTCCGAAGCACGCTAATACTCAGATAGAAATGTCCCTTTTGGTCACCCATCCATTTCTTTCAGTAACCAACATATTATAGCATACCTAACTGATCATGTCTAATTGGGGTTTTGAAAAAAAAATTTTTTTGTGATAAATGGAAAGATTATATATTAGTTTTATAGCAAAACTATTTTTATTTTATTTTTTTCGCAATAATTCAAAAGTTATTTCAAAATAAAAATTAATTTTTGAATCCAGTACCGAAGACACGCCGACAGCTCCCGAACAAACCCGAGCGCGTGTGACGTCATAATGTTAGTTTTCACTCCGCCGTTTCAGCCGTAAACGCTGGACTGTTATTAAATAGCTATAACATTATGACGTCACAACTATGGTGACCAATCATGGCGCGTTTATAGTCACGTGATTTTTATTTAAATTTCATCAATTTTTAATTGTTTATAATTAATTGAAAAACAATTTTTTAAAAGTTTTTTGCATCAATATTATTAATAATAAAGTTTTAAAATACATAAAAAAAATCTTTTTTTTTTCAAAAGCCCAATTCTAATGAGCACTAAGTAAGTTCTAGTAGGTTAGTGGTCAACCCTGGTGTCGGAGTTTTTAGACCGCCTAAAGGCCTCCGACATGGTCTGACAATTAATACAACCGAGACCGACAATGGACACTGGGTCACATGGATAAGTAAATTAACTTCCGGTATAGATAATCCCATTAAAGGTTATTGTCCTCTTCTTTATCGCATTAATCCATAGGAGAAAGAAGTTATAGGTCACCCAAAGCACATGTGGTTAGAAAAATCTACTTCCTGTTCGGGGAATTTGATGCTTCTATTTAGGAAAGAAAAGAAAATACATACTACATACTGAGTAACAGGTAGGTATAACTACCAACAATATGATATTATGTCAAGCCCGTTCGACAAGCCTATTGGCACAGTGGCAGAGAGCGCTTACTTTGTCGGGGGTTGCGGGTTCGATTCCCGCCCGGAGTCAACAATATGTGAAGACATAGGTGTGGTCAATGACGAAATTTGACCCCTAATTGGGCGAAAAAAGGGGGCAAGCTTTGTTTGTATGAGACACCAACAATAGGTATAGGTACATACTTCAAACTTTTCAAAAACATTCTTTGGCATAATTTATGGAAACCGTACCTGTATTTTTATCCCAAAATTCCCACAGGAACGGGTACAATGCGGGTAATACCACGGGGCGCTACCAGTATAATTCAAAATACCAAATGACCGATGGTCAGTTACCGGCGCAATTCAGTTCACCAACGAAAGGTAAAGGGTCGATATTCATATCACCCTTTTATAAGGGTTGTTTTCACTTCCATGAATATACTTTTGATCATCGTAGCGTAGTTTCACAAAACCTTGTTAATAATCACGATTGTCAAGCGACGGGCAGCTCGACCTTTACTTAGATGGGTAGCCGATAGTGGCATTTATATCTGAGCGCTATCGTGCTTCACAGGGTATGTTAAATTGTGATAAATTCATTCGTTAGACACATGTCGGAAAAAGTAAAGTAAAGTATTAGCCTGTAATGTCCCACTGCTGGGCATAGGCCTCTCATCTCACTGAAGATATCAGTACAGTGTAAGAAGGAAGGCCGCAATATGGTCTAAAATCTTCAACTATAAGGGTTAGCCAATGACCTACCCGAACTATGCTATGTGAGCCAATATTTTGTTTGGTAGAGCATCAAAGGTAGCATAGCATAGCATAGCTCTGGTGGAATTCACCATATAGGTGGCCGTAATGTTCAGACCATCTATACTCTTATTATAAAAACTGTAAAACATCATCAAACAATCGATCAGTCTTATCTAAGAGAATCGATAGTATCAGGTGATAAAATAAAATCGATATCATACGTAAGAGTTGGGTTATTGGGTCGGATGTTTCAATCGATAGAGACGATTGAGGCCTTTTGGCGGTCTAAAAATACCGCAGCATGACGACGCATTCAAAAATCCTACTATGATATTATAAATGCGAAAGTTTGTGAGGATGTATGTGTAATATATGTTACTCTTTCAGGAAAAAACTACTGGACGGAATTGGATGAAACTTTACAGTAATATAGATTATACGTCTAAATAACACATGGGATACATTTTATCCCGAAATTCTCGCGGGAACGGGTACAACGCGGGTAACACCGTAGGGGCTAGTACGAAATAAAAATCGTTTAAATGGGAACAAATATATTTTACAACGTTTGGAATTTGTACTTAATCCGTTATTTTTTCAAAATACATTTTTTTGACGATATTATATTTTCTTTCTATTCACCTGCGACGCCGTTTTGTACAGATTGTTGTTGTACAGATTGACAAATACGCTTAATCAAAATGGCGGACACGCACTGCACGAGTAAAATAATATGAAAACGTCGTTTACTACCTCAAAATTTCAAAAAATATTATATCAGAAAAGTAATTAACATTGTTGCAGGGTACTTCATCCCCTTGGTACAACAAGGCGAAAGGTCCCCTTTGTTCAAAGGGCCGCGGGGTGAACAATCCCATAGTATTATTATTTAGTAATAGTGCAGTGACACGCATATGACAGGAGTAATCGATGTTGTGAATCGATAAGCGATGACGTTAGAATAAATCAGTGGTAGACATCGATTTATATTAGAGTATTTTAATCTATATCTAATCAACTTTTAATTTCGATATTACATTTTTACAATGAGATCATCTAGGTTTAATAAAATATTTAGTTTGTAACTTACATTGGTACATAATTATATTACTATCATATTAATATTTATAACTAAAAAAGTCTCAGTAAATATTCTGACGAAAAAGTTTATCATCGAGTCAAGCACCCGCGTTGTATTCATTCCTGTAGGAGTTTCAGGATGAAATATACCATACAATCGTTACATCCTTTCTTTTAAATAAGAATATCTTCCATTCGCCCAGTAATTCCAGGCTTAACCACGTTCAAACAAACCAAATTAAGTTTTATTAAATGTATATATGTAGATGTAGTATTGAAAACGTAAACAAGAAATAGATGAAAGATAGTCCACCGTAGTTAATGTAAAAAATCGTAGGAATGGGGTAAACCCCATGACTAATAACAAACACTAAGCATAATAAAGTCGTTACTTATTTTATCGCATCCGAATATTGAAGCAAGGAGATTCTTACAGACATGTAGAGGAGTTTGTTTATGAACCGGTTTCACAAACTAGAAAGTTCTATCCTAATTCATGGTCCCACCAATTCATGTAAATATTTTTTGTAAAATTATTTGAACGCGATATTATCAGGAAATATATATGTATCGTATTTGAAAAATGTGTTAAATATGATAGCTCCATTGTACAGGTAGGTTATGTACTACCAAATGCATTTTATCCTAAAATATCTGCCTTAAATTGGATACATAAAGGATACAACCTTGGGTGCAACTAATCACTACATAGTCTAAAACAAAGTCACTTTCCGCTGTCTGTCCGCCCTATGTATGCTTAGATCTTTAAAACTACGCATCGGATTTTGATGCAGTTTTTTAAATAGATAGAGTGATTCAAGAGGAAGGTTTATAAGTATAAAAATCCCCGAAATTCCCACGGGAACGGACACAACACGGGAAAAAACGCGGGGCGCTGCTAGTCTTTGAATGAAATTAAATAACCATACCGGCATTTGCACAGTTCCAACAAAACAGAAGTGACTAAAATCTAAAAAATATATTATATTGCCACAGTTCTTAAAAATACAAGTAAGTGTAGGTACTTTAAGTGGTTTAAGCCCATGTCATAGTAATCGTTAGGTAACCTTTGTTAAAAGCATTGCCTCACTAATCAGCTTATCACAAATACTGAAACATTCGGAATTCGTAATTAGCAAAGCCATTGACGCGTCACGCTTGAACACGAAACAACACTTATTTAAATTTATAAAAGTTTTTCTTATAAACATATGTTTGAAAAGTTGAAGTAACTGTAGTAAGTAGGTACCTAATTTTATTTTAATTTCAAAACGAAACCCCAACTTCAAACTTAATTTTCTTGAGAACTACCACCTTTCTGAAATAGGTTTAGTACTATTTTCAGTAGTATTATATACCTACCCTTCTAAATTCAGAAATATAATAAATTAAAATTAAATTTAACTTAATTTTGAAATCCGTTTATAAACGACCGAGATATTGTATCAAACAAAATATCAAACACAATATATCACTAGGTTTGACAAGATAATTATAAAATACTCAAAATCCTTTTGTAACAAAATATTCGGGGCACGTGAAACTTTAAGCACATAGTTGCAAAATTACAATAACGAAATAGAGGAAAATCGATTAAGTTTTATTGTAAACGATAACATCACTGGATACGTGTCGCGTCGCTAGTGACGTAACGCATCGATCCCCGGCTAGCAGACGCATCGATTCTGCGCGATCGATGCTCGCACCTGACCTACTCGATTGTGACAATTGCTACCCAAATGAAAACATTTTCACAGTATTTTTTTCTTTCTTTCATATTATATTCTTACGTACTTACTTATCTGGAGTATTCGTAGAGATTTTTTAAACTGAAACTATTTTTTCACTCTTCGCTTTTGCAAAAGACAAGTCTTCTGTGACCACGATTCCTCTAAAGTCCGGTATCAGAAATCGTGGTCACAGAAAAGGTGGAATAAAAGCGAAATGTATCCGTAAACGTTATTTCAATACAAAATTAGTAGTGTTCGCTTAAAATTAAGACACCAGTATAATTTGAAATATATCATATTCGACAATATGATTAACTATATGGAGGATACTGTATAGGGTATCATCACTAGAGACGCGTCGCGTCGCTAGTGACGTAACGCATCGATCCCCAGCTAGCAGACGCATCGATTGTGCGCGATCGATGCCCGCACCTGACCTACTCGATTGTGATGTTGGTAACCAGATGATAACATTTCTGTAGTATTTTTTTGTTTCTTTTACATATTATGTCAGCCTTACAGTATTTTTATAGTACTTAAAAAATCATTAAAACATTTATCTCCATATAAAATTTCTAAAATATCGGGGATAACGGTTTTAATAAAAGATTTATCTTAGACTATATTTTTCTTTCAGTAAGACTGAAATGAATGAACATTATTTCATGATTCTGAAAATGTAAAGTAAATTGAAATGGAAACTAAAACATTTACTTTCCTTAATTTTTTTGGTGATAAAAATTATTTTTCGAATCACTACTATTCCTAGTTAGAATAATAACATCATCATTATGTATCACACTGAAAATCACAATTCCCATTGGCCACACCGCGATCACTCACGAGCCACAAGTCTCAATACAGATTGGTCTCATCACTAGACGCTAGGTCGCGGCTCTAGTGACGTAGCGCTTCGATCCGAGTTGAACCCGCGACGCATCGATTCGCGACGATCGATGCACGCAGCTGACGTCCTTGTTTGTAAACTGAACCGATTTATTCGCTTCTTATTACAATTTATAGCGTAGTTTGACGTCTGGGTGTCAATTATATATTCATACTAGCAGCGCCCCGCGGTTTTACCCGCGTTGTGCCCGTTCCCGTAGGAAATCCGGGATAAAATGTAGCCTATAGCCTTCCTCGATAAATATACTATCTAACAGTGAAAGAATTATTCAAATCGGTTCAGTAGTTTCTGAGATTAGCGCGTTTAAACAAACAAACAAACAAACAAACAAACAAACAAACAAACAAACAAACAAAACAAACTCTTCAGCTTTATAATATTAGTATAGATAAAGTATTTGTGTATGTATTACTCGTAGTACCAGTTAGTAAGATTCCATAATACAAGCTTAGAGCTTAGTTTGAGTCTAAATAACCGTGTGTGTATTTGATCGGAAAAAAGTGATGGTTAACTCATTGCGCTGTTAATCATTAAGCTACGTATAACTTGATCGCTGCTTGGATGGGTGGCCGATAGTGCAATTTCTACCAGAAAGCTAGCGTGCTTTGGAGGGCACGTAAAATTGCCGGTTGTTTCAATAGTTGGACGTCATAGATCTTTAGGTGGTCTAAAAACTCCCGAAACCAGCCACTACGAGAGCTTATATTTATTTTTAACCGACTTCAAAAAAGGAGGAGGTTTTTCAATTGGACCTGATATATGCTTTAGGCTTTATTCGATTAGGCTTTCAATTGTTTGTCCAATATATGTTGTAAGAGCCTTGATGATGCGAGTCTTTGATGTTGGTTTCTGAATGATGGAAATTATCTTATGTGAATGTTTTAATCTCTTTGTTTACAGATACAATGCAGCTTTAAAGTCACGAGGCAAAGAACAAAGATAAGCCACAAGGATTAATGTAGCCTACTTGATACCAAACCTTAACAAAAGTATTTATGAAATTGTCGAGTAGCATTAAGTTAAATTGTTGGCATCAGTAGAATTAAAATACTATACAATTCCCAAATGCTTAAAATTGCTTATACTTAAAATTAGACACGAATAATCAGACGATATCATTAAAAACCCCGTATGACCAATAAAACCATCAAAGTATAAACAGCATCAAACAAAGTATGAGTAAGCGTCATGCGCCTCACCTGCCAGCCGGAGCGCGGACATCCTCTGGAACTCGGGCTCCTGCAGCCACTTCCACATCCTCCTGAACGTCTCCCGCCCCGACTTGAGCTTTGACCACGGCTTCGGGTTCCGCAGCAGGTCACTTAGGGTCCCCTGCGACCGGCACAGCACCCTCTGAGCAAATATCGCCTGCGGGATGGAGTACCTCTTCAATTCCCCGCTTATCCTCTGTGCCAACTCCTTCGTATTTATCTCTTCTGTGTCGTTCTGTGACTGTTGGGACTGCTGCTGCTCCTCCCTGGCCATCAAGGCCGCGTTGAGGTCCAGGCCGGGGCTCGGCAGCGGCGGCGTCGGCGAGCGCCTCTCGAACGAGCTCGGAGAGACGCTCCGCCGGCTGTACGCGGACTGCGGCGACAGCGGCTCATTGTAGGGAGCAGGTGACAGCGAGGCGTACGACTGCTGCTGCTGGATGACGGTGAACGTGCCTCCTGCATGGTACGCGAACTTATCTGATACTGTGCTGATCGGTGGTAACGGGAGCAGAGGCGTGAGGGTCGCGTACGACGCTGGCTCGAGACCGGGCGGCGTCAGGCGGCCGTTGACTGCAGAGAGCGGGTGGAAGGCGGCATCGCCGTCGGGCAGCAAGTCGGCCGGGGAGAGCCGCGGCGGGGAGGCGTTGGTGGGGGCGACGATGACGGTGAGCGGCGCGCGGTCACGGGCTCGGGCCTCGTCCATGGCGCGCGGCCGGCGGCGGCGAGCTCGCGCGACCCACTGAACCACGCCTGCGCCGCGCACCCCCACGCGCCCCGCACCCTGCAACACACCCCTCGCATCACACCCTTACTCCAAACGACCTATATACCACCCCTCGTTAGTACAAACCAACCTTACAGTACTAGAAATACGGGTGAGATTGGGAACGCACACATCAAATGCTCGGGGTAGAAACCGTGAGCACTATACAATGCACCCTTAACCTACCCTAGGGGCGAGCTTCTGTCTTTCTTATTTTACGAGTTGTACTCTGCCTAATGCTTGTTGTGTTGCGTCCTATCCTAACCTAGCACTGTTGGAGCAGCAATGTATGTAGATTTGGGAGAGGTGGTATTATTTCCTGGTCTGAGTAGAGGTTTGTCCTGGTTCTAACGTGGATGTCACATGGCTGTGTGGAGGGCTCTTGATGAACTTTAACATTAATACGAATAAACTCTATATCATCTAATGACAGAGACTTGAATTATCCAAAGCAAACTACGGCTACTATTTACCCAAAAAATACTTACAGAATACTAACTAGATACTCACGCCCGTACTCAGAGACCTCAAATGCTTCCTTAGTTAATTTAATGCGTGAGTTTGACATGTAATGTATGAAACACACATCAATTTGTCGAATTGTTGGACGTGCGGCAATTAAAGAGATACGTTTTAATTCTGTACAAGATTACTTCAAACGGCGAAAAAAACTTCATTACACTAATTAATAATTTCCCTTCCAAAAATCTAGTAGAATGACTACTATTTTACATCAAAACCCTAATAAAAACATTTCTAAAAACAACATTACTAGCAAGTTTGTTGTGTTCCTTAAAAAGCGTAACAATATAGCACCCCAAATTGACTGTGCATGTGTGTATACGTGCGTGTTACACACACACGCTCACATAATGACCTGACACCTGGCTGGCTCGCGACAAAGGGTCTGATAGTGAAGGAACATGTTATCGATGAGAATATTTACTTAGTATAAAAGCAATATATCAATAATATTACAAAAAAATACTAGCTAATTCCAATCTTTAATTCAGCCTACTTAACTTTAGGAGTCTCCAAGTTTTAGATTTTCCGGTTTTTTGATTGAATTACTGCAGAAGATCTTGTCAGAGAACGTATGGTGGTAAAAACTCTAGCACTTTATTTAGTAAGCAAAGATGCCCCGCTCGGTATAATTTCTTATTTCAGGTTGTATAAAGTAAATGTGTAGAATTTCATGAAACGTAGACACTTTAAAGTGAACGAGTGAAACATCGGATGTCAAAAAATTTAATATGCAAACCTTTCAATAAGATCTTCATAGAGTCCTAGTCTAGACTTAGTAGGACTAGTCCTACTAATATTATAAATGCGAAAGTTTGTGAGGACTTGGATGAAACTGATGAAGAGCTTAGTTCCTATGTTTAATCTATCTGTACTAATATCTCGTAATAAAGTCAAAGAGACGGTTTTTTATTTATTTTTAAGTTTGTTTGGACACGCTAATCTCAGAAACTACCCATGCGATTTGAAAAAATATTAATGTAATGGATAGCCACATTCAACGGGAAGGTTATAGGCAAGCCCGTTGGCACAGTGGCAGTGAGAGCGCTTACTGTGTCGGGGGTTGCGGGTTCGATTCCCGCCCGGAGTCAACAATATGTGAAGACATAGTTGTTGGCGACGACGTCTGGGTGTCAATTATATATCCTTATAAAGTATTTGTGTATGTATATGTAGTAGTATCAGTTAATTAGATTCCATAACACAAGCTTAGAGCTTACTTTGGGTCTAATTAACCGTGTGTGAATTTGTCCAGGTATATTTATATATTATTTATTTATTGTTCATCCCAAAATTCCCATGGCAATCGACACAACGCGGGTTAAACCGCGGGGCGCTGCTAGTAAACCATAACATCGATATCGTCATACTAAGTCGTACTATGTGTACTTTGCGTCCATCACTAGCGTCGTCGCCGCCCCTATGCCTCGTCCTGCTAAAACGGTGTTAACTTACTGTTACGTCATCAGTACTCTACCTAGGACATACACTTGATGATATTTTAATGTATCTTTGTACAACATAGAAAACAATTACGACTAACCTAACACAAAAAAAAACCTCTAGTATTGGGTATTATAAATGCAAAAGTTTGTGAGGTTGTATGTATGTTTGTTACTCTTTCACGAAAAAAACACTGTACGGATTTGGATGAAACTTTACAGTAATATAGGTTATACATCAGAATAACACATGGAATACATTTTATCCCGAAATTCCAGCGAGAACGGGTACAACGCGGGTGAAACGCGGGGTATGGCTAGTGTCATAAATTACAACCCTAGTATATAATCGTACATACTTTTGTTTAAATACTCCCGTGACCACGAGCGGTGTAATCCGCTCGAAACGTCGGGTACGTATTTTAATAAATACGTTATATTATCTAACACGATACAGACCCGTTTCATTTAGTAAAACCCTAGTATATTACAGAATCTAAGTAACTAGCAATGCCTCGTGGTTCTACCTGCGTAGTGCCCGTTCCCGTCGGAACGTTTACCTAATTATTTCTTACTAGCCGCGCCCCGCGGTGTTAACCGCGTTGTATCGGTTCCCGCGGGAATTTCGGGATAAAATGTATCCCATGTGTTATTCTGATGTATAATCTATATTACTGTAAAGTTGCATCCAAATCCGTCCAGTAGTTTTTACGTGAAAGAGCAACAAACATACATCCATACATACATCCATCCTCACAAACTTTCGCATTTATAATAATAAGTAGGATAGTAGGATCTTCAGCGTTTTACAGCGAATGAAAAGCCCTGCCTACAGTTTACAGGTTCAGTATTCAAATGACCTATAAAATGCTACATACTCGTATCAAAGCTTTTGTCATTCAAATCAAGTACATTGATTACCAGTTTTACCAGATACGCAACCCAAAATCAAACCAGTTATCTACAAGTTCCATTCAAAAAGAGCATTCAATAAAATGTGCTTTATAATCTGACAAACAAACAAAAAACCATTAAAAAAAACTGATTTGCGTGTCTGCATAAAATGACAATATATCAACCCCATATCACCCTATTATTATGAACATGTTTAGGGAACAGCTGCGCACGCGCACGCGACGCCGCCATGTTGGCGTGACGTCAGATATTGATCTTTTGTATCGATCGTATCGACCCAACACCTGTGCTCGCTCGTGCTATAAGGGTTGGACCCTGTTCCGGGTTCATTCACCTTGGAAGAAAGGGCTAGGACCTTCCTGTAATATTCAAGTACCTTTGTGAGTTGGGGATGAGAATTTGTCTCAAATGTTTTGTTTTGTATCAAAAACGATACAGCTTTGGCGGGTTATTTTCGGGATGAACTTGTTTTCACGTAATATTTTCTTTCGTATCAATAATACTCAGTTTGTTTTGTTTGACATCTCCAATCCGTAGAAGGTGAGTGTGATGATTACGCCTAATTCTCAATGTATATATTATATAACTTTTTATATATAACTTCAGTGAGCTTAAAGGACCTTTGGCCCGGAATACTATAGGCTAGATCTTTTAATTTAGCGGAATTCACTATTATTGAGGCCATTTAGAGCATTTTTGGCAAAGTTAACTGAATACTACTTTGAAAAGTTTTTTTTTAAATTACAACCTAATTTTTATGCCTAACTGACTAAAATATCATAAATGTATAGAACCTCCTTTTTGAAATCGGTTAATCATGCCTATTCGTTTATTAACTACATTGTATCGTCTAAAGGATATCAAAGTGTACGGCTTCACTTCCCGGCCCGTGGCACGGAAGTGAGGGTGCCACCCTTCCCACATCCTGCTTACATACGAGTCTAGTTGCGTTATTTTTATCAAAATTGGACTAGTAATTACCCAGTCTTAGTTCTATCCTACTAATATTATAAACGGGTAAGTTTGTGAGGATGTATGTTTGTTAGTCTTTTACGAAAAAACTACTGAACGGATCCGGATCAAACTTTACAGTTATAATATCTATACTAATATTATAAAGAGGTAAAATTTGTAAGTTTGTTTGTTTGTATGTTCGAGGTAATCTCAGGAATTATCAGTCTGATTTGAATTATTCTTTTTGTAATAGATAGCCACATTTAACGGGAAGGTTATAGGCTATTTTTTATCCCGGAATTCCCACGGGAACGGGTACAACGCGGGTAAAACCGCGAGGCGCTGCTAGTATGTTATACATTAGAATAACACAAGATACATTTTATCCCGAAATTTCAGGTAAGATTAACATACAACGCGGGAAAGAATTCAAGGAGCTAGTGCTTAACAATCTTAGCGCTCATGGCGTAATTTGACTAAGCTATGTTGACTAATCCCGATTGTTAAGCAACGTGCATCTCTACCACCACTTGGACGGTAGGCCGTTGATGCCATTACTATCTGAGCGCTACCGTGCCGTTAAATTATCGGTACCAATTGTTTCTATTGTACCATGTGGGAGGTCTACATACTCCGACATCAAGTTTGGGTACTCGATATTGTTTGTATTCGATATTCGGAACAGACACGACACAGGTAAAACCATGGGGTGCTGCTAGTCATTTATAATAATTTCCACGATTGGATCAGTGATAAACAAACGTAGGTAGGTCATTGATATTTTGTTACTTACATCTTACTGGCATTATAAATGCGAAAGTTTTTGAGGATGGATGTATGTATGATTGTTATTCTTTGACGAAAAAACTACTGGATGGATTTGGATGAAACTTTACAACAATATAGTTAAAATATCAGAATAACACATGGGATATATTTTAGCCCGAAATTCCGCGGCAACGGGTACAACACGGGTCGCGGATATTCATAAAACTTAAACAGGTTTTATTTAGTTCTACATTAGTGAATACCTTAATACCTATACATACTTTTTAATAAATCAATAAAAATTTACAGTTTAGGCCCATCTCGTAGCCAGATTTGGTAGCTAGCTACGAAATGAGAAAAGTGTTTTCCTATCTTGTAGCTAGCTACTAAATGGGAACGATCTATTCGGTAGGTAGGGTTATTTTTTTTTACTAGTTAAAATCCTTAATCTTGGACTTTCGAATTCCTATTTCGTAGCCAGCTTCGAATCGGGATTATTTCTCCCATTTGGAAGCTAGCTACCAAATCTGGCTACGAGATGGGCCTAAACCAAATTTACACGCATACCTGGCATAATAAA
The DNA here is from genome assembly GCA_963082685.1 of Cyclophora albipunctata. Lineage (NCBI taxonomy): Eukaryota > Metazoa > Arthropoda > Insecta > Lepidoptera > Geometridae > Cyclophora > Cyclophora albipunctata. Next base: position 834,328 of record OY720137.1, on the reverse strand, counting down.
ACCTCTTTTCTTCCTCCAAAAAGTATCGATTCTCAAGGTAGGTAACATAATCTATATTCAAATAAATCTTACTCTATAATCTAAATCGGTATGGCCATGGATATATACTCTATGATATTATTATTACCTTACTTTATTGATTTTATACGAAAATCCAAAAAACCAATACCAAAATCGATACTAAGGCTATTTTGATTTTAAAATCAATACTTACCTACTTTTTTCTAATCAACTTTCGTTGCTAACTAATGCTAATTCTAACGAAAGGTTTAAGAATATATTTCTTACCGAATCAATAGTCAAATCGTTATTGGTATCAGATAAATTATCGTTTTCCATCATTATTTTAATGGAATCATTGTTCACAAGTACTCTTAATACAATATCCGACATTATTATTGAACAACCTAAAAATATCGAAAATTGATAATACAACAGATCTTATTGGAAAATTCGCCCTCGCAAATGACCCGTAGTCATGGCAACGGTGCGACGTCGACCCCAGTGCGAAGAGCGAGCGAGAGAAGTATACCTGTCTCTTTCTTACTCGTAGAGATTTCGCGTAGGCTAAAATGAGAAGGGTGTATAAAAGTGAGTGCGTTTTAGTGAAAGTAGGGCCTTCTAAAATCGATATCGCACAAGGCTAGGCGTCGATTATCCGTTCTTTGAGTATCGAACGCAGAACAACGTAAGTAACTGACAGCTGTAATCAATTCTGTCATTTATATTGACGCAATAAAGGTTATTTTGCCAGTAATTATCAATAGTTAGTTGGTGAAAATGACCAAGTTTTCTCTTTCCCGTAGAAATGGCATCGACTATTGATTTTCGTGATCGCATACTCTTTAACCGACATTGAATGTAAGTGTTGATGTATTTGATGAGTTTAGCTAAATGAACGTAGGTTTTTGGTACTTTAAGAACGTTTTTAGTAGGGACGTTATTTTAGTTAGTTACCTACTTAACTATTAGTTTCGTTAATTATAACGTTTTGGTTAGTAAAGTATCTACCTTTTTCGTGTGTTTGAAATAGGCCGAGGGCATTGAGGTGTAATGTACTAGAGAAGTCACTTCAAATATGCTTCTTCAGAGGTTGTTCTTGGTCTGCGGACCAAGGCTTATCTATAATATAAAAATGAATCGCTGAATAATATGTTGCTAAGCGCATAACTTCAGAACGACTGCACCAAATTGGATGATTCTTTTTTTAATGTGTTCCTTATGGTCAGGACAAGGTTTTTAATTTTTTATATAAGAAAAATAAGGAATAAAAATCTCAAAATTCCCACGGGAACGGGGCGCTGCGAGTGAAACCGCGGGGTGCAGCTAGTGTATTTATAAAAAGAAATAAGTACATAGTAAGTGTCAAGCGCTGGCCGCGACGTCACGTGTTTACACTAGGTACTGTAACTTTTCATAAAAGCGAAGCCTTTACGTGCATTGAGATATGTACCTACTGTAGAATAATTTTAAAAAATAAGTAAATGTCAATGACCTTTCAACGATAAATCTAATTAACTACTTCTAAAATAATTATATATTAATATTAATTGAAAATTGTTACATTTTTATCAACAAACGACCACATTGCAAAAATATTGATAAGACACAGAATGCAGAAGGGACACTGTCGACAAAGAATGATAAATACCTAAATACGTTTTTTTATAACATATTGACCTACTTCAAAAAGGAGGTTGTGTAGGTAGGTATTTAAATACAAATTAGGCCCACTATTCACTTCGTCAACCTGGAACAATAAATACCTAATACAAACTATTACAAACCTACAACCTATAGCTTATTATTTGATTCATTTCATTCCTTTGTTATTTATGTAAAATAAAAAAATGATTGCAACACCATTAACTATTTTGATACAAAAAAAAGAAAATACCGTAAAATAGATCTATTCATTGCGAATAAAATATACTTTTAACATATTTTTATATGGCATCGTAGAACAGTTATAAAATTATCTTTTTCAAATATTAACGAATAATTGCACTGAAGTGTCCACTCTACTACGATGTTATTAATATAAGCATCTAAGTTATCTATTTGCCATGCGCTACACTTGTCATAAGATTTATTGTAATCATGATAAAATAAAAAATAAAATAAAATAAAATAATCATTTATTGCCACAATTACAAGAAAAATCAAATATAAATATTAAAACTAGCATAATACAGCAATAGGAGACGTCTCAGCTGATGCTGTACCGAGGCCGAAGTCTCGGTACAGCGCTGGTTTTCAGACGCCCCCCGCTCTGGTAGAAAAAACAAAAGCGATTAACATCAGTTATGATATTTAGAGCTTAGTTTGGGTGTAATTAACTATGAGTGAATTAGTCCGGGTACTTTATTTATTTGTTAGCCCCTCTAGTACGTTAGTTCATTATACCTTAGTAACCGAGGGTTGGTTACCACTAGCAATGCCTTGCGGATTTACCTGTATTATTACGGTTTTACCTAAGACGAATGTACTTAAGTAGCCTATATACCAAGTACCGCTTACAAAGTATAATCACTAGCTAAAAACTGTGCAACCAGGGTTGGCCACTGGCCTTTTTGAAATGAATGAATGAATGACCGTCAGTACTACTACGTCAAGCATTTCAAGTACTTCGCCACATTGATTTTTTGTTTTTTTTTAACTCGCTCATCTCAGAAACTACGAAACCGATTTGAATAATTCTTTTTGTAATAGATAGCCACATTCAACAGAAAGGTTAAAAGCTATTTTTTATTCCGAAATGCTTGTAGGAACGGGCACAACGAGGGTAAAACTGCGCGGCGCTGCTAGTGTCCAATACAATGTAGGATAAGTAATACTTATCGCTATCTGTTGTGCTTATAAACTTCAAACTAGCATTACCCTACGGTTTCACTTGAATTTATCTCTACTAAAGAGTGAAGGTATTGGAAATCCTTATATCGGAAATGCGGTTTTTTGTGAATTAGGATGGTTGAATTGATGTAAGTTACTAATACTCCCAAAATGATGCTTTGCTGCTGAACGGATTTAAATGGAAATTGCCACAAGATAGATAAGAGTCTGAAGAACACTTATGAAAGTTTTCTTTAATAAAGTCTTACAGGAAAAGATACAACGAGGGTAGTAAACCATAGGGGGATGCTAGAAAATAATAAACCATAGATTTATATTTAACTGTCTCCAAATTATCTGATTAATAAAAATCGCTTTAACAATAAAAGTTAAAAACTTCGCATAGTCACTAAAAAGTCTCATAAATAAGAAGATACATCCTCCTCACTGTACTGATATCTGATATCTTCAGTGAGATGGATGAGACTTGAGAGGCCTTTGCCCAGCAGTGTAACATCACAGGCTAATATACATTACATGTATATGTTTTAACCTGGAAATCGAAAGTATGCAAAAGGGGAGGTATGGGTAATATGGGCACGGGTAAATAAAACCAAAAATATTAATAAATAAAACTCATCGTCGTGTTTGTTTGTTTGTATTGCATCAACTTTAACACTTTCAGTTATCATCGTTATTGAGCAAAGATTACCTACATTATTATAACTTCTTGCTTTTCCGGTTTTTATTGTTACTGTAAGAAATATCTTGAAATTTTGTTGAAATAATCATGTGATCGAAAATTTAAATAAAAATGATATCATAGTAAGTTCATTTATAATTGACTTTTTATTTATAAATTTGTGTGCGTCACATTTTGTGCGTCGTATTGTAAGAAAAAAACAATTAATTACCAAAAAAATATGTGTTTATTTAAAAAAAGACTTGTAAAAATACATGTCTATTTTTTCTCTGACCGATCTTTTTTTATTTTTTCTTACAGTAACAGTAAACATGGCGGAGGCAAGCTTAACAACGCATGCTTTGTCATTATGCTCGGACCTTCCCAACACACGCCGTCTCGTGTCATCGATCGTTTAAGCTTTAAGCACCATTTTTTTTTATAACAAGTCGTTTCAAATAATTAAACGACTAAAAATCTATAAATATCTTACTATTATATAGGTTAAAAATACATGTAATAACATTTTATACAAGTCTATTTTTAGTTGTCAATGTCATTTCATCTGTTTGACGTTTCATTTGACAACCGGCAGAACAGATGACGTGACGTCTGTCTACTTTAATAATTAAAAAAAATACAAAAACTAACATGAAAGCTTGGTAATAACTATGAAAAAACATAACACAAATTGTAATTTTATTATTTTTTATATAGAAAAAGTAATATAAATACACTCCTGTGAACATATTTACAAACAATTCGACATTATACAATAAAAAATAATGATTAAATTCGCTAAAGAAAAAAATGTTAATTGCACATAAGAAATAGAAAAAAAACTATGTGAAATTCACCTATTGGTTACTTTTATTATACTTATAATTATGTACTATTTACGTATGTAAGTTATTTTTTAATTATGAAAAAACCCACAAAACTCAAAGACGGATTTTTGTTCCATTTACCGTTAGGTACAAATAAAAGGGAAAAATTATCTTAAGAGTAAGATGGGGGTATTTGGGTATCATCAAAAAGCCATGCAGTAATTAAATATCTAAAATTTTTCATTTTAAAAATAAAGCTTGCCTAATTCAAATACCGCGAAGATTATATAGGCCGGTAAAGTATATTATGTACTTAAATGGGTATAATGTAGATTACTAAATTATTATAATATATTAGTGCATATTTTAAGAGTCAGCGCGGCTACGCTTGGAAGCGATACTAAATCGTACAATAATTATTTAAGGGTTACATACAAACTCTGGATTCGAAATTAACTTCCAGACTGCTGGGTGCCCAGTTTCATTAATTTAGTTTTCAATTAAATAAGGAATACATACAGAGAGAAATATACATGAAACAGTTGCTTGCTATCAAGATACCACTTTAAAACCATGTAACTTTTACAAGATCAATTATGTTACAATTGAGTTAAATAATGAACGTTTGGTAGCAAATAACTGTTCATATTCTTTGTCGTTACATATTTTAATTTACACAATGCTTTTTTGCATTTTCTTGTACATTTTTCTAATATATCAATCAATGAAACTGACAGGTGTTGTCAGTGGTTTGTTTTTCAATAAAAAATGTAACGACAGTACATTGATACAAGGATTAAAACAAGAAGCAGAAGAGTCAGCTCATTTAAAATATGAAGAGTGTCGCGTAAAGTTTCGGGGAAGAATCAAGCCTTTGCATAAATCATTATATCAAACAAAATACATTAATTTAGGCATTGAAATTAATACAAATATTTAATTCTAGTCGGCGCGTTGTAAACACGCTACATAAATATCATACAATATTGTTGTATCTAAGGCACATAATGTTTAGGCTTCTTTACATCCATATCGATTCAATGATGCTAATTAATATTTTCATAATATTTAAACAAATTACTGTGATTAATAATTTCATTTTTGATTGATTAAAATTTCGTTTTACATTTTTCATTTTTGTTACTTTTCAACAGTGGTTCCAACTTACCCCGCCGTACCCCAAACAAAATTATTAATCACTCAAAAACCAGCAAAGCTAAAATTCTATCATTCTACTGACGCCGTACAAAATATAATAGAACAAAAAAATTGATTCCTCAGTTTAATTTTATCCTTTTACAAATGCATTCATGTTCCGACAACACTCTATGTTACAATTTTAATCATTTTTGTGTAACACACGCCCTGTGTGCGCCAATCATACAAAATCAACTATTTTAATATAAGACACATACTGAATGAACAATATAATCACAGTCTAGAACCTTCGGCACCAATGAGCTTTTAAATTCGTCTCTTATATTGCCTCCCCGTTGTCTCCAGGTAACTCGAGATAATAACAAGCCTTATTTTATACAATTTTTCACCTATTTTGTTTTAGTACTAATCTTTATGTATATGGCTAGCAATTGACTAAATTCCCGCTTTCTGCCTAATCCAACTATTGCAGTTAATCTATCGTAAACTTTGTGAGGGTAGCTATAATTGTACCAAAAATGCTTTTTTTCTATTTTTTTTCCGTTATTTTACATTTATACCAGTCCGTCCTGCCTTTTTCTATAGAAAAAATAATTTGCCTCATAAACAGTATTTTTTATAGTTTCAGTACCGTACCTAGCTTCCCTAAAGCTGATTTGTGTTTAACAATTAATTATTGCTTGTTATTTTATTTATTGCTATATTTACCTACGAGCTAGTCCTATACATTGTAAAGGCAGACATACTTAGTTGTTCTTAACCACGTGTGCGAAAAAAGAGCAAAATTTTTTACAAAAAAAAACATTTTTGTAGTAAAAAAAGAAAATTTATTTTAAAAAAACTGTTGAATTTTTAGTTTTTTACCGGATCCGACTTTACCACTCTTCCTTAAGTAAGTCTACAATCTAGAAAAAACTTGTATATATATTTAGATTTCATTACAAGTAATTTGGCCACATTTTTAGGTATTGCCCCTTTATTAATATTTTAGGGGCCAACAAATATAATGTAAATATTTTTTTTAATTTACAATTTTTAATCTAATGACTAGCATTGTTTGTATGGCCACGGTGTCGCGAACAAATATGAAAAGAAACTCTACAATTATGTAAGAAAACCTCTTTCGAAAACTTGCTCCAAATATAAGAAGTCATCGAATTTACTTTAAGAATGGACATTCCGAAATGATTTCTACATTTTTCGAAAATCTAATTAAGTACATTATTAAGGTATTATTATAATAATTATATTTCTTGTGAAAGGCACCTATTATTATGTCACTCGACATAACTTGTCGATCTACCGAGGTTTATTCGTGTTTTCGAAAACGTGTCGAAAACCTTTTAGTGACTGCAGCGCCCCTGGTGGAAAACAATCCGAACTAAACTGACTTAGATCCTATAAACTAAGAAATTATGTTTATATATCAGTGCAAGGAGGCTGCATAACGTTTTTTCTTTCAAATTCAATGTTTTTCATTATTTCATTCGATTCGTCAACACGAATAAACCGCCTAAGATGGCTACTAACTTTAATAACTAAACTAAATTCTTAAGCAATGTTCGTCTTTATTAAATATTCAATAAATTAAAGAAAAAAATATGTTTTTACTAACCGACGCTTAATCTATTTACTTTTTATTACAAAACACACAACAATGAACAAAAACAAATGATAATATCACACTTTAGTCAACTAATTCGTTTGACTCTAAGTAACATGGAAGCATTTAGTTGAAACCGCTTATCTGTCTGTCTGTCTCACAGCTCCGCAAATAATCAAATAATAAGCTGCATTAATTTTATTTCACTAAATTACTGGAAGGCTTGATCATAATCATACGTTTTTATATTCTATAAAAATATTAGAATATTATTGTTACTCCTTTAATTTAAATCTATATATTTTTATACATAATTATTCATTCGAGTATTGTATTTTATTTTTGTTCGCCTTAACGAGTATTAAATGAAAGCCGCTTTGAGTATCCGCAACTGTCACATGGTACGGCCCCGGCCCGCTAGATGGCGTTGATCACAATGCCGCAAGTCGGTCGCACAAGTCAACCGTAAGCTAAACTTCACCGTTATATCAGTTACAGACCATCAAGACGGTTAAATCTAAATTTCATCTACAGTATTATATATTTACATAGACCCCCTAGACCGCCGGCATGGTCTCTCGCACAGTATCAAAATAATTTCGTCCCTTCAATATCAAATAACACTTACCTAAAACTAGAATTAGGTCGTTCTATGAGTGACGGGCCGCCAATGAGGTAGCGGGGCCGGCGTCCATCTTAGAACGGTCGAATTAGAGTTGGTTCCCGACTCCGTTGCGTAGGTTGGCGACGACGTGGCATACACCGGTGACGCGGTGGCGTACGTAGGCGACGTAGTCACGTAAACCAGCGACGTATTCGCGTAGATCGGCGACGCAGTTGCATACGTTGGCGACGAGGTTACGTAGATCGGCGACGTATTCGCGTAGTTCGGCGACGCTGCAGCGTAGGTGGGCGTTGCCGTCACATAGATAGGTGACGTTGCCGCGTAGCTTGTAGTAGTCGCGTAGGACGGCGACGATGCTGCGTAGCTGGTAATAGTCGCGTACGTCGGTGATGTTGCCGCGTAGCTGGTTGCAATGGATGTTGCCGCGTAGGTTGTTACGTAAGTTGGCGACGTTGCCGCATATGTCGGTGAGGAGTAGGTGGATGTTGATGCATAGCTCGCGAGGTAGTTGGAGCTGTCAGAGAGGAGGGAGGAGGCGAGGCAGGCGGGGGGCGAGCATCACGGGGAGCGCAGGTCTGGGGGCGGCTTGTCAGGCGCCAGCTCGTCAGTCTCCACGGCAGCGCCGACCGAGCCGGTCGTATCCATCGCTGTCGCCTCCGAGGTGATCACGGAAGATTGGAAGAAACGCTCTGTGGACAGAACTGTTTCGGTTTGATTTTGGAATTCCTTTTTTATGGCTTACAAGATAATTGAGTATAAATTTACGCTTACTCATTGAAATGCTAGGTTTAAAATAGCTTAGACAGTCCAGTTTGCTTTTCTCTAGACTAGCTTCTTGACAAAGTCATTTTAATAGTACCAGCCAGTTAGATTATAAAGGTATCTTTATATAGTAATTCCTTAATTATACAGTATAATAATGAGATAGCTACCATCATCAAGTAACACCACGTGTTCAGGTCCAGCCGGCGTCGCCATGATGTTGAACTCCTCCTCTATAGAGAACGGCGCGTTCCATCTGGAATATTGATATATTTATTACAGCACCATCTGTTGGTAGGTTTGTGAACTCATTGTTTAGTAGAGCCTTAAATGAAGAGTCGGTCAGTTGGGTGCTAATTAATGTAACCCTATTATGATTGTTTTTTATATCCCCGCGTTTCCGCAAAATACGGAAAAACGTAAGGTAGGGTAACTTTACGTTTTTCCATGACCAAAATTGTATATGGAAGCATTTCAATAGCTATACTCGGAATTTTAATTCGATTCCAGATTTGACATTAGCTACTGTCATTTTGTGAAATAATGATACCACATATAATAGTGTAGTGTAGTGATACGAATATCATATTTCATTGCGAATCGATATTTTGTATCCGAGATGTATCCGAGTTTTATAATAAATGTTACAGAAAGTGACAGCGATAGCGATGACGGCGACAATTTATAAAATAAATTATCACCATAATACATCTATCTGTTTTATTTGTCATGTTCCTTCATGATCACATTTTTTTATTTATTTCACACACAATTATAAAAGAAAAGTCTCAGATCGTTAATTAATCGTCAAAACTAAATTATCGGTTCAGAAATATTTAATTTCCTGATATACTTAGTTTACGAGAGTAAAATTATAAACGAGAAGAATCGATCCGGAAATATTCCATTTCGATATCGAATAATTTCGCAACGTCACTATTTAGTACTTGTCATAATGTTGCAACACTGAATCGAATTAAAATTCCGAGTATAGCACCTAGCACACTGACGCTCTCGAAAAGCTAGTAAGTAAACAAATCTCACATACGTGTTCCCGTACCTGGGAGGCGGCGGCGCGCGCGTGCTCGCCCGGGGCGCGTACAACCCTAGCCCGCCCGGGGGCGAGCCGCCGCCCCCGCCCAGCGCCGCGCCCCCGCCCAGCCCGCCACTCAGCCCGTAGCTGAACATCTGAGACAAGAATTACCCGTAAAGTAAGTTGTATTGTAGCTTAATTTGGTGCACTCAATTTGTTCATTTCATACAAAGAGAAGGAAAAGAAAGAAGCTTCCGAACTACGACGGAAGTAGTTTGGTAAACGTAGCATGAAAAAAACCTGCTTTTACTTCTATGAGTTCACCAAAGAAATGAAATTTAAAACACTTAACTGTTTGTTAAAGGACTCTCGCTTACAAACAAAACAAGTAAAATAAAAGCGAAGTGTCTCCGTAAACGTAGTTTCTATTCAAAATGAGTAGTGTTCGCTTAAACTTAAGAAACAAGTAAAAAAATCAAACTTATATAAGAAAACAGTTGTAATACTTGCATCATCAGCGCGGTATACCTGCTGTGGCTGTGCGTGGAAGTGGTTGAAGTGTGTGAGCGAGGGGTGGCAGTCGGTGCGGTAGGGCAGCGGGCTGCGGCGCCGCGGCGAGGCGGGCGGCGAGCGGACCTCCGGGGACGACGGCGACCCGCCCGGGACCACCTCGCTCGCTGGAGGACAGGTACACGTATTCAAGTATAGGTACAAGTGTTCAAGTAAATGTACAAGTGTTCAAGTCAAGTTACAAGTGTTCGGGCCAAGGTACAAGAGTGAAAGTAATATGTGTTCAAGTCAAGATACAAGTGTTCAAGTCAAGGTACAAGTGTTCAAGTAAAGGTGCAAGTGTTTGATATAACTTGGGGTACAAGATTTTGAATAGAAGACAAGTGTAAGGATATTGTAATAAGTGTTCAAAAATCTTGGGTACAAGTGTTTGAAAAGTAGGGTAGTTTTAACAGTATTATTATTATTGTTATGTTGGATTAATTATCTGACTGTCAATCCCTAGATCTCTAGATAGAACCAATTTTGACCTAGTTAATCAAACAATAGTGCGTTTACTTTTCGGAAAAAAGGGCGTTAAGAGAGATTTAATGATTCGATCTTCATACGAAATTGACTTGACATATATGTATATATTTAATGACCCAGATTTAATGTACTTCCCCCTAGACATACTCGTAATATCATATCTATCAAACAGTTATTAATTTATTGTACCTGTAGATCTGATGATGGCGACCGGTCTGGCCATGGGTGGCAGGGGCGGTGGCGGCAGCATGGAGCTGCTGAAGTAAGCTGGCTTTGGACTCCGGGATAAACTGTGCACCTGGAACATTTGCAGTGAGTACGATTAGCAAGGCCACTTTTCTAGTGTCCACTACAGCATTATTGTAGATATAAGAGTTTTTCCTCTTCGATTTTCTTATTATTTATTTAATTGTTACATCAGCGGCGTTTACACATTAACTTTGCTAGTTTAGAAGGTAGCGTGTGTTCAGTATTACCTTCTAAATCTACATTCTTAAAGATTAGCTATTACAATACAAATTGGTACCTTTGCGTGACTTGCTACTAAGCGTTTAGTCACTTAACTATTTCAGTCTGTGTATTTCAGCTTTTGTGGCGTTGGAGAGTCAATTCCTTTTGGTGGAAGATGACTATTTTTAATATTGCGAACCGTTAGGTCTGTCTGGATTCAGTGCTGTGAACACTTGCTAGACATTTACACAACTAGCCCTCCATCATTTTCAAGAAGACGACAAAAAGAAGTTATAAAATAGTAGGAACATTAGCCTGTAATGTCCCAGTGCTGGGCAAAGACCTCTCTCATCTCACTGAAGATATCAGTACAGTGAGGAGGATTATGCATAATCACCATAATTGCCAAGAAAGAAGTTTTAGTAATTGTATATTCTTTTTGCACTATATCAATCTCATAAATGATGACTTACCTGTAACTGCTGGACATCATTAGGCTCCTGACACACGAATGTGACAAAGTCCCCGAGAGAGTCCTGCGGCGCTCCGTCGTACTTAGCGCTGCCGTGCTGACTCGACAGGGCTTCTGATGCTGGAAACAAGTAAAAAACTGTATCTTGAAATTCATATGAAAGAAATAACAGAGACTTCATTTTTTGCAGAATATCTATAGAAGTAAATTTATTTATTTATTTATTTATTTAATTTAAATAGCGAAGTTTAGGCAAATAGTATGCGTTTGTATGAATGCCATTGTGTCGGAATAAGAAGCTGTTTCTTCTAGCAAGCCACCTGCAGATTTACCAGCACAATTGAACTATAATGTAAATCATTACAGAAGCTTGTGGTTCAGGAATTGCAGCTGCTTTGCGTGAACCGCGTGTGGTGGGGGTCTGGTGGTGAAGTCGGAATGCTGTAACCCTAATCCTCAATACCTGTAGGGTGTGTGTCCGAGGGCGGGGGCGCGTGCTGGTAGAAGATGGTGTTGGAGGGCACCAGCGGGGACTGCGCCGCACTCAGCCCCGCCGAACTGTGCGGGATGCCTGTGGGACGAACGATTGGATTAATAACTTATATAATTGAGTCCTTATAGTCTTTAGTTTTGAGACAACGGACACCGTTGTCATTCAAGGGTATTAAGATATGTGCACAAACGTTTTTCATTTTACCATTGCTCACTATCGACCTAGTTCAAATGTATTTACAAAAACTAATTTAAAATATCTACCTATAGCCTTTATATTTCCCAGCTGACCAAAGACCTCTCGTCTGACTAAAGATTATGACGAGAAGAAAGGAACAAAATAATATAGACCACCCTAAAGCAGTCCTAACATAAAACACTCATCATGCCCATATCTCTTCAACATTGCGTTGTCCAAATACAAGCACCCATTAGCACAGGTTGCTCATTATAAGCCCAGACCGAATAAAAAGTCACAACCAAACTCTGTGAACAATACAGTGAAGCAGGTTACATCCTGGTGTAATAGCATAAGCAATGTGCATGTGGCTGTTAAGACGGAAGTACAAGGTTCAATTCCAGGGTCAAGTGAAACACATTTCCAATTTATTTTTCAAACATAGCTCGTGCTTGAGATTTCTACACCGCATCGGAGTGGTAATGAAACCTAAGATCTTTATCCTGCAGCGCACCAATACACGCATTATTCTGCATTATTTTAGTTTTAATTTTGTTATTTTTTCTTGTAATTGTGACAATAAATTATTATTTTATTTTATATTTTTTTACATCCAAATTACACCTAATTACACCTGCAACACTATTAAAAGTGCCGTCTTGAATATTTATTCCCTCTAAGATTACACCAACACAGTCGAGTTCAAAGACACGTGAATCATGGCTCCTAATTATATTCAAGTTAAAATCAAAACCTGCTATATTTAGCGAGTCCGACGACACGCGTCGTGTTCGGAATAGTAACGATATATTAACGCATGTGCTCCAATTTGGTGTTGAAAGTGAAGATCATTTGTTGTGTATCACGATGGTTTTATGTAAAAAGTGTAATTAGGATACCATGTGGGTACAAACTTGCTATTAACACTATGGTTTTTGACTGGCCTAGATCCGAAATAGATGTTTATCACTCGAGATGTTACTTTACCTGCTTCATGTAATCTATCTATATAAATAAAAATGAATCGCTGAAATGTACGTACGCGCATAACTTCAGAACGACTGCACCGAATTGGATGGTTCTTTTTATTATATGCTCTTTATTGTCAGGCCAAGGTTTTTATATAAGAAAATAAGTAATAACAATCTCGAAATTCCCACGGGAAATAAGGCGCAGCGGGTGATACCGCGGGGCACAGCATAGTATCAAAACTAGGTAAAACATTAGAGATACGCCACTCACTAAAGCACTGTCCGACGAGCATGGTCGAGGGGGTGGCTCTTTCAGCTGGGGGCTCGAAGGAGGGGGGCGCAGGGCTGTTGTACCCGCAGTAGTAGCCCGACTCCAGCTTGATGCCCCCGCCCGACCCCCCGGGAGACTCCGACCCTGTCTCCTGCAGGATTGACGCTGGAACAAAGAAATTAATGAGGTTAGTAACGAGACACGGTGAAAATTGGTACTAATGAGATATGACGTAAATGGAATTGATAATTTGAATTTCGCTTTTTTTTTATTTGTTTTCGAGATTTATAATGTGAGGTTTGCTTAAATGGAATTTTGTAGTTTCGAAACTGTTTTGCGTAGTTTAATAATTTTAGACTTTTTATTGTAACTGGAATTATATGGTTTCTTAAATAAAATGTTGTGGTTTCGTAACTGCATGTAGCTTTTACTTATTAATTGAATTAGTTCTACAATGTTAAATATGCGAATGAGTTAGTAATACAAGCTCTTATTTCTTAACTATTCAACTTAATACATTTGTATTATTAGACACCTAAAAATAATCTAAAATACCGGAGAAACGACAAAAGTGTCAAATTACTTGTATCTCTATTTGAATATCATAATTATAAAATAAGAGCCCATAGTATAAAAATATATATATTAATACGTACTGTCAGACGTACCTTTGGACAACTTCCATAGTTCCTTAGAAGAGAAGACACCAGTCGCTAGAATAATATCGTTGCATATTACTCCATTGTAGGGGTTGTGACTGTACCCTGCAACGCCATTCACGTGTTCAATAAAACGTTTCCCTTTTCTTTATATTTTCTTCGTATAATTATAATCTCTTTAACTAAATACTTTTTAGTTAAAACACATAAAGGTTGCATTCCAATAAAAAGGAATAATAAAAAAGAGACACGATTGAAACTTAACTTTTAAAAAAGGAATTGTTCTTATATTGTAAGTTGTCTTAACTGCGATTGACGGTTTCGAAACCGTATGTTTTATGGTTTCGTAACCATTTGAACGCATCATTTTTAAATGCATTTTTTCTTGGTAACGTTTTATTTCACACATAGTAACATAGTTTATATTAAATGTCATCTCTATAAACAAACTATGGACGTAGAGACCAACTTTTATTAGTCAAATATGAATATTGTCACAACAGTTGTTAATGAAAAAGGATTATTTTTTTGTATAAGAATTAATTTAAAAAAAACTCAACTAACAAATCCCATACATAAGTGTCTTGTAATTAAAAATATCCATTTCCATTACATTCATATTTCAATAACAAAAACGAAACTAAAGTAAAAATTAAAAAAAGGTTAATGTATATTTTGAAACCTTTTTAAACCGACTTTTAAGAAACGAGGAAAGACCTACATAAATGCAAGGTGAAGGAATACCTAGTCTATAGTCTAAAAAGTGGACATATTTCAACAAAATAATGTTCTATTTCGGGACTATTCCATGCACTAACTTTGTATGAAATAGTCGCAAAATGTCGATGTTGTCGCAATACCTAATATGTATAAAATTAAATGACATTGGTTTCTAACATCATAAGCGTAGTTACGAAAACATTGACGTAGTTACGAAACATGAAAAACATCGAAAAGAGAAGGAACACTGACTAAATACAAACATACATACGAGCGAGCAGATTCTCATTAAAAATTATATAATTAATAATTTTGGAATTTCGAAAACTCAAACTGAGATGGCCATAATGAAAAACTATATTTCAGCTAGCGTTTTTTTTTTTTTCAAAATATATTCTTAACTTTTTTATATAATTTTTTCACTTTTTGAACTAGCGCCATCTTTACTTGAGGTTTCGAACTAAAGCATGAACATGTGAGTGCAGAGCCAATGTAGAAATAACAAAACGATTTTGAAAAACGCAACAAATTACGATTAGGTATTAAATCTGTGCAGTGCCAATCACAAACATTTAGACGTGTTGTGGCAATTTTAACTGCTGAAATAAATAAACATTCATAATAAGATGTGAAAAACTGTTCAACTGTTTTTTAAAGATCATTACATAAGAAATGTCGAGTACTACTTTAAACCACTTCGCTTATATCCCAAATCAAATCAAGCACGACTCTAAGGTTGATTAAAACGTCGACTAAACGATTTTTTTTCGTTACTGGCACATTTTAAAATAAAACCTAATTTACTGTGACACCTGGATACCCCCTTACTATCATATCTCATCTTCATCTACTTTAACACTTTAACCTTGTGATAACTACCACTGAGATTTACAGAAAAAATAATCACCCCAGCAGTGAACGTATCAATCCCACTTCCTTATTTTTTTCTTCTTAAAGATGAACGTGTTAACCCCTATTAAACCCTCTTTTAACCGTTCTCTCAAGTTCACCTGCATCCCTTTAACCCCCAATTGCCACAACACAGAAGTCAAACAACAAACAACGTTACAAACACAGCCGACGACGTCTCTCGGCCGTTACCTTTGTTCTTAGCGTCATGTTCGTTCTCTTTGTCTCTAGGCGCGTGGGGCGAAAGCGAACCGCTTAATATATCTGAAAAATATCACCTTCATTGCGATACTTAAGCTAGTAACAAGCGCTACTCAATTGTCTACGAGTTAGTTACGTAGTTCTACGAGATCTGTTTACTCCGTAAAGTATCAAAGATTAGGTTCGGTTCGGTAACTGTTAATTCTAAAATGTCGTGTCTGTTACAAGAAATTCAGGTTATTATTGATCGAGCAATTATTACTCATATCGTTTTTCTACTGTTCTAGTCATGGTATAAATCCTTATCTCTATGTTTTTAGCATTGAAACGATACTTTAGTTCCAATCATACCCAAAACCAAGACATCGAGATAAAATCAAGAGATGAAGTCAACTACATATTAATCGAGCGTTTGTTATTTAATGCAGACCAAAAAGTTGTTAGCAGAATTTAGTGGAAATTCGACAAAGTAACAGACACAATATTTTAGGTGTATTATGAAAATCGACGAAAAATATGCATGGAGGGAGCCATAGTTATCATTGTGGTGCAGACACTATAGTACTGTATCTCCCAAATGTTTAAACCTTTCAGTAATTACTGGTACCACATAATCAAAAGACTCTACATGGGTGTAATTAATGGTAAATGTAATGTTCTAGCCGGTTCCGCTTAAGGGCGTCATATATCAGTTCAGTGAAGAAGATGTAAGGGAAATTGGACTCTATTACATCTGTATCAGAAGAACAGGACATGAAACTTATGGCTCTTCCGAACTCTGCCTTATGCCCAAACGGCCTGGTTAAAGGACCATGATGGATTCGGTAGTAAAGATAATAGACACTTTTGTTATTAACTTCGTTTTAGTTACTCACGTTAGCTCCGTCCACACAATCTTTCATCCACAAAAGACAATAAATGAGCGAGAGACCTGGTAGACCGTCGCTCCCATTACCGTAGCTGTTGATGAAGTTCGCCAGGTACAGGTCCAGCTCCCGCACGGAGACGTTTATGTGGTAAGGGTTCACGCAGAGGCCGGGCTGCGTGCACTCGGGGTGCTTCTCCAGGCGCTCGCCGTCGGTGCTCTCCAGCGGTATCGCTTTGAACAGGATCACCATCACTAGGTCTAGCCGCCATACCTGGAACGTGAGGGTGGGAAGTTAGAAGAGGATTTAAGTGATGCACGAAATCTGTTTGCAAAAAGTAGAAGGTTTTTTGGAACGAAGTTCCTTATCGCGCGTTTCGAAAGGGGGCTAGACGGAAAAAATTAAGACGAAAAGCTGTAACGACACTTTTTGCGCACGCCGCATGGCGTGCGCATGTTTCTCTGTCTGTCTCTCTCTCTCTCTCTCTCTCTCTCTTATAGAAAGCAAGCAGTTAAAGCAAGCCAGATATTTTCGTTTCGTCTTTCTATTTCGCATTGAACTTCGTTCCATCCGGGTGTCTCTTGACACCTCTCAAGTTTTTTTTTTTCAATGATAAGGAATTTCTCCTACGTATACTAAAAAGCCTCACAGATTTTCTTCTACATCAAATGTAAAATAATCCAACCGCTCACAGCCCATACCTTATCAGCCTGCCGCAGACAGTCTATCCGCCTCATCTTGCCCTTCTGGTCCGGGTTGGAGAGCACGCACACCGCCGGCCTCTTGCCTGTGATGCTGAGCACGAAGTCCTCGCGGCAGTCCTGCGTGATGTCTTTGCGAAGCTTCCCCAGCAACCGTGATGCCCATTTCTGTTTCACTTCTGCTTTCTCGTTCTGGAATTTTTGGGTTTTGGGGTTACGTTTCATTTTATTTATTCATTCATTCAGTTTTAGGAGTATCAACAGCAATACATTAACTACAAAACGATAGAATAAAAACACACAAGCCAATTACAGATAGAAGCGTAATAAACAACAAAACACAAAACAGTCGACTAACTAATATTGTGCTTTTGGTTGTTAATCCTTATTCTCTTAATACCTTTATTCTGAATAAGGTACCGCGTTTCATGAAGTAATTTTTTATTTAACTTTCCTTGAAACCGAACCATTGAAAGTCTGATTAACAAATTGTCAAAACTCGTTGTTCTATCAAATATTGTAATGCCTTGATGATTTATAGAATAGTATGGAGTGTTTATTGTATATACATACTTTCATTGTTCCTCTGTTTCATACCTTTGATAGAAGAAATTACATTAGTTGAAAAAACCAGAGTGTTTCTCACCTGCAATTCATATTTAGTATGCCGCTCCTCCTCGAGACTCATCCGTTTTTCGTGTTTTTTGTAATATTTCCGTTTGGCCGCTTGTAAATTGAACCAAGTATACGAAAAGGACTTTACAAATGGCATCAGGGCCTCTATGAACGGATGGAACTCGTCCTGTGAACAATCAAACAGTTGGTAACTAGTTTTAACAGGTTATAGTTAAGTTGGCGCCCAACCTGTGACAGTTTCAAACATGGCGCCCAACCGTCACTCTATCTAACCTATTGTTATTGCAAAAATGATTTTAAATTACAATTTTAAACTTGTATCTTTAATCTAATAATTAGACTGGACTATAAAACATCTAGTGATAAAATTATCACAGAAAAGTTTACTGAATTTATTGGCTTTCTTTGTCTATACAAACCTATTATTTTATTTACACAAATAGATGTAAAGTATCAATATATAATATTAATACCGAGAATTAAAACATTTATTTACATACAAAAGCGGTTGCAGACAACAATAACACGTTAGGGAATACAATCCAGACACTGGGGTACTTTCAAATTAAATTGTACAATTAAAAATAAACCGTATTTTTGTGCGAATAATGTTCAATATTCAAGGGCGTGTGAAGTACGTTTTTTCCTATTCCTATTATATTCAAATATGTTAGGAGAACTAAACGTGTTGTAATTTAGTGCCATTTTTAGGTTCGTCGTAAATCATATTATATTTAAAAATGTTAACAAGAATAAACCGAAAAGTTACTACACCCGGTACTCAGATATGTCAAATGTTTTGTCAGCAGCTTAGTAGAGATGTAATTAATGATTTGCCATATAAAGAATGAACAATTACGTCAATCAGTTCAGTGTCTATGTAAGGGACATTTCTGATTGCGGCATGCACTTCCTCTTGCCCCTCTGTTGTATTAGATCAAGTTCCTTCACAAATCTTCTGATACAAATTGATCATCCTAAGCTTATTAAAATACTGGACAAGCTTACAAGCAAGCCAGCGAGTTTATTAGGCCACGAGATGGCCACGAGCTTAAAAAATTCCTATCAAACTTTGCGTGTTCGGTTATTATACCCTTTACGAAAGGTATAATAAGCAGCCAATGGGGACCAAAGTACTTTACTCCTCCGTGATGGAAACAACACTTTTGACCGTCTATTGACCGCCCAACGACCTCTCATCCCAATCATGCTTACAGCAATTCTTACAACGCACGTAGCTGTGATAATAATAAAACATTAGCGTTGGATTGGAGTTATAAAAATAGCAGACAATTAAAGTCTGTGAGCTTTATCACCTCTGTGACCCAATTCTATCGCACCAGATTTAATTGTAGAATCGGTGCCGCCGTAGTTTATATTTGAAACTACCGGATAGGTTACAAGAGCCCAGCTCGATAGCGGTACACTGATTACAATGTTACAGCGATATGACTGTATAATCATGGATACGACAGTTGTCTGTATCATCAAAGTTTTAATTTGACTAATTTTTTATTTGGATTTGTTGTAGTTGTAAAATTATTATTGCCTGCAGTCTTTTCGTGATTATACAGTAATTTAGGTATTTTTTTTTTTCAAATTGAACATTGCAAAAGAAGTTATTGTCAGTTTGTTTGATAAAACGTATGTGTTATTTACGGAACAACATATATTTATCTTCAGCGACTGTATAGTATTGGTTCAACTGTCTCGTACTAGACATCCCAATTATGAAAACTTTACTTCCCAACACAAAAACCCAATCCTTTCCCAATTCAAAAAGTTATGACTTTTTTACGAACAAACATTCTTGTAGTACATTCTATATGAATGTCTTTACGCACGCGCACAGCATACCGATGCGATTGGCGTATGCGATGCGCGTTGCCGATTTATTTGGCGCGGGCGCATACTATCGGAATTTATATTTTTCAATTGTTTGTTTTATTTGTTGCCGTGAAAGTATTCGGATATCAATCACTTTGTGGTTTGTGCTTGATCATTTAATCAGTTTGCGGTTTTTGGATTTTGAATAAATTGTATTATTGTTTAAGATTGAGGTTATATTGCAAATGTTGTGGTACTGTATGTTGGATGAGTCAGACCTTTGTAAGAGCAGTTCTTTAGCCACAATTCGACTTAGTGTATTTAACGACAAACTTAATTTCTCGAAGAAGAAAAAGATTGAAGATCGAGATAAGATGTACAAACTAATGATGGGGTAGATGGCGCTGCCATGTAAACATTGAACTCTTTCTAATTTTTAATACTAACATAACACTTGTTTAGATTTGTTTACATGACATGTAAACAAATCTCAACAAGTGTGATCTCATTTATTAATTAAAATATAACCCTCCATGTAAAATTATTTGTGTAAAACCTTGTTGAGAATGGGGCAGACTGAAAACCAGTGCTGTGGAGTATAACAACCCCATAGCGTACACTGAGTCTTTCCTCTACATCACTGCCACTGTACTTAGTTTTAATTACATATATTTTAGTATTTAATTCATAGTATATAAGTATTGCTTCTTTTCATGTTGTATTTTATGTGGTGTAGAAATAAATGGTTTAAATGGTTTTAATGTATAGGTGTTCGTTAAGATTGAGCGAGTTTCCAAACTGCGAGCTGGTGAGGTGAATAGAAAGCGAGCAAGTGAGCAACTAATTGATGTTAATATTTCATTAAATCGTGGGAATTCTGGGATGAAAATAGCCTATATGCTTTCCGTTGAAAGTGGCTATCTTTTACAAAAATAATTATTCGATTGGAAGTATCTGAGATTAGCGAGCTCAAAAAAATAAACTGTTCAGCTTTATTATATTACTATAGATTAAAACAATAAGTCCCATTAAACAAACATCCAACCATAAATCGCTCCACACATGACTAATCAATCCCAAAACTCTAAAAATACCAATCCCAAAATCTTTGCTGTTCAATTCAACACAAATAAATCGCGGCCCACTTTCCGAAGGTAATAGAACAAAAACATCACAAAAAAACTGTTAGTAGTTAATCAATCCCTAACCTAGGCGAACTATTGGATTGGTCGTATAAACAAATGAAGCAGTCATAACATCAGCTTGGCATCGGTACAGGCCGCGACTGTGCCAGGACTTTTGACCGTTCACCTGGATACGATGTAGTTGAGTAAAGCGGTTATGGTTTCTTGACCGAGAATGTCGACTGATTTTATAGATTATGTGGAGATGTAATGCTGTTTATGGTAGTTAATAGGTAATTTCAAAATGGTGAAGAGATGGCGATAGCAGATTTTTAAAAATTGAAAGTCGGCTCTTATACTATTCGAGTTCCTTTTTTAAATTTGACAGTTGTTCTCGTCTTCGCTACGCATAGCCTCTCGCTCTCTCTTATATGAATAACGGACTATCAAAGACGGACATAATTATGAAGTCAAATCTACAATGACATTTTAGTGCACATATTCAGAATAAAGGTTCATTTAATTATCATTCAAAAACACCCCAATCAAAACCTATAAAAATCATTATCCAGTAAACAAAACGAGGCACCCAAACTCCAGCCTCGTACACCTCCAGGTATCGCATGGCGTCGAGTCAAAACACCGAGTTGGCTCGCCAACCGATCACGGCAGACGTCTTGGCTCCCTCGGGAACCCTCTTGGCAGGACCCTACCCCACGTGCGGTAGTAAACGTAGCCTTGAACATTTGGCACGGAGGACTCGGGCCTCATGAATGATCAGGTTTCGCATTGATGCGATAGTTTTTGGTATTTGATTTGTAGGGATATAAATTACTGTTTTGTGGAAACAATAAACATAGGACTTATTGGCACGCAGCTTGTTTCCAAACTAAGCTCCAAGATAGGAGATGTCGAAACATTATATTCGAAATAGGAAAGCTTAATAAAAATAAGTTGCTCTTGCATCGTTTATTTATAGGTGTAGGTAGGTATTGATGATAATTCAAGGAATATTTCGTTTTTGCAGAAATATTATGTTTTTAGCCAAAATACGTCTAATACCCGTAATTACAAAAATGACAAATACAACCTAAAATCTGTCTTCCCAATATTTCCATTAATAAATCTTCCATTAACTACCCGTAACCTACACCAACTCAATATCAGGAATGCTCTAAACATTGTATTCTCTTTTCCACAACAATATGTCTGGATCGCAATCAAAGCGTATGATCCGGTGAAAACATTTGGCAAATAACAGAACAACAAACGCTGGAAACAAAATTGTTGGCAGTGATGGCGTGGCTTCCCCGGTGATATCACACCGATTATAATTCCAACTTCATTTTATTAGAAAACTAGCATTGCAGCACGGTTTCTCCCTACAAAATTCCCGTGAAAGAAGAGCTAATAAACAAGATATTTCAGGGACTGAAACAAATTTGTCTGTTTGTAAGACTGGTCTCAAGGATGCCTCGTTACAGTGCGTAATGTTTTACGTACATAACTAGTTATTATATTTATAGAAAAAGCTCTGCAACATGATTTTATTACATAACTAGATTGTTTTGTTTGCTTTTTTTAGGACTGTAAACGTGCCTAAAATTAACCTAATATACCTCATGATTTTTTGTGTTTTCATGGATCTGTGTTTGTGGATTATTTTTGAAAAATTCAGAATCTTCGAAATTATGGTCAATTTCCAGAAAAAGAAAAGATGGTGGCTAGTTTCTATCAAGTAAAAGTTAGCGGGGGCTTTTACCTACAGTAACGATGACAGTGACTTTTAAAAAGAATCGGACATCACCCCTTGCTTTTTCAATGGACTCGACATTCGCACATTTCCGTCACTGCGTCATGGCAACCCCAAGGAAGATCTCTTTGGAAGTCACCACCAACCAAACAATCGTAACGTGTATTAATGACGAGCTCCTGGCGCACCTGAAGTGTTTACAAACAAGCGGGTCGCTCCATGGCGATCAAATCAAATCAAACAGACTATTAGGACTCTATCCAACACACACTATGCCAAATCTCTGGAGTGCGTTCACCCCGAACATTTTTTGGCGGCAATTCTCATGTTTCCTTCATTATTATATTTTTTCCGGCATTATATCGCAACGAATTGAATTTATTTTATAGATATTGGCGCTGGTTCATTGGGGATGCCCGCTTGGTCTTGGCCGTGGCATCGGTTGGCGATGGTAAGTGGGTCGGCGACGTCACGCAGGAGCTCTGGCCAAAACCACCGTACACGCGGAAACACCACGGAAAAAAAACTAATCACGCAACGCCCGCCATCTTGCCACGCGCCGTTTTGGCGCGAACTCACAACAGGTACAGCCAGATAACGCATTCAATTCGCTGACAAAACACGTATTTCCACAATAAATCGTAACGTGGTATTGCATTCGAAATGACTGCGATTATATTATATGTATTTAGGTATTTAGAGGCACGCAACTGGAATTTATCTTGGTTACCATAGGGAATCCTGAAGATATAATGTGCACATAAAATGAAGGATGCAACTTTGTAAAATGGCCGCGGTTTAAACAACAATAAAACGTTTGTTTATAAATGTTGTGTAATTTGAACTTCGATTTATGGAACGATGCAAAGATCCAAAAATAGGAGTCAAATCCTGCTTGCTAAAGCTTTAAGAAGCTCAAAGAACTCCTACATTCCGTACATACATACATATTCTCTTTATAGCTTGAAATCACGTAGTCTTTGACAGTGTAATATGATATGAGTCGTTTGTCCAAACATCTGAAATATTCTTAGGAACGCATTTCCAACTTTTCCGATCTCATCCGTGATCCAGTCAGGCAGATCGCCTCTATTCGGAGAGGACAGTCGCATTTACCGCCGACCACAGTCCGGGCACTATATTTTATACTGTCTTCTTGGTCTAGTAAATCTATTAAATAAACCATCAGAGACAATACTTCTTAATTTTTGTCTGTTAGATTGAGTGACTTGTACTAACAACTGTGCTGTTGTTAAACTGACTAAAGATTTTACTGAACAGCCTCCGTGGTCTCGTGGTTTGAGCGCTCGGCTCACGATCCGGAGGTTCCGGGTTCACCTGATTGCCCGAAAAGTAAGATGATTCCGTGCTTCGGAAGGCAGGTTAAGCCGTCGGTCCCGGTAACTTTCTACGGATAGTAGTCGTTACATGAGCCACGCCAGAGGCCTTTGGCGGCTCAATAACTCTGACACCAGGATTGGTCAGGTTGACCATCCACTCGATGAAGAAGAAGAAGACTGTATCGATAGTCTCTGTCTAAAAAAGAGTTTTGGGTCTTACTCTCCATCTGAGTCGGTTTGTAAAATCACCAATATGAAACTCAGTTAGACTCTTGTCGGGAACACCGATGCAAACTTCTTCAGCTATCTTTATCTCTATACGACACGACAAACAATTTCAGAAACAACTCAACCAAAATTTAAGTTAAAATCTGAAGAAAAACAACCATGAAAATGATTTTCTTCAATTGTCCTATAGACGTACCAGTACATTGGATAATAGACTATATATCATTAGATATAGAGTCGAACCAGCTCGCATGTAAAGTTTAATGTGCATTGAATGTATTTATATCAGCACATACCAACAAGTTGAAGAGTAGAGGCAGCTGAACACTCGTGCACAAATAGAAAATAGTTTCGACAATTGTATGGACAGAGTTGGAGCGATTCGTCTAGCCGTACGATATAGTACCTAAACTAGCAATATAGTACCTAAACTGGCGAAAGGTGGTGTAAAGATTCTGTATACTTGAGACGTGAATGAGTAAATCAAGTTGGATTAGTTAGTTTGGTTTTAAAGAGTGATGACTCCGTCTCACCTAGATCTATTCTAGGCCTAGATTGATACGAAGTTTACCACTAAGTGTGAGTACGCTAGCGGTCGTGGCGTAATTTGACTAAGTGTTGCTAACTTATTGCGATTATTAAGTAGCGTACAGCTCGGTCACAACTTGGATAAGTGGCCGGTAGAAGCATTTCTATCTGAGCGCTACCGTGCTTTGGGGGGGTACGTAAAATTATCGGTCCCGATTTACACCTCTTACTTTATATGAAGATAAACGCGGCTAGTGTTATAAAAATATATAACACTAGCCGCGCCCCGCGGTGTTACCCGCGTTGTGCTCGTTCCCGCGGGAGTTTTGGGATTAAAAAAAACCTATAGCCTTCCCCTACAAAATCTACTACAAAAAGAATTATTCAAATCGGATTCGGAGTTCCTGAGATTAGATTGAACATACATACATACAAACAAACTTAAAAATTGTACCTCTTTATAATATTAATAATATAGATTTTACGCCCGCTTGTGGTGCTTATCATTTACACTATCTACGCGAGATAAAAAGCCATTTGTAGTTCATTAACGTTACCAAACTCTTCTCATTTTTATTAATTCTTACTTCAGTTAAGCTTTTTAGTCGCATTGCAGCACTTGTAGTGCACTAAAAACAAACGAACATTTACGCGGGCGACTCCGCATGACTGAGGGATAGCAGCAGGCTGCCTAAATACACTTAAAATGAAAGGGTCTTTTCTTATGTACCAACTTAATACGCCTAAATTAAAGGAACCCTTAATATATGCTTGTTTATGTAACATTCTGCCCAATATCAAGAGGAAGAACCAAATAAAAAGTGATTTCCAACAAAAATAGAGGCCCTGATACACTGTACAGTGACAAACAGACAGACACCTGTCGCGCCCGAACGAATACAAGATTAATAAGAAACATCTTAAAGAAATAACCACCTCAAACTAATATACGTAGCGTCCAAAATAGCTTGAGCATCGTAACACTTTTTAGAATTATTTATTTTCGGATGCGGTTAAAAATAAAATAAAATCCAAAGTGATTGAATAATTTTGTCAACGGGACCGTTCCAGTCAAACGTTATTATTCACAAATAATTTCTAGTTTGTGAATGGGTTTATTGAGTTTTTTATAGGACGGCGAATCGTAAGTTTAATATTAAAAACGTTGGGAATAGGTGATTATACTACATTCAATATAATATAATGGATGCACGGACATCACTACATAGTATAAAATAAAGTCGTCTCTGTTTCGTGTCTGTTTGTCTGTTTGTCTGTATGCTTAAATCTTTAAAATTAAAATTACGCAACGGATTTTGATGCGGTTTTTTGTAATAGGTAGAGTGATTCAAGAGGAAGGTTTTTATGTAAAAAAAAACAACGCGGGTAAAACCGCGGGGCGCTGCTAGTAAAATATAAGTCGAAAACTTTAACTGGCAATTTAAATGTCTCCTAAATGTGTATCGTTAAAATTGGGCGAGTTTACAAGCTGCGAATGTGATGTAAGTTAAAGGAAAATAATTAAAGTGCGTTCCATTTAAGCGGAGAGGAGTGGGCGGGTCCAACTGACCAATCACAACGCATTTCAAAGAGATTCTGACAATTTCAATGCGCTGTCTTCTTCACCGAGTGGATGGCCAACCTGACCAATCCTGGTGTCAGAGTTATTGAGCCGCCAAAGGCCTCTGACATGGCTCATGTAACGACTACTACCCGTATAAAGTAACCGGGACCGACGGCTTAAAGTGCCCTCCGAAGGACGGAATCATCTTACTTTTCAGGCAATCAGGTGATTCAGCCTGCAATGCCCTAACCAAACTGAGGACAGTCTCACAAAGTGATTTTTGTGAGGTACCGGGAATCGAACCCGGAACCTCCGGATCGTGAGCCGAGTGCTCAAACCACAAGACCACGGAGGCTGTTAAAATGCTGTTAAAATTCAATGCGCTGTGATTGGTCGATTGAACTCCGCCCCGCTCCACTTCGCTTCGATGGAAACGCACCTTAAATCTTCTCCTTAAACTTACATCACACTCACAGCTTGTAAACTCGCTCAATTTGAACGATGCACACACTCGTTCAATTCTCTCAAAACGCTCTTTGTTAAACTGACTAACGGCTTGAGACAAGTCAGGCTGTAAACTGCCTGGATATAGTATTGCTCAAACGCTACCAGTACGGCCACGCCTCAACTGCAATCAAGCCGACCTTCTGTTTGCTACGATGTTTAGAATCGGCTCGTTCCATTCAAACTGTAATCAAATATTTATTTATTGTTATTTATTTACTTCACTTTATATAATAACAACTTCTAGTGTTTTTTGAGTCATTTTTTTACGATATTGCAATTTGGATTGGCAATAATCACAATCCTACTAATTTTATAAATGCGAAAGTTTGTGATGATGGATGTATGTATTTTTGTTTGTTACTCTTTCATGAAGAAACTACTGGACGGATTTGGATGAAACTTTACAGCAATATAGGTATACATCAGAATAACACAGGGGTACATTGTATACCGAAATTCCCGCAGGAACGGGTACAACGCGGGCAACACCGCGGGGCGCGGCTAGTAAATTTTTTCTAATAGATCTTGATTTGAAAATGTATCTCCTTGACGAAACTCACAGAACATTAATGTAAGGGCTTTTCGAAATTATGCGTATTCAGACATCCTCCTACATTGAATTCTGTATGAAAAACAAACGAAAATCTGTGCGCGAAGTACGAGTATATAATTTCATACAAAACGCAGGCAGGACGACTCAAAATGCTTTGATTAAACGAGCCCTTAGACTATTTCAAACTGAACGAGATCACAAGAGAACGCGTGTCACTCTATGTCTTTCAAACATTTATCTTTTCAATTGCGTGACACAGCTTCTCTACGCCTATTAATGAAAAATTTACTTTCGCGACTAAATCACTAAATTGATTGATAATAGTCGATACATCGATTTTAATATGGGCGATTAGGAGATCCCTACAATTAGACATTATGTCGGTTAAATAAAATTGAGAATGTTTATTTTAGTCTTGATAGTAGTAAAAGTTATATATTTAATATGATACAAAAATGTAATACTATTTCTAAAGTACTTTCCACATCCTAGTACTTATCTTACAATACCTAGGTAACCTAAATCACGTCCCAGTTACCCACAATTATGCTGCCATGAATTCATATGACGACTATTACCTTCTTAGGTTTAATGCCTAGATATAATCTAGATATCTTGACTTAGATCTTCAATGTCTATTGCCTAGATTTAGGTTAAACTAGTTACTAGTGCAGAAGTTTATTTATCTAGGCTAGGTACTGATAGTTATAAACCCGGACCTAGGTAAGAATGGAAATAGAATTACCTACATAACAAATAGAAGGATAGGTATTGGAAGATTCGCACGAATGTTACTGGCACGAAATGTGCGAATCATTTTGACATCTTGTAATTGATTAACTGTCATTACGTCAGTTTTGACGTTTGACCAATAACAAATCCTATCCTATCCTATCCTAAGTACATAATATTATATTTGCGAAAGTTTGTGAGGACAGATGTATGTATGGATGTATGTTTGTTGCGCTTCCATGAAAAAAATACTGGACGGATTTGGATGAAACTTTACAGTAATATAGGTCATACATCAGAATAACACATGGGATACATTCTATTCCGTAATTCCCGCGGGAACCGATACAACGCGGGTAACACCGCGGGCGCGGCTAGTGTTTCATATTCATATCATATTAATCGTTCGAATGAGCGACACTGATTAAACTGTGATCGAAATAAAACAGAAATATTATGTTACTTCTTCTTCTTGTATTATGTTACTAATCACGAATAACAAATACGAAAATGTTTTTTTCTGTGAAGGAGCCGAAACGTCATAAAAGCGTAGTGTATCCGTAAATGTAGTTTCAATTCAAAATGAGTGGTGTTCGCTTAAACGAGTATTAAGAAACGAGTATGATAACCAAATCAATGTGAACCAAAGACAATGCGTTCATTAAGTATCGCCAAGTTAAAACTTCACATCACTTTCCTTCACAACAAAGGATGTCCAAGCTTCATTAACCAACTTAATTCCTCATTCGTTAATTGAATTGTATATGGAATTAAACGCTAATTACAAGTAATCCAACACCTCAGAGGCGGCACTGCGCAAGCGCATAAAGCGCGCACGGTGCGCATACAGAGTGGGTCCCACGGAATCGTGCGCACTCCCGGATGTATCCAGACTTTGCGTCTTCGGTAGTACGCGCTTTCACGTATTGTAGTACTGTGGCGTACTATTGTACTGTGGGGGAATTTGTGGTTAGGTGTGTAGAAGAAAAGATTGATATACACACATCAAAAGTGTCTAGGGATCAGGTATGTTTTAGAGCATTGCTGCAAATGAGGTTTGTTATAATAACTTTTTGGGTCGCTATCGGTTCTATTGAGTGAATTTCATTATTTTGATTTAAAAAAAAGTTTAAATTTCGAATATAAAAAGAAAATCAGCCGTCAGTAAGGATTTCTATAAAAGTGTGAAATCTCGTTTAGACCAAATCATTACAATTTCTGCATCGTAACTGAAAAAAACTGCATTGATATGGAGCGACGACGTCACTTGACTCGAGAAGAGATGATAAGAGCCATCGGAATGTTAGAAGCTGGTTCCAGGCAACGTACTGTGGCTATCGCTCTTGACACTAAACAGAGCGTTATAAGCCGCCTCTGGACACGCTATCGTATCACGGGCAGCGTGGCCGAGCGGCATGCAGGACGATCTCGCATCACCACTCGCAGACAGGACCGGTACATCCAAAATACGGCTCGAAGGAATCGTACCATGACCGCCATGATGTTGGTTACAAGGCTCCACGCCACTTCAGGCTTGTTGCTAAGCGACCAAACCATCCGAAATCGTTTACGTGAAGTGAATCTGCGTTCCCGAAGGCCGCTGAGAGTTCCACCTATAGCACCCCGCAATCGTCGGGCCCGTTTACAATGGGCTCGCGAACACAGATATTGGGAGGAAGAAGACTGGCATTGTGTGTGCTTTTCCGATGAATCTCGTTTCGGTATGAGACCAGATACAAGACGTACTCGAGTTTGGAGGACCTCTGGACGTCAAGAACGTTTGAGATTTTGTCAGGAAGTTCATCCATATGGTGGGGGAACAATAATGATATGGGCCGGTATTTGGATTGGTGGGAGAACCGATCTCATTTGGATCAGGGGCAACCTCAATGCTCAGATTTACGCGGAGAGAATTGTTACAGACGTAATCATCCCTTTACGAGACCAGTTGGGTGATTCGTTTCAATTAATGCACGACAATGCACGTCCACACACAGCTAGAGTCGTAACTCGCACACTTGACGAAGCTCATATCAACATTTTGCCGTGGCCTGCTCAGTCGCCAGACCTTAATCCAATTGAACACGCATGGGATATGCTCCAAAGAAGGGCTCTGCCGAGTACGGATGCTGTGAACACTCAACAACAACTTTTTGACTTGTTAGAAAGGAAGTGGGCGGAAATTCCTCAAAGCGATTTTGATGAACTCATTTTAAGCATGTCAAATCGCTGCGATAGTGTGATTCGAGTTCGTGGTGGTAACACAGATTATTAATTGTTTTATCTGTACAATAAAAATGCAGGCCTGTCTTCATTTCGACTTTTTTTTGCCATTTAATCGACGCCGTTAACTCAGGTAAATTTTCCACAATTTGCAAAAGCTGCAATTTTTCATTATTTTTCCAGGACAATAAGGGTATGTTGCTAACTTAAACATAAGAATAAAAATAAAAAGCCAGTCTAGAAGACTAGATTTGGTAAATATGGACTAGATAATTTTTTATTGCCAAAAATGTACTTGATCCCTAGACACTTTTGATGTGTGTACATAAGTGTAAATAATATAATGTAATTACATTTGAAATGAATAAATGAATTGAATTGAATTGAATAAATGATCGATTGATTGGTTGATATAAAATCAATGAAAGTGCGAAATTACAGAAATCTTTTTATAGAAGTCCTTGGGAATTTGATGTAATTCTTTTGGCATG
The DNA here is from genome assembly GCA_963082685.1 of Cyclophora albipunctata. Lineage (NCBI taxonomy): Eukaryota > Metazoa > Arthropoda > Insecta > Lepidoptera > Geometridae > Cyclophora > Cyclophora albipunctata. The sequence continues at coordinate 803,372 of OY720137.1, read as the reverse complement.
ACATTTTAATATGAAATAGCTTAATCCAGGCTGTATATTTATCAGCCTTAAAATTTTAATTAATTGCATATGAAGTAAGACCAATAAATAAAGCTTTCACATCTGTCTTATCTTTTTAATGTACCCACGATTGTAATAATCATTATACGTATTATACCCGAACAGTGTCAAAAACTTAACTTCGAATATTCAACGAATTCCCCTTAAAACCTTGTTTAAAAATAAAAATACCAAACGCAACCAAATACAACCTTACAACCAAACCACACAGTACACTTTTAACCTAAAATTCTAAAGTATCCTTACAAACTTGCCACTGTTCCACCCATAGACCATCTTATACACATACACTCTTAACCAAAATAATTCGCGCAATTTTCCAGCGAGTGCAAGCATTAAATTCCTCGACAGTACAACGCGCTAATAAATACAGTATACAGGGGGAATGCTAATGTCCTCTTGTGTTTTAATGTCGTGTCAGGGCGTGGGTTTTCCTGGTGCTGGATCAGGATATCACCTATTAACTAGGAGATAGTTTTGTGGGGAAATTCCTCGTGTAGAGACTTTTTTTCGTAGGAAAAATATTGATTTGGAGAGGGAGCTAGTAAAGGCGAATTAATTTAAAGTTTGTAAGAGAAAATGCCAAATATTTTAACTGAGTATGTGTGTACCTAATACCCGTGGGACACCCTGTATTAATAAAACGTAATAATTTTCAATCGGAATAAAATAATGTGAAAAAAAAGTTCTTTGGAATGTATATTAATTAATAAAAAGTAATCCCTAGCTGATGAGAATGAGACGAGTATCTTCACTTTCACAAAGAATCAACGCGGAAAATTCCGAAATATTTATAAAGAAGACCAATAAAACTGAAAATAGCTCTCAGAAAGATAATAAAACCAATATTTTTAATAATAATCTTTTTACTATAAACACGTAGGTAATTATATCTACCCGACCTTGGCGAGAGGGGTATTATGTTATTGGATCGCTGAGTGGGAGCCAAAAATAATAAGCTCAATGGGAGAGCTTAAAGTTTTCTTGTTAAACTATTTCGAAAGTTTTCTCTCGTTCTTTTAGGAAAGTTGACATTTTGACAAATTAAAATAAGGAAGGAATAGAGCTATCTTGTGAGCATGGATTTAATATACAAACTTGTGACTTTTATATTGTTTAGGGTTGATATTTCAACTGTACTTGACATTCTTTTAAAAACTTTTGACGGAATACCGAAAATAAGCGACTTTCAAATTAAGTATCCCTTTTATTTTATTTTTTATAAGGAGTCAGGTGGAACTGAAAAAAAGAGCTGCTTGACACTCAGGTGCCAAACAGCTTAGAGCTGAGTTCTGCCTATTGCCATTTAGTTAGATATATTTGTTTTTTAGAATTATGTATGTACTCGTATTAGTAACTAAGTTTTTAATTTTTAATTCTATGTATTTTGTAATTCTAAGCTCACATGTATTATTTTATTTTTTTTCAAATGGCTATAAACAATTTTTTATTTATTTATTTTATTATTTATTTATTTTACCGAAAGATTTTTTTTAAATCAGTTTGAAATTAAGCAATTATTTTATGTATACTGTTATATTATGAAAAGGTAACATTTGTAAGTTTTTGTCTATAAGAGCTTAGTTTGGATGTAACTAACCGTGTAAACATTCACATTTCCGCAAATATTTATTTATGAAAAATATCTTTCTAGAAAAGTGGCGAGAACGGCCTTTGCTCAACAATAGGACGATACAGGCTAACAGTAACAGCAACGGCAAAACAATCTTTACTCGCATTGAAACTATCCTCCTCGTTTTAAAGTCGGTTAATAAATCGTCGATTTATATACTCAGATCACAAATACATACGTATTTTAGTTGATTTCAAAATGGCGTAGAGAAGCCTAAATATACTCCAAGGTTTAGATCCAACTGAAATACTTCACGTGAACACTATTAATGCATATAGATGCATTGTGTTTAGTACTACCAAATGGATACGTTCAAGTTCTGAAATACATCTGAGATAAATTGATTGGCCTAATCTAGCCCAGAACAGGAATGTCTGGAAGGTGATAAGACCTTTGCCCAGGAATGGGACATAAAATAGGTTTTAAATGAATTTCGGGATAAAACGTATCCCATGTGTTATTCTGATGTATAACCTATATTACTGTAAAGTTCCATCCAAATCCGTCCAATAGTTTTTTCGTGAACGACAAACAATTATAGTCAGAAACTTTCACATTTATAATATTAAATATAATAGGATGAAAAACTTTTTATTACTAATACTGTTACTTATTATCAAAATAATAATAATATAAATCCCACGATTGAATACCGTTAACATTAAAAGTTTTAAATCTTCTCTGTTTGTATGCACCCAACGCATCGCAAGGTGAATACAGTGCGATGCACTTTACAATTTGCAAATCACCCTCAATCGTATTCAAAGCACGAATCAAAGTTTTTTACAATAGCAAGGATTGTAATGTTAAATAAATTATATGTTAATGTTCATTGTTTGTTTGTATGCAGTTGCGTAAGAGGTGGGTAATTATGAATATAGATTTTATTGGGTTTTAATGGTAATAAGGTTTGTAAAAGGGAAGAGGTCGACTGTAACATAGAAATAGAATTTTAGAAATGTACCGAACATATCAAAAGACTTGGTTTATCTGTGACCACGGTTCCTGTAAAGGAGCCATTAGATAAAATTGTTAATCTACATAGTATAAAATAAAGTCGTTTCTTTTTTGTCTGTTTGTCTGTCTGTATGCTTAAATCTTTAAAATTACGCAACGGATTTTGATGCGGTTTTTTGTAATAGGTAGAGTGATTCAAGAGGAAGGTTTTTATGTAAAAAAATTTCCGAAATTCCCACGGGAACGGGCACAACGCGGGTAAAACCGCGGGGCGCTGCTAGTTGATAATAAAAGCGAAGTGTATCCGTAAACGTATTTTCAATTCAAAATGAATAGTGTTCGCTTAAACTTAAGAAACCAGTATATAGAACTACACTATCTTTAACAAATTCTTTCTTGACAAAAGGATTTCGAAATGTCAATTACTCAAATTGACATTCTGTCGTAAGAGAGCGTTTTAGTTTATGATTTTTCTTTTCATACAAAAAAATTTCAACACTTGATCTACTACTTCAATTACTTATCGATATCGTCAGGGTAAAATTAAGGAAAGTCAATATCAAAATCGGTTCCACCGTTTGGAGATCACGACCGAGACAGTCTCCGCATCAAACTAATAACAGCCCTCTTTCCGTCGAGGGTAAAACATTAATTTCATTGCTTCTTATTAGGGTCAATTGCCTAAAGTTTGTCTTCAAGTTTTATAAGCTTAGATATTTTTGCTTTAACTACGTCGTATAGTCTAGAAATGTGTGTGAATTAAGTAAGGTGTACAATAAAGTACTCTATCTCTCTCTCTCCTTGTAAAAACTCGTTTAAACCATCCTACGTAAACCATTCTTCCCTCCATCTTGCCAAAGTCCACATAGTGAAGTACCATAAACTAAATCCCGGGAATTCCGGGACCATTTACACACCATTTGTCCCGGTAAGACACACCACAATACTGTGTTGACGGTAACGGGTATACTATGCTAATACTATCCCGGTATTCTGAGATCCTACGGGATTACTAGCCCAAGTCACTAATCCGACTGACTTAGCACACAAGATTGTATGTATTGGTGTCTATGAGAGAAGATAAAGTGTACGGCGAAGGATTTAGGGATGGGGCGTTTGTGTATTTACCCCCATGACGATAAAGGATAATAACTAATCCACTAATATAATGGTAAATTTTTTGTATACTCATACAGCGAATTTTTTTTTGGGAATCGAGTCCTTAAACTTACAGGCATCTGCAAGATTTTCTTAATGCGCCTTTTGTTACAACAAGGATTTAAATAAATAATTGAAGTTGTTGATATTGCACTTGCATATTGGAACACTAACATGATCATTTACATTTGGGACAAGGACCGTTGTTATTCAATCCATTATTAAATCCGTAAGTAACTTGTGCGTGACGAAGTACATTACAAGCTGTAAAAGAAATAAGATGACACAAAACTTTTCACTCTGACTTGCAATTATTATCCATTAATTATGTATAACGTTGACATTATTTCTATAGCGTCAAAAGTTTTGGGGGCAAAGACTTTAGCCATTTAAACCCCCCGTCACTTCACAACCTGCTTTTCCCCACGCCTCAAAAATGTACGGACTTGTGGGCAATTTTTTTAGCCCCCAGAAACTCTGCTTTAGCGATGGCTTCCTCCCCGCTGCCCCGTACCTTAGTCCGGCCCTGCCTTCCGTATAAGATACTAGTAATATGCGGGTGCAGAGTTACGGTTATGTTGGCACGTACACTCGATTTGCAGTGTTTAATGTGCGAAATAATGGAGACCCGTACGGGTGTCCACTCTGTACGATCATAATGCTAACTATTAACTAATAGACCTGGGGCGTGATGGTACATCGAAGGGTAGTTATCTGGAGATATAATTGTGATTAATGGGGTTTGGTGAATGTTTTGTTGGTTATATTCATCTCAAATTTTGATGTATGATTTTGTGCCGTAGTGATTATGCCGTTCTGTTTTTAAATCCAAAATGTTTGGTTCAATTCAATACATACATTTAAATGTAATCTACTATATAAAAATAAGTCGGGTTTTCCTCCCTGACGCTATAACTCCAGAACGCACGAACCGATTTCCACGGTTTTGCATTCGTTGGAAAGGTCTCGGGCTCCGTGAGGTTTATAGGGAATAAATATCTCAAAATTCCCACGGGAACGGGGGCGCTGCGGGTGAAACCGCGGGGCACAGCTAGTAATTAATAAAAAAGAAAGATCATTAAAGTTCACCAAAAATAAACTTTTTCAGAAAATGCAAAATGGTTTTAGATCCATTTTAACTTCCGTAGAAATGAGACAAAACAAAAAACAAGGAACAAACGCTAGTCATTAAAATATGCGGAACTTGAAATAAAAAGTCACGTCTCCACTCAGAGTTAAGTGGTACGTTCAATGGAGGCCGACGTCATTAACAGAAAAGAGTAATTAAAACTCCAATAAAATCAGGAAATACTTCCGCTGGGAGGCTGTAAACATTATAATAGTAGTGAGTAGTGAGTAGCGTAGTGAGGAGCGGCTGTTGTCGGCGAGTGCGAGGCCCGGCTGGCAGCCTGCAGCGATCACGCTGCGCCATCATTCCACTGCTTCATTCAATATTTTTTTTACCGAACACTGTAATTTCTTGGCTCCAACGCATCCGTTTACATGCCAAACAATAAATTTATTAGTCGGAGGAGTGGCAACACTAAACTTACGTCACACATCGACACGTCACAGCTCGCGTCACTATTTTGACATTTTCGAATTCGATTTTCGAGTTTGATCCGCGTGTTATATAACGCGCGCCGCTCAAGGTGACTCGCCCGAAGCTACTACTGATTCTATTTCGGTTTGAATTTCATAAATATCCCGTGACAGGCGTCTCTCCTCTCCCGCGAGCGCCGCCATCTTCCGATCTGAAACTTCTTGCGTAATTATCGGCCGCAGCGTGTTGTCGCTTCGGTTATATCTGGCCGCACCGCCGCACCGCCGCGCCGCGCCGCACTGTCAACCCGCGTCCTTGCTAATTTTAAAGTCCTTTCTCAAAGTTTATCGTTTATGAGGTAACTGTCGTGTGACGTAGTGTTGGCAGAGTGCCGGACGTACTAGCCGTCCGAAAAAATCACCGAGAGTCGTGCGACGGGTTAATTATAGCGCTTGTCCCCGCGACGCACCTTGAGGGACGGCCGGGCCGGGCGCAGCTCCCGGCCGCCGGCCCGGCCCGCCGGCCCGCCCGCCCGCAGACTCCGCGACGCGCGGCTCGCCCGCCCCGGCTCCGCCTGTCCAATACATCTCTCACAGAGACACAATGGCGGCTCACTCTAACCGATGCATACTAAACAACTCCATACTTCCAATACTCCCACTGAAAAATTGGAATTTCTTTCTGTTCCGGCACAAACGGAGAATGTTTAATTTGAGAACGACAGAGATATTCCAGAGAAACTCGGGCGAGATGCATGCTGGCGACGTTTGATACGAATCGTACCTACATCTGCATAAGTAGATATAAATAAACGGTTTAGATGGTGTTAAAATAGTGTTGCTAAAATGTAGTGCCGATGACGTCGATCAGGGCCGTGTATGCACATAACAATCGAAATAACCGTGAACCGAGAGCTAATCGTATATCACACGAGGCACAGATGCGCTGACCAATATTGCCGGCTCGCCCATCAATATCGGACCTAATTGAATATTATACACCAATTTGCGTCGCCGAAAATCTGGCTGGTATATTATGCGGTGTCCATATATCGCACGCTTAATGTTTTCTATGGTGGGACACGTTGCAAGTCGCACAACTAAATTTAGTGCGGGGAGCGTCGTTTGGTCGGCGGCGGTTTGCGCAACGCATCACTACTGCGTCTATTAATGGAAAAATTGATGGCGGCTCTGAAACTTCATTTATATGGAGGTTTATGCGCTTTTTATTGACATTTCAGAGATTTTTCTGTGTTGTAGCTGGGTGGCGCAACGGTTGCGTTTAACGGTGGTAGCTTTTGTTGGGGACCTTATTCATTTTAATGAATTCAACAAAAAGACAAAGACGCCGGAAAGTACTTTTCATATTCTTCTTCATCGAGTGGATGGTCAACCTGACCAATCCTGATGACTTTTCATAAAACTGACACTGGCGTATGTAGCTTGTATACCCTTTTTCATGCCCTTTTTAAACGGACAACATGGCTTTTTTGTTTCTTTCTCTAACTCGCAGTGTTGTGCAGTGAAAAAACAGACATACTTATACAAATATACAAACAGAATTCTCAAACTAAACTAAAATATGTAGTGTAAGTATTATCATTTTCAAGTAATCATTTTCACAAATCGCACAACCAACACTATATGAAGCAACATTTCGAGATACGAAGATATCTAACAAAAATAATCAAGCACACCTTGACTTGAAAAAGCGGTGCAATTTTCAAAAGAAATTGAAAAGTTGAGTTTCGTATCGGACGATACAATCAGTGATACAGTGAGGCAAATCGGGGCCCGTGCCGGCGCCAGATACCGGCTCCGGAGCGAACCGACTGATTATCTTAAAGTTTTCATGTTCACTAAAATTTTTGTACAATAATTATGAATTTATAGCATTCTGTGTTAATGATTTTGGGAACTAAAGGTAAGGCTTCTTAAGTTTAAGCGAACACTACTCATTTTGAATTGAAACTACGTTTTCAGTTCGCTTTTATTTTACACTAGCAGCGCCCCGCGGTTTTACCCGCGTTGTGTCCGTTCCCGTGGGAATTTCGGGAATTTTTTTACATAAAAACCTTCCTCTTGAATCACTCTACCTATTACAAAAAACCGCATCAAAATCCGTTGCGTAATTTTAAAGATTTAAGCATACAGACAAACAGACACGAAACAGACACGACTTTATTTTATACTATGTAGTGATTTTTATCTGACGTTTCGGCTCGTTTACAGGAACCGTGGTCACAGAAGACTGAAGTTTTCTTGCAGTATCCGTAAACGTAGTTTTAATTAAAAACTAATGGTAAGTTCCAATAAATTAGTTCGAAAAGATTGGCCAGCCCTGGTACCGAAGTTTTTAGACCACCGAAAGGCCTCTTACATAGTCCAACGATAAAAATACTGGGAATTAAATGTATGTAAATGAGAACTGAAACTGGATTTTGAAATAGGAAATTCGTATTTCTTTCAATAAAATGCGTTCATTTTGCGTTCGTTTTCATTGAGTAAAATAAGAAATTCGAGTAGTATGACATTTGATTTGACATGTGTCACTCGCGTTCTATTGAATTGACTAGCTCACAGCTAGTAAACTCGCTCAATAGAAACCACGTGCTATTGAAGCATTTCTGTGCATAATTATTTGTCATTTAGTTCTGTCAATTTTACAAATTATTTCGAAAGCTGTGACTGTTAATGTGTACCATAAACTATAGCATTGAACCAATTAATCAAGATAAAAGAAACTAAAGGAAACTTGTAAATCAGTTTGGATGTGTAATTCCCGGTCATAGCTTGTAGAGTCGGGAATCAAAGCTTCAGATCTGTGGCTACGATTTAATAGTAGCTCTCGGTGAAAAAGAGGTGTGACATGTTTAACATGGGTATTCTTTTACCTACTTTACTCAAAACATCTATACTTATACTCCCCACAGAGTATAATTTTTTAAATCATAGTTTAGAACATGTAAAATTTTCACAAATCACCTTTTTAAGAATTTATTTTAATAGGTTAGTAGCCTACCATGGTGTCAGAATTTTTTGACCTCTTAAAGGCCATCGATGTGGTCATCATGGTCAAAGAATTAAAGTATTTTAAAATCTGTAAAACCTACAATGCTCGCGTTGTCGACATTGCGTGAGTTAACATGCCGATAATTGGTGAGTTAGCTAGTTAAATACCAAGCGTCTTTAGATCAATCTTTAGAATTCAGAACCAGCTCGCAGCTAGTAAACTAGCTGACCCTAAGTGACAAGGGCTATGACTCAAAAATACAAAAAAGCTTCAAAGAGAATAGTTGTTAGTTAACGGGGCAACAACAACTTTTTCTGCGGTTTAAATAAATTGGCAAAAGATGACGTTTGTCCTGCCAACTGTCACACGTGGCCTTGACACTGGGTGTCACTGTCATTACACGCTACAGGAAAAATGGGAATGTAAGTATTGTAACAGATTAGGTGGAAAATTTTACGACTAGCCTTAAAACTTAGGTAACCTAAGGTTCTAGGATAGCTGATCAAATTTTTATGTTGGCTCTATTGGATACGTGGTCAAATTTTGGCGGTTAAATAATGGACCAACATTTTTTTACATGGAAACTATCAACAAATTGATTAAGATTTCTAGAACGGACCGTTAGATATCTTTTTCATAAATGGATCGCGAAGATTTTACAGTCTTCTTGAATTTCTGTCTTCTAAATCAGTTTACAAAAGTAAATGAAAAAAGATACGATAACGAAAATCGGAATACCCGTTTTCCTAAATCGATGATCGATTACAGGCTACTAGCATATACGGCCTAACCGATTATAAACATCCAAAAGACACTAGAGAACCTAGGTACATTAGAACTTTGTCAAACCAACCATCTTCCACCATTAAAAAACGTTCAAAATCTTCCCAAATGAGCCCATCAAAATGCATACAATTTGAGTAAAACGGCGTGTAGTGAGAGTTAGTTTTAACTGTTAGACATAAACGTTAGTTCAAGAGGTCGGTGCCAAGTTCCGACGACCCTCTACTTGGTGATGACCTGGCTGACCTGGCTTTGGTAAGGTAAAGCGACAAAGGCGACATGAGCGAGTTAAGAAGCAGGCTAGTTCAATAGAGAATGCCGGGCGAGATGTTAGACATGTATGACTCGCGTTTATTGCTGTTCTTTTAGAAAATTACCTATTTTCTATATAAGAACGATTCGCCCGCAATAAAAGAATCACAGAGACAAAATCCAACAATAGACAAGCATGTTTCTGTCATAATCTGTCTTTTTGCCATTTGACATAAATTAAAAAATACGAGTATATAAAACACTAGCAGTGCCCCGCGGTTTTACCCGCGTTGTGTCCATTCCTGTGGAAATTTCGGGATGAAAAATAGCCTATGTTACTCGTGGATAATGTAGCTTTCGAATGGTGAAAGAATTTTTAAAAATGGTCCAGTAGTTTTTGAGCCTATTCATTACAACCAAACAAAGAAAGTTTTCCTCTCTATGTTAGTGTAGATTAACACTTAATGGGTCCTATCGTAAGGTTGCGCTTTCATTCAATCGAAGCGGAGCTGTGCAGAGCTCATGCGGAACTCAATCAATCAATCACGATGCATTATTATCAACTAGCAGCGCCCCGCGGTTTTACCCGCGTTGTGCCCGTTCCCGTGGGAATTTCGGGAATTTTTTTACATAAAAACCTTCCTCTTGAATCATTCTACCTATTACAAAAACCCGCATCAAAATCCGTTGCGTAATTTTAAAGATTTAAGCATACAGACAGACAAACAGACAGACAGACACGAAAAAGAGACGACTTTATTTTATACTATGTAGTGAAGTCTTTTCGTAAAGCGTTGTGATTGGTATGTTTTTATATGAAAATCCACGCTTAAGACAACATCGGCCCTCAACTAATACCATCTCGAAGACAAATGATTCCAAGACCTTCAACAATGATGAACAGTCTATGGCACATGAATGATGACGTCATATCTGAGGGAGGGATCCAACCAACAGCCTTCTCGCATACTAATGGGAACGCGGAACCATAGCTAATATATATTTATGTATTATTTTATTTACTTATCATAAAAATGCTGTAAAATATATGAGTTTGGTTTGCTATGAAATTATGTGGAAGAGTAAAAAGTTTTCTTTATATGTTTAGTTTTGGAAATTGGTTTGTTTGTGGTTTGAACTGATATGGGGACTGTGGCCTTTTGTTTAACTGCAAACGCAAAAAAGGGTGTTACTACTTTGACCGCTATATCTGTTTGTCTACGGTGTTTTAGCTCATAAATGAATGGACCGATTTTGATCTAGCTACGAGTATTTTTGTTTGAAACGTGCATACACACAAAAGTTTTTTCAGAAATAATATATATGTAATTAAATAAGAAGTCAGTTATGTGACACATGTCAAATTTAAAACTCTTTCTTTATATTGAAACTACGTTACATTTTTATTATTTTTTATGTAGTGTCAGCATCTTTAAAGAACTGTGGTCTTTCTGTATAATTGCAGAACTCGTAACTTGAAAACTAGGTCAATACAAAAGAACGTCATAACAGTATAAAAAACAAAAACTTTTGAAACGAAAGCTCCCAAACTTCACCAGCTAATAATCATCTTTCCTCCAAACACCGTCATTAATACCACAAACTAATACCCCTAATATGCCAATATATTGTCCTTGACATAGAGTTCCTTATCTTTATTGGCTATGGATACATAACAGCCCATAAACAAGTATTCGATTTTCCTCTTCCCGCGTCCATAGGGGAAAACATTATATAAACATTTGTTTTTATGCCCCCATACATTTTTAAAGGGTCGTCTTCTCTTGTCTATATAATGTACTCTAATGTACTCAAATTAAGTGAATAGCTCAAACACCATCGTACAAGATTTAGAGAAAAGACTCCGACCGATTTTTTAAACTACACTTTGTTCAAATCGATTAAAATGTGATCGTTATCCTTTTTAGCCATACACAACGGAAATATGAGGTAACTAACATTTCAAAAATGATGCACATTATTTGATCACCTACTATTTATTTTTCAAGTTATCCAAAAACTTTTAACTATATTTAAAAATTATAGTTACTTTAACTTTAACTATAACGTTTAAAGTAATATTAAAATCCGAATACTTAAAAATATTTTAGTTAAAACATATTTATTTTTTCCGCAAATTCGTAGCAATACCGCAGACTACGAATTACTACGCTTTACGTCGTAGCACCCTAAAATTTTTAACCTATTTAGCTACGAGAGTCTACGACTATTTACTACATACAAATATCGATACAAATGATTTTTTGTTTGTCTTGTGTTCTTGAATTTCCGATATCTTACACAAACGTAAGCATAAGAACTAATTTTCAATCATCTTTCCATCCTTTTTACGATTCCATAGCCAAATGGCATAAACGGGACCTTAATAGTTTAAATTGAAAAATGCACAATTTTATATTTAGTAGGTATATTGGTGAAGTACCTAGCAAGCACTAGGTGCAATCTAGGCAACCTAGGTCTCAAAGATAAGAGCTGATTTATACCTAAGCCTAGGCTAGTTCCGTTCTGAGCTGAGCTTGATGTGGTACTTAAATTGAGTCATTAGAATATCTAAATATAGGTTTGAAAATGTTGTTTTAAAGTTTATTTTATTATTCTACTCTCCAGCTTGTATTTCATTGGGTGAGTTGCGAGTCGGCCAGTTTATTAGAATGAGAACGAGCGAGTGAGTCATTTAAGTAAGTAAGTTCGAGTAGGTCAGTGGCCAACCCTGGTGTCGGAGTTTTTAGACCGCCCAAAGGCCTCCGACATGGTCTAACGATTGCAGCAACCGGGACCGACAATTTAACGTACCCTCGTAGCGCTCAAATAGGAATGCCACTATAGGCCACCCATCCAAGTAGGGGTCGAACTAAGCTGAGTAATTTGACTTCCGAGTATTATGTGACGGTCGCGTTCTTTTGAGCTCGTCGAGTGCTAGCTTGTAAACTCGCTCAACTTAGACGATAGCATATAGTGTATCTATATGCTATCGTCTAAGTTAAAATAAATGCCTTGCTTGGTCAAAAGTCCCTTAATAATTTTTGATTTATAAAATATGATTTAGGCAATTAAGTAAAGTTAACGTATAAAGCAAACATGAAACTCTTCTGAATCGAGAGTAGGGTACATAAGTGATCGCGACGAAAAACGTTATCTACTAGTGCATTTTTAACAGAATCGAAGTAAATTCAGCTATGTAATTCTGTAAGACTTCATTCTAAACTTCGAATCTGAATCCGCTGTGAGTTTCTTTCTAAAACTCGGTTGTTAATTCGAATCTACACTAGCGCTACTCTTGCGAGCGTGTTTGCGAGTTGAACTAAATTGACTTCGAGATTTTGACAGATAAAGTATGAGATGACGTAAAAAGTGGCATTCTATACGGTAATTCCTCCGTCACTTCGACGGTCACTTCCATAGATATAGCGCTCTTACGCACTAGCGGCTAACCGCGGGGGCGGCTAACCGCGCGGCTAGCCGCTTTTCCAGTTTAATATGCAACCGCTTATGATTGTACGCACTAAACCGCCACAAAATTTCAACCGCGGCGGTTGAATGGAGTGACGCGGCCCGCTTCGCGGCTAGCCGCCATCTTGTGTATACGCACTGGCGGTTAGTTTGCGGCGAGCCGCCGGTGAAGTATGCACGTGTTTTCAGTTGCGCAGCCAAAAATAAATAACACAAGCTATCTCGACGGCGTCCATTTTGTTTATGAGCCACGCGCCTTCGAGCGGTCCAACCGCTTAACGCGGTTTCATCGCGGCTGACCGCTATGGCGGCTAACCGCGAAGAAACCGCGTTAAGCGGTTGGACCGCTCGAGTCTAACCGCCTAGCGGCCAACCGCTAGTGCGTAAGGTCCCTTAGAATTTTTTTCGCTACGCAGATACATGAAGCGTGCGAGCGAGAAATCCTAATCAAGTTCAAACCGCCCGAGAGAAAAAGGGACAGCGAAAGGAGTACCGATAAGTCATAATTTTTTCGAGTAAGAGCCCATAGCGTCCGAGTCCGTTTCACGTTGTGGTGGAATTTGTGATTTTTTAACTAATCCCTCGATTAAACTTAAGAATATTACAATTTTCAATTATGGTGACCTGTTCTGTACCTGGATGTGACGTTACAAGCCGATATAATCCCAATCAATACACTTTTCACAGGTAAATACGATTTTGTTATTGGAATTTCTCGAACCATATTTTGCCAAATTTCTGCTCTAAATCGGCTCAGTAAAAGATGTTTACAATAGTTTATTGTTATCCGTTGATAAATTTAAGTATATTTCGTGATTTAATACAGAATTCGCGGAAAAAATATGTAAAATAGTAAATTGCTTCGCTACGCTAGTGCTTGACAAAGCGATGACGACACGAGTATCGATAAAAACTTGATCTTTTTTAGAGACTGTCAAGACATCAATAAAAGTTATTTAATCAAGCAATTTTGAAATAAAATTACAATATACATTAGGAACTCATTATTTACGTGTAAGAATACAAAACTTGGTAATTGCGTAACTAATATTTTGTTCTAGATTTCCACCTTGTGCGTGAAAAATGGTTACGGACTGTAAATAGACCAGATTGGAATGCTAGTACTAACTCCACTATCTGTAGCAAACATTTTGACAACAAATGTTTAATCCAAAGGAAATGACATCTAAAGACGTTATTACATTGTGTTCTAAGACTGAGAGTTTTTTCAGAGATTATATGAAGAAGAAAATAATGACTGAACTAATTTTTGCTAAATGTGTGTTAAAAGTTATATAAGTAACGTACAGTCCCTGTTTAATAATCTACAACATCATGTTTTAGATCAAGATCCCTTAGACAGTCATAGATATCTGCATAAGAAAACTATAATCGAAACTTATTTTGATCTCCGATTAAAACATGAGAGTAAATTGTTAAAATTGGATAGAGAAACGTTACGAACACACTTAAACAAAACTGTAATATTCCGAGGGCAATAAATAATTAATCAAAATTATATTCAGTGTTTTAATTACCTGTACTTTTGGTATAAATGTTTTAGACCTACAACTTAAACCTTAACGAGTATGTTTAAAAAAGAAAGTTGTATTGCCCCGCCGCCGTACGCCAGGGATCTAGTCAAGTTGGGATATTGAAATAGAAAAAAACAGGGCCAGCGTTTTTTTTAAAGCGTGGGGGGTGGCTGGGAGTCTTTTCGGCGCAATCCCGCCAGTGCATTTGCGGTCATCTTTATTTGAAGTTTTCAAGTATGAAATATCAAGTCCAATCTTTCAAGTTTGAAACTGAAATAGTCCATAAAGTAAAAATGTATTGTGGCCAACACTATTTTTAACTCACACATAGACATTCACCAACACATGTGTATATTTTTTTTGGTGATGCTTCCAAGCTTTCTATGTGCATCTTGTATATCCTACATCTATGATCACTTCGCACTCAAACCCGATTTAAAGTGTCAAAATAAAAGCATCTATTTTACGAGTGAAAATAGAAGAACTCATAGTTATTGTTGGTGGTGTAGTGTAGTGTAGGGTTCCCGCCTGCCTACTGCGATGGATTTCTCTCCTCAATGAAACACCAACTTTCCAAATACAAAATTGACTTCTTTATTCTGCTTATTCGTACTTTTCCAGATTTCTTGAGCAAGCTGCGAGCACCGTTGGATGTCAACATTTACTGGCAAAATGTGCCTCAATATATAGGAGAATAGTGCCCGCAACTTACTGTACACATGATGAGTAAAATTACACGCGCGAGGGAAAGAGACAGCGCTATACAAAATTAAAACAAAGCTAAGCTAAACTAAATGAACTACGGGTTTATTAACAATATTAAAGTTTTATAAGAGGGTTTTATGAGAGGGTTGGTTGAGAGGGTTGATCTTCCCCGTCGTCCGCAACAGTCTCCCCCCGGCGCAGGTCCCCGCAGCCTTCCTCCACCGGCAGGACGACTAGACGCCTGATAGGGCGTCTAAAAATGCCACCCTTCGTCCACACATCCACGCTTCGCACAACACCGTCCGGGCCCGGATACGTCTCCATGACTTTTCCCAACGGCCATACGTTCCTGGGCAGCGTGCCGTCTACGATTAGGACGATGGTTCCCGGCGTGATGTTCCCGGTGTCTCGATGCAGCTCTCCTCGCGCCGTCAATGTCGGCAAGTACTCCCGCGTCCATCGCCTCCAGTACTCGTCGGCCAACCCCTGGGCGGCCTTCCACACCTGCCTGTTCGCCGAGTCGTATATTCCAATGTGAGGCATTCCGTTTGCAGTCCCCAACAAGAAATGGTTGGGGGTCAGTGCCTCGGGATCATCGGGACTCACGGACACGTGAGTCAATGGTCGCGCGTTCATCGTGTATTCGATCTCGGCGGCCAGCGTCGACAGTACCTCCTCCCGCACAGTTTTTCGGTTGAGAATAGTGTTCAGAGATGATTTGAACGTCCGTATCAATCTCTCCCACGCGCCTCCTTGATTAGGCACCCCCGGGTCAATGAACTTCCAACTAATTCTTTTTTTGAGGTAAAAATCTCTAATTGTAGGCTTCCAAGCCTCCAGTGCCTTCCTAAGTTCCTCGTCAGCACCGTGAAAGTTAGTTCCATTATCCGATACGATCGTTTCGGGCCATCCTCGTCGTGCTGCCATTCGCCGTATCGCCATGATTGCTGAGTCCGTACTTAAGCTGGGAATCAACTCGATATGTACCGCTCGCGTGACTAAGCAGGTAAAAATCATCCCCCAGCGCTTTTCCTTGCGCCGTCCAACTGTCACCCACATAGGGCCGAAACAATCAACT
This sequence comes from Cyclophora albipunctata, assembly GCA_963082685.1. Classification (NCBI taxonomy): domain Eukaryota; kingdom Metazoa; phylum Arthropoda; class Insecta; order Lepidoptera; family Geometridae; genus Cyclophora; species Cyclophora albipunctata. The sequence goes on along the minus strand of OY720137.1, from coordinate 787,185 downwards.
CCGCTTCTCGTGAATGGGCGTGTGTAGGCGTCCAGTCTTACGCGGGGTAGATCGCCGGTGACGGGGGTGCGGGGGGTGCCTTTTCTCCGCTTGCAGGTAACGCAGTTGTTCACTATCGAGCGAACCGTAGTTCGTAATCGCAGTATCCAGTACTTTTGACGTAGATTGTTAACCAAATGCTCTCTTCCAATGTGATGCTGCGTTTCGTGTTCGCGGCGTATCAACAATCTCGTCCAGTGATGGCGGGCGTCCAGTATAGGCGGACTTTTCATCTCCTCGGGAACGTTTGCGGCGTTTATCCTACCGTGTAAACGTATGACGTCATCCTCTCCTAATACTGGGTCCAATTTGTACAGCTTGCTTTGACCGTCTACAGGTTTTCCTTTCCTTAATCGTCGTAACTCGGGCGCGAAACTCTCCCTTTGTGCGAGTCTCACGAGTATCAGTTCAGCTTTCTTTAGGTATTGAAGCCTGTCACTCGCATCGCGCTTCCTACATTTTCCCACGAACTCTAAGCACAGGGCGACGATTCTCACCGCCTTTTCACAGCTTGAAAAGCGGCTCACGTCTATACACGGTATTTCCATCACGACGGCGTGCGTTATCTCGTCGTCGCTTTCCTTCGTGTCGGCTTCTACGGCTACGGGCCAATATTGTTGGGGTTCGTATAGGAATGCCGGGCCGGTGAACCAACGATCCTTATTATTCAGTTGAGTGTGCTCCGTTCGTGCCGCGTCGTCGGCGACATTCAGCGCAGTGGGCACCCATCTCCATTGGTCGGCTCGCGTAATCTCCGTTATATCGGCTGTCACGGCTACGGGCCCCTCGCGGAATCTGAACAGTATCCCGTGCAACGTTTGAAGCAGGTCCGGTCCGTCTAACAGCATATCGTTCAAACAAACTCCATTCGCTTTCGCCGCCGCGTCGAACACCATACGTACTTTACCCGGCTTGTTCGGGTTTGTTACTGCGAAGTGAGGTAAATACCAATTCCGTGCATTTCCTTCCTCGGGGTTATCGCATAGCGAGGCGTAACCTTTTTCCAGTAAACTCTCAACCTGTGCGGTGTATGCGGTCTTGAATGCTTCTGAACGATCCATTTTTCTTTCAATTCCTTTCAAGCGAGTCCACGCCATATTATAATTGCGAATGGAGTTTGCGCTTCTTCCTTCCTTTAGGAGCGCTTCTTCTTTGATTCAGAATTCGAGACCAAAAACGTAAACAAACAAATGCCACTGATAGTCACTGTCAAAGAGAAAAACCATAGATAAAATGATGAAAATAAATTGTCCACAGATTACTAATGGTATTGTCTGTCACTGTCAGTAATTTTTTTCGTAATTTAAGGTAATTATTAAATTCACGGCACGAATTTAGAGTTTTCTGTTTTTTTTGTTTACTTATTAGCTGCCTCAAATTACTTAAAATACAAAACAAATAATTTAAACATCAAAATAGCTAAAATTCAGTGTCAAAAATTAGTAAAATAAAAAACCGATAAATATCGACTTACATTTTGTCGAGTGTGGTAATCATTAGTACAGTATTGGTCGCTTTGGAGCTCACTTCACTTCGCAAGTGCCTAGGTGATGCTTACAGAATGCAAAATCAAGGTCAATTTGAACCTTACGCGAAGTGAGAGTGAATAGCGAAGTGACATGCGAGTTCTTGTCTGAATTTTACAGAATCGACCTACAGCTTTAGACTCCCAAAAGCCTCAAGAACCGTTAAACCATTATTTTCCTCCTCCAAACAGTTTTACAAAAAAATAACTTAATAAAACAAACTCCGCCATAATGTGTATCAAGGAAAACTGTTGTCATGCGCAAACAATATTTGTGACAAACAAACTGACATAAAGTTTATTGACGCTATAAGTGGTGCCCGCTGCAGATGTATAAAACAAACACTAATATATCGAGATGTTCTGTTTCTTTGAAATACTTTTAAGAAGGAATGGTTGACAAGATTTTGTATGTCAATGGAGAAATGTAAAGTGGGAGTTTACACCTTGATTTCACTAGTAGCCATTAACAGGCGCCCTTACAGACGTCCTTTACTATATGGTCCTAACTGCCCCGTGTCCTGCACTATGGAGGATTTATGGAAAGCCAGTAACAGTGCTATAGAGGTGACTAAATTCTGGTCCAAACGTATATTGAATCGATATGAAGAAGAATTGACACTTGATAAAGTGATGTAACTTTTCATACATTACATGTACAAATCACTCATTAACTCTCTACTCTACTAATGAAGTATTTGACATCTCTGAGTACCTAATGCGTTAGAGACTAAATAGGGGGTCGATTCTGCTAAATCAATTGTGTGTCGATTAAGTCACTATTGGGTTGATAGAGTCAACACATTCGGCGTTCTGTTACGAACAAAATGTGTCAAATTATTCTATCGCGGTCCAATCGGAATTCAAGTGACACACAAGTGATTGAGCATAATAATGCATAATAATGACCCCTGATTTTCACGTAGGGTTCTGAGAGATGTGTAAATTTTGTGTTCTTATAAAGCAATAAATGATTTATTTATTTAATTATGTGAGCTAACGTTATTCAGCTTAGTGTTGTTGTAAATATGAATGGTGGTACCAAAAGACAACGGCAACGGTGACTCGTTGACTTTTGAAAAACAAGGTATTGCAGGCTAAAAGGTAAAAAAGTTTTTTTGTAAAGAACACGAGCTAAGTAGTAACAATATCGAGCTTACCTTTTTCGTAGACCTATAAAAATCAACATCACTTTTGATATAAAACTCTTTAGTAAATAAACCCTTCTTTCAACATTCGAGTACTTCACAAGCCCTTGTAACTTCCAATATTTGAAATTCGAATATTCATTTTGTTAATGGACTCTTCGCCCATCAAAGTCAGTTAAATTTAAAAAAAAGTATCGGAATAAAAAATAAATTCGTGCAACATTCCTGCTTTGAGGGTGCATTCGGGATACATGCACATGTACATAGTAAATTATTTACTAAAAAGTATTATGGACTTGAAAAATAAGTCTTGGTTTTTTTTCAAGATTTATTTTTCAGGTCTCATTAATGTTAACAATAAATATAAAAATTGTTTACGCCATTTTCATATTCTTTATTTTTATTGACACGGAAATTCGTAGTTTGAATTTGAAATTGACGTAAACTGAAATTAAAAGTCAATGTTATACATTTTGCTGTGTGAGAAAATTCCTGATAAAATCCTTTTTTAGTTAAAAACGATTAACGATTTTAAAGTTTTCGTTTAGATATTGAGACGTTAACTTTTTCAACGATGTGACAATATTTTTTCCAAAATCTGTCTTTTTATATTTAATCGACTATTTTTAGTCAAACCACACAACAAGATACATACCACAAAGAAAATCTAACAACATTATAAATACATACATAGGTTATCAACATTAACAGTTAGTGATAAACATTCAAACATTGAGAGTGAGAAAAGGTGAGAGAGATAGAAATATAAATAAACACACGATAGAGGGAGAGAGATAACATCGAGGGGGTACATTGATAAATGTTTGTACGGAACACCGATGCGACGCGGTAAGCATGCGACAGCCGGCCGGGTGTTTTTGGTTAAACTAACTTTTATTATCTGGTTAATAAGGTTTTTATTCCATTGTTAATTTTGCAATACTTTTTTTGACATATTTTTTCCATGAGATTTTTTTTGGTGACATTTTTTGTAACACTTTTTTAAAATTTTATTAATATATTCTTCTTCAACCTCAAAGCTTTGGGATCATAGTTAAGTCAATCTATATATTTTTTTTCTCTTAGAGTTTTGTATTTTTCACTTCACCATGTATTTTATTTCAGTGTTGAATTAGTTGTGTTTCAATTGGATATAACATAAAACAAAAATCCTCGACCCGTTGAATTGAATTGAAAAAAAAACTTGAAAAACATACCAAGTCTGCCATAAACAGCAGCTCTTATTAAAGCTCACTTTTTAAAATGTAAATGCAAACTACATCTCATCCAGTAATAGAAAGGCAACAACCCAAAACACGTAGAGAATTAAATTAGAATTTTGTTCAGTTCAAATATCAGCCGGTTTCGGTTGAGTCCACTTGCCGAGTAAGCGCGCCGGTAATAGAAACGTTCCGCCGGATAATGCCGGTTTGGAATAAGAATTTGTTTTTTGTAAACCATTACTTTTTAGTAAAAACTTTTTTCAAGTTTGCAAGTTTTTTTTCAAGTCTTCTTTTTAAGTTTGCAATGTCTTTTTTTCTTAAATAACCTCTTTTAAAATTGAGCTAGGTCTTTGAAACCTTCTTAGATTGATTTGAATTTTTTCATTTGGTAAAAAAATATTGGACGTCATTACAAAAAAATGGGATTTTTAAAAGCAACCAATAGACAGGCGTTTAGAAAATTGTGTTCTAATTAGTTAATTTCCTAATTATTTTTATATTTATATAGAAACTAATATATTTGAAAGTATACATACTAATGCCCAGAAATAAAACATAATAACTTACTTAATTTAAAAAAACTTACACAGAATACTTTTATAATTTGTCTATTAATTTATGACATCTCGATAAAAAATATCCACGTGAGAATATTTCATCTAATTTACACCTGATTTTCTTCATAAATAAATTAACAATAAACAAATCTTCAACGTGTATTCTGATAGTTCATTTCGCGTTATTATCAAGACTCCGAGTGTTCCTAACTAAACGCTATTGAGTAAACAAATATGTTATAACCGTCGTAAAAACTCTAATTCATTTTTACATTGTCCGTAAAAAATAACGCGATAATATTTTTCAGTTGTTACAAGATTTAAAAAAGTACTTTTTTTACAACTCTACAAGTAGTGATTTTGGATTAATTGTGTCTGATATTATTATTAAAAGATAATTCATACTTTTTTTAAACTAACAAAGTTTGATGTCAAAGCATAACCATTTTTTCGTTACAAGTAAGAAGAGACAGTTTCTAATCTTTTATATCTTTAAGTAACGCATAATAGATTTATATAAAAAATAGGTAAAAAATGTGGTTATTATTAAATCGCGATATTAAATATACGCAAAACATAACAAATATCTATACACATTTTAATGTGACTTTTGACGTAAGTCTTATATCTATTCTGATTCCGAACATAGCAAAGTTCAGTAAACAAGAATTAAAAAGAAATAAACAAATGAACACGTGAAATCATATCAACAAGATAAATTGACAGGTAACGTATGTATATTAAAAATGTACATGACATATGACAGATTGTCGAAAACTGACAAATTGAATTAAACTGCTATAGAGATAAATCGCTAAAACCGAATATACTTCGAGCTTCCACGGTTTTTACGTACATCAATAAGCGTTGTGTTAGTTTTACAAATACATGAACATATCTTATATAAAAAGTACATAAACGCAAAGTTACTTTAATCAATATGTTAACGTTAGATTAAATCAATTAAACGATATCCATTAACTTTCAAATTAAGTAGCCTCTATCAAAGAAACTGTTATTAAATTTAACAAATTAAAACATTATAAAACTCCAGTGAAATATTCTCATTATATAAAAAAAAAACAATGTAAATGAAATGTATACGAATTTGAAAATAAATAAGCAAAGAAAAATTAGATCTTAGTATCTCACTGTAGGGCAAAAGTCTATCAGCTCACTGATGCTATCAATACAGTGAGAAAGCCTAATCGAACTAAAATACATATACGACAAATAATTTAGCAAGGAAATATTTGCCGATAGTATCCCACTGCATAGCAAAGATCCTCATCTCACTGATGCTATCAATACATAGTGAGAATGCCTAATCGCACGTAAATACGTATTCCCAGTTCTTGATTACATTTCTTTATAATTTACTCAACCGCTATGTCTTTATACGATATTAAAATAGTGAAATAGTGATAAGAATCTACCATTACCGATGGAACTGCAGATAGTAATGGGCGTTACGCTACAATGCCGTAGTTTCCCTGCAGTTGGCTTATATCTTGCCACCCCATATCGATTTACCACTTTACAGAATCTATAAGTCTTCCCCGAACTTTGACTTTTACAAGTTTTTCGTGTAATATTTTGAATTAAGTTTTATGTTCGATTGATATGGAAGCTTTTTGGGGTCGGTTTGTTAGTGCGTGTCGGTTTTGAAAGCTGTTTTCAACTGTTTTGAAGACCGGAAGCTATGGTAGAGTCGTGTTTGTATTTCATGTCAGTGTTATGGATTTCTTTTTAATAGACATATTTAAGAAAAAAATTGAAATGAAAAAGTTTCATTAGAAAGAAAAATATTCTCCGTTTTGAATATGCTTTTTTATTTTACATATATTTATTTCACAAACTCTTCTTATAATCATGAAAAAAGAGATTACTATTTCCAAAATTACAAACTTGAATGGCGTAACTTATTTACTTGTAAATATATATAAATAATTAAGATCTCCTGAATTATTTTTATCCCAAAGCTAAGGGTCAAATCCCAAGGCTAACTATAAGTTTATATTAAAATATCCTGAATATTCCCTTTCGCCCCATAAAACAACACAATGATAGTAAATAAAAAAACGTTAACATCCAACAGCGAAGCAAAGGCCTTGCTCACTGAAAATAGTAGGAACTCAATGGAAGTAATAAATCATAACCTAGAGGAAATCAAAATAAATTATAAATAACATAAATAGGTAGTTAAATAACAATTAAAGTTTGAAAAATAACGTTTTTGGTCTCCATAATGTCCAATAGAACTCCAAAGCTTTTAGACTGAACTTTATTTATCGATTTTCTTGACATTTGAAAAACACTTTTTTTCTGTTATAACTTTTTAAGAAAACTTTTTTTTTATGTATTTGTTTGAATTGGTTAATCTTCGTTTTACTGTAGTAATGCATAATTCATCGTAAATATAAGCTTTTAACAAACATAATGTCGTCGTTGAATATTCCAAATGCTTTTCCGGTGAGTAAAACTCGTGACTCAAAGTAATACTTTATTTTTATATATAATTTACCTTGACATTTTTGTTGACTTTTCACTGTTTATTTTTAATAAGAACATTTTGCTATTATTTTATTTCGAAAACTTTTTTTATTTACATTTATTTTGTTTATAAAAAGTACTGCATTGATTTACCGATTTTTTTCATTCGTCCATGTTTGTTTTCCGATACAGTTTTCCCGTGAAGCGTCGATTCTGTAACACATCCTACGTCACAGAAAGCTCCGTCGACCCTGTTTATAACCAACCTTTATCGATCTGTTTACCGAGTTTGTTTTCAACACCATTCCCTCTTCAATTTACGTTTATTGCATGTCATTTACAACACATTTTTACGTTATTACAACTTTAATGATCAACATCCTTTAGTTATGCGGCAGAATATTTTACACGCCACGTGGCTGTCAATTTTTTTTCAAAAAAGAATGAAATATTATTTTAACAAATGGCCAGTGATTTAGATTCGGCCAGTTGTAATCACGTGGGTCCAAATCGATCTGACGGCTAAATCGTACCGAAAATACCCGGGCGGCGGACGCGGCTTCGGTAAGCGACAGTAGCTCACAACATCTGTTAATATGATCATTGTTAATTACATATGGGTTTGTTGTTAATATATTGTAGCCACCTGTCCCGAGGAGGGCGCTTGGAGGTATGTAGCTACGTCGTCCACCATGCAGGCGCGCGGGAGGTCTGGTAGGAACATAATACGTTACATGACGCGCACGCGAGCGGGCTTCGCGGCGGCCCGCGACCGACTGACTGCGGCCGCCCGCGCCCCGCCCGCCCGCCCGCGCCGCCCGCCGCGCCCGCGCGCCGCCCGCCCTACACCAGGGCTGACGCAACGTGCTCTTGATTTACTTTAAGCTGTATGCAGATGCAATTGTGGTGATTGTAATGATTTGGAAGGGCGCAGAGTTGTGGTGTGGGGCTTATACATATTTCATTGTGTGTTTATGTAGTGTGGCCTGATTTACTTAAGTATGTTAAGCATACTTATATAATATGTATTATTAGGTATTTAATGCCGTGCAATTAGTATATGAGTAAAAGACATCTTTAATCTTTATCTTATTTGGAATAATTTTGTTAAAAGTGAACCAACATCACGATCATGGAAAAATAAAAACTGAAAAATTTAATGAAATGTTTTTTCACCATTTCCATTTTTAATTAAATTATCTTAAACTAAGAAGCTGTGCTAAGAAATAACTTATCGACGTGAATCATTTTTACTTCAACATCCCAATATCACAAGAAATCTCAACAAAAAATAACTAAATAAATTCCCCAGTTTTCCCGGGCGGCAGCCCTACCGGTCGACGTAGTAATGCATTCCCGGCACTCGCGGCCATTCGGCGCCGTTCGGACCGGATCGGTACGGGCTCGGCAACTCTCGGCAACCTAAAACTCGGCATTCGCACACACGACACCCTAAACTCTATCCCAAGGACACAAAGCCTAAATTACAAAACAACAGAAAGTCATCAAGCAAAAGTTCCTGATGTTGAAATATCCTAATCTAACAAACCAAATTTCTTGCTTTTATTACTCCTCTGTTTCTTGCAGCTAAAGTTCATTTTCGTTTGAACCGGAGTTTCAGCTGACGAGTCTCTAAATGTCATATACATACTAGTGTGCGTTTCGTATGAGTGTGTTTAAAAAAAACATTCGCTACGTTTGGGCGGATAGTTTGGGCAGATTTTTTAAAACATAATTTTAACCTAATTTTTTGGATGTTTTGTTTTTGTTACGTAATATTAGATGTTTAGAAACTGTTTAGTTTTAAAGTCTAGTCTAAATTAAGGCATTTTTAGCTCTTTTTCAACTTCATTCGACTGGATTAAGCCATCAACGTGTTGTCTCACTGTTTTACGAAGGGGGAAAGTCACGCGTAGGTGTGGGTGAAATGTTCTTCTCGTTGGCTTCTAGAGGGTGACAGTTGGCTGTTTGAAATTAACTGAGTTTTGTAGCAATGACTCTATGCTCTGTCTACAGATGTGAAGTTTGACGTTTGTCTGTCAGTGCGTCACACTTCACGTAGTTTGTGTGTGACAGAGATAACGCTATACAACCTGAAATAAGCCGACTTTATCCCTCTAGAAGCCTCTAGCTAGATACCCTCTAGAAGATCTTATGAATGAAAGACATTAATTATTTTTATTAGTTAACATTTGACGCAAAATAAAAAATATCTGATAACAGCATTCGTTGAACTCTTTTTATAGAAAAATATTTAGTAATGCGGTTGCCATACGTTTAGTGTAATTTGGTTGACCGACCGCCATCGAAACGTAAGAGTGTCCACGTGTAGCGTCCAGTGAAGCGGAGTAGAGGGCGATTCACCAATCACAGCATTGGGATTGTCATACAATGCATTGTCAAAATCTTTTCGTAGTGCATCTTGATTGGTCACTTGAAATCAGCACGGCTCAGCTTCGCTTACGGAAACGCACCCAGAGCTTTCCGGTCCGTAAACACCTAATTAATTAACCAACAACTGTTGTCGCTCGCCGGATGCAGGTTGCCGCCATATTCGGTAGATTTTTGCGGTCACCGTGTGCTGCATGCGGCGAACGACCAAGGTTAAAGTGGAGCTGTGCGGATCTCAATCGAATTATCACAAAAAAAAAGTATTAGCCTGTAATGTCCCACTACTGGGCAAAGGCCTCTCATCTCACTGAAGTTATCAGTACAGTGAGGAGGATTAGGCATAATCACCACGCTTGCCAAATGCGGGTTGGTGATCTCAAACTCGAGCCATGTTTGAAAAGTAGGAAACATGTTTTCGCTCGACCCGGGAATTGAACCCGGGACCTCAGTTTTGGCAGGCGAGCGCACATACCACTAGACCACCGAGGCGCGAATTATCACAACGCATTCAAATTGTCTAGCAATGCACTGACATTGTCAAAATCTTTTCCTACTGAGTTGTGATTCGTCGCACAGTCCAGCCCCGCTTCAATGAATACGCACCTAACTTCGTCGAGACTTAGCAAGTTGACACGCTATTAGCCGGCGAGTTTTATAGAATACGAGCGTCACTCGTGCTTCGATTGTCCTAGAATCCGCGACCTTTAATCTACACTAATATTATAAAGAGGAAAACTTTGTTTGTTTGTAAAGAATAGGCTCAAAAACTACTGGACCGTTTTTAAAAAAATCTTTCACCATTCGAAAGCTATATTATCCACGAGTAACATAGGCTATTTTTCATCCCGAAATTCCCACAGGAATGGACACAACGCGGGTAAAACCGTGGGGCGCTGCTAGTCTGGTATACTCGCATAATTATCACGGTGCTTAAATACTTACGGCTGTACTGAAACATGTCAAATACTTCCATAGTAGAGATATAATGAGTGATTTTAACATGTAATATATATACCGCAGAAAGAAAATAACATCCTACTTTCTACTAATATTATAAATGCGAAAGTTTGTGAGGATGGATGTATTGATGTATAGGATGTACGAGTACGTTTGTTACTCTTTCACGAAAAAACTACTGGACGGATTTGGCTGAAACTTTACAGTAATATAGGTTATCAGAATCACACATTGGATACATTTTATCCCGAAAATCCCACGGGGACGGGTACAACGCGGGTAAAACCGCGGGGCGGCTAGTAATCTTTATAAAATGGTTACAATATTTCCCTGCAGGGCTAAGCAGTCATAGACTACACAGAGTAGTTACATAACGAAAATTCTGTAAAATTTTAAAATGAAACACGGAAATTCTATGCAGGTCCAAGCACAACGTCTTAAAACGTAGAAGACATTGTTGGAAGTTAAATCAAATAAACTAATCACCCATCCATTCAAATGAGACGATCCATTTAACATTCACGAGCTTTTGCTTAAACTTAAACATAATGCGGAGCGCATACGGCGCGGCGACGCCTCTCGCATGCGAATGGGACAGGTCGGTTATGTGGTTATAATATGACTTGGTAATGTTCTTAATCCATATTTTGCCAATATACTCTTACGGGCAGCCCCAATGTCTATATAAATGCCGTACACAGTCGATAAATGTTTTTTAGGAGAGATTAGTGAGTCATGAAAAGCTTAAATTAGTTATTCTATACTTGCCAATATAATAATGCTGAAATTTTTGTTTGTTTGTTTGAACGCGGTAATCTCAGTAACTACGAACCCGATTTGAATAATTATTTTTATAATAGATAGCCACATTCAACTGTAAAATTATAGGCTATTTTTCTTCCCCAAATTCTCACAGGAACGACCACAATATGGGTAAAACCGCGGGATACTGCTAGTATGATTATAATGTGACTTTGTTATTGTTAATCCATATTTTACCAAAATACTCTAACAGACAGTCCCAAAATTTATTTAAATGCCGTAATTAGACGTCAAAAGATTTCCTAAACGAGATGAATGAATGATTTTTTTACATGTAGGTAATGTAAAAACGAATTAATTACTTAACATGTCTGAGTACGCCAGTAAGATAGCTTTCTCGCGTAGAAAATCAAGGTTTTAGGTATTCTTCTTCTTAGGGATCGACCGTTATCTGTACCTACTTATATAATGCTTGTAAAGCCGAATATTTTGTTTGTTTGTGTAATACGCTAATCTCGGGAAAGTTATAATATACCACTTTTGATCCAAGAAACGGAAGCAACGCAGATATGATAATCTTTACATATAAAAATTACGTGTCACGTTGTTTGTCCGCGATGGACTCCTAAACTGCTGAACCGATTTAAAACTTGCTTAAACAGTGTGCGATTTGATCCAACTTGAAAGATAGGATTAGGGTGGTCCACTCCTAATTTCTATATGACAAAATAACGTTTACCGGGGTCGTTAATTTTATAATAAACATTCAGTTGCTGAAAAACATCTGCGGCAGTATACGCTAAATCTTAAGTTAAAATCCGCGCTCTCGGAAGCTACAATCAAAAGCGGCATAAGGCTGCGCGCACACGGCGCGGCCTTCCCGCGCCGTTCCTACTTAATATAATATTGTCGGGGTTTGTTCGGGTTATATTTGATTTAGTGCCGCTGATTATTTGATCGTGTGCACTGTGCAGGGAACAGATGGATTCATTTGTTATTTTGTATTTAGAAATACAGTTTGTTCTTTTTTTTATTTAAGACCAGTTAGAAATGGATGTTTTGAAATAAGCTAAGCTTACATACTTTTTTAAACTCACACGATTTGGACTCATTATATTAAAGGAGAGGGGTCTGTATCGCGTTAGATTATATAACGAACATCTACACTAATATTATAAAGAGGAAAACTTTGTTTGTTTGGTTGTAATGAATAGGCTCAAACACTACTGGACCGTTTTTAAAAATTCTTTCACCTTTCGAAAGCTACATTATCCACGACTAACATAGTCTATTTTTCATCCCGAAATTCCCGCAGGAATGGACACAACGTGGGTAAAACCGCGGGGCGCTGCTAGTATTTAATAAAATACGCTATGACTTTGTTATTCCGTGACCACGATCGGTGTGATTCGAAATTCAAAAAATCCATTGGGAAACGTCGGGTACGTATTTTAATATAATATACGTTATATTAACCTAAGCTTATAATTTAACTATGCAAATCTTAAAGTGAAATTCAGTGCAAGACACACATACTGCGGATGGGGAGCGGCATCGGACCCGCAACGGGTCAGTGTGACCACTTTCATACACACACCTTGAATACAAGGAATACAACGTCATGCGACCCGCACTCGACCCGCTTCCGCACAATGTGTTTCTTGCACTTTACCCTTAGCAAAAATGTTGGGTAGGTATCATAGTTATATTAATATGTCATTGGTGTTAGTTTGTGCAAAATTACGTCCAAAGATGTATATCAATTTTGGAAAAAATTGTGAAATAAAAGCATATATACGGTCGAATTGAGAAACGTCCTACTTTTTTGACGTCGGTTAAAAAACATAAAATCAAATCAAAATTTCAATAGGTATGGTCCCTGATCGGCCTGCGACATGACAGGACTATTCAAACTCAAGCAAATGAACCTTGGCGTCACCACTAGTGTCTGCAATCACCCTCTGTAAGTTGAAGTATCCTGTGTCACCGCGCCACACCGCGCCGCGGTTCGCAGTAACATATACATTCCTTACTAATCACTTTATGTGCTTATACATCAAATATAATGAGTGGAGTGAATTTGATCAGATATATTTATATTTATTTCCTAAAAATATTATAAATGTTTGTAAAGATGGATGTATGTATGTTTGTTACTCTTTCACGAAAAAACTACTGGACGGATTTGGGTGAAACTTTACAGTAATATAGTTTATACATCAGAATAACACATGGGATACATTTTATCCCGAAATTCCCGCGGTAACGGGTACACGGCGAGGCGCGGCTAGTATACTAAAAAGAAGTGTGTGCATAATTTTTTTTGAATGTACGAGTATCTGAGCTAATAACGTTGAATAACGAGATTGTGATTATTTTCGCAAGTTTTGTCAACTTTTTCTTTAGTTGCTGACTTGCAGCTTGTAAACTCACTCAATATAATCCACGCCTACCTTAACAACACCAAATACGGCAACATTATTTTCTATACCTAGTTGTCGTAGCAGATTTGTAGCAACGTAGTTGCGGTGCTACGCCGTAGTCATTGCTACGAGACCTTACTAGACGAATTTTTACAAAGTGTTGTTTTTAGTGCGATAGGGATGGCCAAATTCTGTTCCAGACACATATAAGTAAATAATTAATAATAACTCTATAAGAAGAAGAAGCAGTACAAATAATTGCTGAATATTTTCGTGTACATTATTTTCTTGTTCCGAAAAGCTCGTACAAATCAAACGTAAACATAGAAATAACAATAAATTCGTGAAATAACGCTATAATGTCATAGAAATAACCTTTAATATCCCCATAATTACAATAATTATTATCGAAATAAACAATTGTACTATCGACGCGATATCTGCTATTTCTATAGCTGTTACTGATAACAGACATATTTCTATACCGCGCGGTTCGTTTTCAAATAACAAAAACCACGGAGTATGCGACTCATAGAAGGGACTCTGTAGCGTTTTGTTACAATTTATTAGAAGTTGTTACAGTGATAAAGAAAAAGGTTGTAACTTCTATCTATACGTGATATTCTATACTAATTATATAGTCGAATATTTTCTTCCTGACCAACAAAATGTATGGGCGATTATGGTAAGATTTTCAAAAGTAACATAGAAACATAAATAATAAAAACCTGTTCATCTTCATTTAAAGTTGGTAATTCATCGTATTCACCTCCTAACTGTATTAATGAGCAAATCTACTGATTCTTAACATCTTCCATCTCAACGTACTAATTAAAATCATCGAGGTGACATCTTTATCCAACGAATGTTTGAACATCATAATGATACCACTTTACTTTCTTAGAACTCGCGCATACTGTACAGACACTTTTGTCTGTCAAACTAAAGAATAATATTTGCAATTGTTTTAAGACCGGTTACAGACAGTGTAAACTAAGTAAGTGTTTTTACTTGCTGAAACAATCTATTGAGCCACGAAAAAACCTCTAGTAATACGATTATAAGGTATAAACTGCCTTGATAACGACAGCCTAAACTACTGCCACATGGTGTTCATATGCAGTCTGCGATGATCCTTACCTAACCTAACTCCCCACTGTCTATTCCATAAGTTGTACATCCTCCCCATCCCGTTTGTTCGATAGCCGCGCCTCGGGCCGGCATTTATCTGAATACATAAACTGGAAGCGCACAGAAATTAAAAAAGAATTACGGTCAATAACTGCCTTCCTCGTATCTGCTGTTTACTGGGTGTCCCGCGAGGAACCGCCGCTTGGGGGGGACTTTTTGCAAGGAAAATACGGACTTGGTAGGAGGTTCATTTGTTTATATTGTTCGAGCTGGCGTGCTGCGAGTTCAATCAGAAGTCCGTCACATCACACACGTCAAATGACTCACTCACTCACGTAAGGAAGGATCAACTTCTTCTTTCAGATTACTTACTTCTCTTGAAAGAAAGAATAAAGGTCGTGTCGAAGGAACAGCTGGAGGATGGCAGAAGATAGAGAAAAATGGAAAGAACACCATCGACAAGGGCCCAGCTCTTATGTTTAAGAGAGAGAGACTTCTTTTGACCAACGCGGTCACCGAACTTATTCTAATCTCCTTCGACTGTGAAACGTCGTTTTCTCACTAGACTCGACACCTAATTGGGTGATTTGGAATGAAATCACTTAAACTTACTCATATTGTTCATGTTCAATTAGAATCGTCTTCGGCTGCAAAATCAACCATATTCGTATATATTTTAACTCTTAAAAAAATAGCGTGTAGGTAAGTGTGCAATGTGCATTTTTGTTATAATAGCCCAGTCAACGAAGACATTGTTTTATTATCATGTATGTATGGTATCCGCTACAAACATGAAAATGTTCAGTTTGTCAGAAAATGCAACTCAATTATTCTGACTTTATTGACTGGTTTAATCGAATATTAAAGCGATACATAGTATAAAACAAAGTCGCTACTTTTGTCTGTTCGTTTGTCTGTATGCTTAAATCTTTAAAATTACGCAACGGATTTTGATGCGGTTTTTTGTAATAGGTAGAGTGATTCAAGAGGAAGGTTTATATGTATAAAAATTCCCGAAATTCCCACGGGAACGGGTACAACGCGGGTAAAACCGCGGGGTGCTGCTAGTTTTAAATAAATAAATAAATTAATCTTAATTGACCAATCACAACGCATTACGAAAAGATTTTGACAATGTCAATGCGTTGTTTGACAATGTCAATGCGTTGTTTGACAATGTCAATGCGTTGTTTGACAATGTCAATGCGTTGTTTGACAATGTCAATGCGTTGTTTGACAATGTCAATGCGTTGTTTGACAATGTCAATGCGTTGTTTGACAATGTCAATGCGTTGTTTGACAATGTCAATGCGTTGTTTGACAATGTCAATGCGTTGTTTGACAATGTCAATGCGTTGTTTGACAATCACAATGCGCCATGATTGGTTGATTAAGCACCGGACACTCCGCTCCGCTCAATCGAAACACACTCTAAAACCTGTTTATTTAACCTGAAGAACCTTTAATTCGTAACCCGTAATATCTTAGTGCTATAAAGTGTAATGCCGCGACAGTATGCAGCTCATATAATACGCCACCGCGGTCGTTTAAAAGGAGGCGCGAAATGGTGCCTACATCAAATGATAATCTTGGAGCTGGTAGAGCTAAGGCGCGCTAGAGTTTTACTAATATTTAAAGAGAATGTTTGGTATATTTGATGTTACAGTCCTCTATTAAAACTAATCGAGTCATGTTGAGGCCGTTCCTAGTTGTCGTCGGCTGTTAGACCCGGATTATAAACGAGCTTTCACGGAGCAAAACATTTATCGGATCAGACCCAGAGAAGTGAGACTGAATAGAGGTATGACAAGTGTTAATAGCTTCATGTTTGTTCTGCCGCACTACCTACATCCGATTAAAAGTCGCATCCGACAGCCGACAATTGAGAACGGAATCTAAAACGTATCAATTATTTGCTAATACTCATAACTACTGTCTTAAATGTTCTTCATTTTAGTTTTACCTAACTACAGAAAACGAGCAGCAGTTTATTGAATACTAGCAGCGCCCCGCGGTTTTACCCGCGTTGTACCCGTTCCCGTGGGAATTTCGGGAATTTTTTTACATATGAACCTTCCTCTTGAATCACTCTACCTATTACAAAAAACCGCATCAAAATCCGTTGCGTACTTTTAAAGATTTAAGCATACAGACAAACAAACAGACAAAAGTAGCGACTTTGTTTTATACTATGTAGTGATACCGAAGATAACGGTTTTATTAGTAAGGTCTTTAAGTTAATGAGGATTATGTGCATCTATGTAACTCATGATCTAACTAACCTACATATATTACCCAAGAGTCTTCGTCCCTGTCAGTTCTGGCCATGGCTCGGTCTCCTCGCAGGGCCGCCCCGCGCTGCAATATAAATTCCGATCCAATATTCACAAATTTCTATGAAACATTTTAATGCAAGTGAGGAAAATAGCAATTTTCTCGCTTCACCATAATGTCCTTTTTAATACTATCAACTTTTATACAGTTTGGGGTTTAGTTTGTGTGAAATAGTAGCGTGGCTTGCTCATTTTGAGCGCACTAAGATGTTAAGGTTAAGACGTTATTTATCTAAGAAGACGTTACTTAGTTATTTAGAATTTGTTGAGATTACCTAGCAGTAAGATGTCCGCAACAAAGCTTCTAGTTATACATATCCATAAAACTAACCCACTTCTTTATAATTTACATAACTGTAACCGCAAACTGAACTTATTTTTGTATTTGGTGTGGTGATACCTTTGTGAAAACCCACTATAGAAGTACATATGGGAACAATTAAAACACGGTTTAAACCTTGTGTCATTAAGATCATTGTTACAATTGAAGATACTCAATACCCTTTGCAGCTGAAGCAAAGCGATAGTCTTCACATCACTCCATCAACTTTTATAAGATAAACGTTTTCTCAAAAATTGCAAACCTAATCAAATCCCGACACAAAACGAAGTTTGTGAAACAGATTAAATCTTAAAAACAATCTAGACAAGTTCACTACATTGATGCTTCACAATCAAATTGATTCATCCCTTTCACCACTAGAAAACTAAAGCGGAAGCGGCCATCTTGCAAAGAGCAGGATAGATATACACATAGATAATTAGTAACATATAGGAGTAAGGGGGACGGCTATATTTCTTGCAATTTTTCCGCGTTGCTTGCGGGTGCGTTCGAGATTTATGCGTCGGTTATCTGGTGAATTTATTTGTCTGGTAGCTCCTGCGACGATGCCGCCCTGGTACCTCGGCAGCGAAATGTTTAGAGATGACATATTTTTATTTGGTTTTAGCTTGTTAGGAAACTTTGTAAGCAAACTGAATATATCAAAACAATGTAAGCTATAGATGTTCTTTATACAAATATTTTTGTAAGATTTTAATCTGAACTGATAAGACAAGAATATCAACTGCATAGCTAAATAGGTATTTTCCAGATACACATTTTTTTGGAAAATCGAACATAAATGTATTTTGATTTTTTAATTATGTATCTTTACCCAAAGTATAGGTTTTAATCATCTCACCTCACAAGATACGTACATAATAATTACTAACATAAGAGTATTAAGGTAACTTACCACCTGCGCTAATCTATACTTTATGAAATGTTGGTAGATTCGTAGCCTAGTTCTGTTCGAAAAGCACCCATAAAAGAGACAAAATGACTGCCACTACAAAACCACTTCATTAGTAAAAACCCAGGTCTAAAAGTTAGCAACTCTTTCAACCCAAAAGTCTAGAGGGCGCAGATAATTGTTCAAATTATAAATCTGTGACCGACTGGGTGTGTGTGGATTAAACGCGGCGGGGCTCCGGGCTCGGCGATACAAATACAGGCGATTATTCAGCGTGGTGGGTGCAACGAATGTTACACCAAGATACATCGCCTATGCCTTTGGAAATGGAATAAAAATCATGATGGTTTCTTAGTGAAATAAATATAGGTAAATATTTTACAGAACAAATTGACACACTGCCCAAATTATGCTCTAAACTAACATAACCTAAATATAACTAAAATGCCACAGGCAGACACACAAGCACGTCAAATAACAAGCCTTTGTGTTCATCGAGGGTTTAAAATGTACTATAATCACGAGCATTATTTGAACAATTAACTAATAGGTATAAACATTTAATAAAAACGT
Organism: Cyclophora albipunctata; assembly: GCA_963082685.1. NCBI lineage: Eukaryota > Metazoa > Arthropoda > Insecta > Lepidoptera > Geometridae > Cyclophora > Cyclophora albipunctata. The sequence continues at coordinate 768,395 of OY720137.1, read as the reverse complement.
TTTTAAATTCGGTACAAATTAAAATAGCTCCTACAAAAAAACTAATAGCAATTAGTTGTAAGTGTGCTCCAGGAGACGATATTAGGCGCTTCGTATTTGTGGGGGCAATTACTAGTTAGCTTGCCGACCCCGGCAGTGCTGGCTGAGGGCTTTGAACTTTACTAGCAGGATTTATTCCGAAATATATCGTGAATATCGTGGAATTCAATGTAGCACGGATTTATGGGAAGAAAATTATTTATTGACGACTTTCTTTGAAATAGATAGATTTTATAGTATGAAGAATGGCTAAGTTATGTACCTACGGTTAATTTATCACTTATTTTACTATACTGAGTACTTTTAGTACCTAAAATATCTAGTGTAAACTTTTGACATCGTATTTAATTAATCAATACCTTGATTACCTACCGATAGTAACGTTACTTTCGATTTTTTCGTTTCGTTTTAAGTACAGATAGGAAGTGCAGTTCTAAAGAAAATCTAGTCAGCATACTTAATAGGTCCTATATCATCTAGATTTTATGACGCATATTTATTATTTTATGCCCGGTTTACAAACTACTAGGTAGCTACTAGTTAGCTAAATAAGTACCGACCTAGGTTTTGGTATAACTACTATGTCTAACAAGTAGGTTTATATAAAGTGTGTGCGCAATAAGTGGTAGCTACAGTGTCTGTGTGTATGTAACATTTGAACTGCGGATGTAAAAACTAACGGGACACGTTATACAACTTCCGAGTCGGCTGGCGGGAGCAATACGGAGCCCCGCGGAGCTGGGAAGCGATGGAGGTGCCACGCGCAGACTTTGAATTTAAATAAAGTTATTAGATAAAGAGTTTTGAATATCATATGAAAATTATAGATGATTCCATTTGGATTCGGTAAGTAGATATATCTCTCTAACTCTTAATTGTTAAGACCCTGTAGGTACAAACCTCGAGTTACTCCACTCCACACAAGCTACTCTTCGTCTGATATCACAAATCTAACGGAGAAGAGCCATACTTTACAGGTAGGTAGGTACGGATATCGGTGAGTTCGTTCCTTCCTCTACAGTTTTCTTCGAAGTTTACTCTCTGTAAATAAATATTGGAACCTAACAGTTAACGTAATTGAACGTGAGTGATTTGATTGTAGGCACCTATAGATATATAACATTAACTTATAAATTTGTCAATTAAGTCGTGGTAGGTAAACTCAAGACTTGCCTTTGTTAAAGTACTAAGCTAAGTTTTTCTATATTTTCACCTCCACAATTCCAAGCTCCTGGTCCCCTGATTCGTCTCGGGCCATATCGCCAGGTTTTTCCCTCGCTAATTACTGCTAGTGCGCCGTTATGAGTCGAGTTAGTTTTCAAAGCCACCACTTTGCGGGATTCGTTCTATTCGCCCTCGACACCGCTTGCGGTCCCACAACCTTAATGTTTACCCGGCTTTGTGTAATTGTAGCCTGCCTCACTGTACTATGGGTAGTACTGATCCTACAATGGCTAAGTAGACAACATACTTAAATTGAAACATATATAATAACTAAAAAATAATTAATTCAAATTTTGAAAGGATTCGGCTAATTTGATAAATTGAAATTTAATCAAGCGTCTTGATTACGCTTTACTCTTCTCACTGTACTGATATCTTCAGTGAGACGAGAGGCCTTTGCCCAGCTGTGGGACATTATAACGTAATTGGTATGTAACCAACTCAATATGTTACATATCTAGTTGGTAATATTTTTTATTAAAATGAGTACTTTGTACTTGATAATAAAATATCCTATGTGTGCCTAATTTACATTTAGATTACTTCACTCACATGAATTCTAAAATGATCATTAAATTAAAACCAATGCAGAATACCTACTTAATATTCATTAAAATTATAAATAAGAAACAAGCCATTTAAATAACATAACAATTATTTATTTTCCTTTATTCTTAACATTTTTATTTTTATTATTTTTTAATATACTAGTTGCATCATCGTTTAGTTGCTGGAAGAAAGCTTTGGACGTCTTCAGCGACTTGTCACTGTTCACTTCTGTTCCCTTCTTTGTATTCCTATGTTCTATAACTTTGGGAGTCAACTTCTCTCTTTGGAACTTCTTCTTTTTCCTCCTCTCTCTATTCTTATCCGTCTGTGTCCTTTCTTCTTTAGTCATCAGGTCGCCCTTCTTCTTCTTCTTAACTTCTTCTGGTGCTAATAATGTAGCATCACTTGTTGCTACGGGAGCAACCTCTTCCATCGAAATAGCAGGAGTGTTAGCAACGATTTTGACGTCTGCCTGTACTGCTTTCGGTGTATAATGGTAGTGACATAAGGCATCTAATTTGGCAAAGAGATCACTCATGGAAGTTTTGATCTCTGTGTGAGCTTCTGGTTCTTTTTCTTCCACTTCTTCTCCTGACACTGCTTGCTTTTGTTTCAAATACTCTGCCTCATATACTTGAGCGAGACTCATTTTGCTTTTAGCATGGTCAAGGATTTCCGTTTTCCGGAAACTGAGCTGATCGTCAACCGGTTTTTCCTTCTTCTCAACATCGTCCCAGGCTTTATCTTTGATGCGTTGCCGGATGATGTCTTCGAGAGTTACTGTTGTTTGTTCAGTTATGATAGGAGCTGGACGAGATGTTAGATCAAAATCTACTACTTCTTCAAGCAAAGAGTTTTGTGGACGTTTTGTAGCATCTACTTCTCCTTTTAACTGCCACGGAGCTTCATTTAGGTTCTTCTTCTCTAACCTGTCAATGGTTTGCTTTAACCTCTCTTGGCGGAGTTCGAATTCAGATTTCTTCTCATCTGTTTTAGGTTCATTGTTGTCTGAAGCTTCATCTTCAGAAGATGAGGATGGTTGTTCAAATCTGACTTTTTTGTCTGATTTATGTTTCTTATCTTTTTTTACTGGACTTTCCATTTCATCTTCTTCATCTAAACTAAGGTCTTGATCATCACCGGATTGATCATCTTCACCTTCTGGTCCTTCATCATTGTTATCAAAATGATCATGTTGAAAGTTTTTTCTCTCAACGTCATCTAAATCTTCACCATCGTCATCTAAATCATCACCGTTCAAGCCTTCATCATCATCATTCATACTTCCATCATCACCACTCATATCTTTACCATCATGATCATTGATGCCATCATCTTCTCCTTCGAAGAAGTCAGTGTACATTGCATCCCGCTCACCCTCGGCTTCTTCATCATCGTCATCATCAATTTCATCAAACATGTCAATTGATTCCTCGTCACTGTCCTCGGGTACACTTTTACCTTCATTTCTCTCCTCTCTCAGAAGGAACTGCTCCATCTCTTGTAGCTTGAAAAAATTGTCATCTACAATAGAAGTCTTTTGCTTAGGTTTAGCATTCACTTCAACTTTCTTAGAAGTTTTTTTTGGACCTTTAACATTCTCTTCAATCTCTGCTGGTTTTATTTTAGAGGCTTTTTTAGATGGCTTTTTTGGCTTTATTTCTTCTTGGCCAGACTCTACCTCCTCTGATCCGAGCTGGACGGGGAAAGTTAAGTCGTCTTTGATCGACATACAGTTCGCAACTTCCCAAACTAGGTTGTCCCAACACTCATTGTTTTGAAGCTCAATTTGCTGCCAAATCTGTTCCTCATCCAGTTCCTGAATAACAAGCTGAGGGAGCGCATTGTTGTTTACCTTCTTTATACCTTTTTCCTGACTTTTTGTGAAATCATATAAAGATTTTACCAATTTTGTTATATCTTGCTTCACGTCAGTCTGAACACCAAGGAACTTTACAGGATTTTGAGTGAAAATATCGAATTTCTTGCTAATTTCCTCCATTTTAGGGCAAGACTGTTTCTTGCTTTTATTCATAGTGTGAAATTTTCATGAAATTATAACGATATTGATTAATTAATAGTTTAGCGAAAATAAAAACAGAGCAAAACACACGCGGTGCACATGGTTATTCTGAATTTGTTTGACAATTGACATTTAACTTTGATTGATAGACATCTTCCGCCGTCTTCGGTCTTTGACATTGAAATACCTGCAACAACATTGACAATATTGTGACACATGATAAAACCCCACAGAAAGTTATCAACATGGGTTATCAACAGATCTATTTCATACTCACTCATCCTCTTTGAGACAAAATCTTATTCGTTCACTGTTCACTCACTCATGTCATAAGATTTTCTTTTCTTTTTGTTTTTTTGTTTGGTTGAAAAGAAATTCTAAAAACGGTGTCCCTTTCTTTTGTTTTATTTATTTCTATTGTAATTAAATTCGGTGATCCATAGTTAATTTATGGCAACAGCATAAAATGTTAAGTTTATATTAACTTGTTCATCTATGAAATACAAAAAGACAACAGGCAAGCCACTGTAAGTTGAGAGGTTCAAGTTATGCCCCGTGTCCGTATAATTTACTCATGTCTTCGGTCCATTGACCATGGCGTGGGCTTTTTTATTAACTCTTCTTAACAATCTAAGCAAAGCGCCCACGTAGTAAAACCAAGTTTGTATTCGAAATAAAGTCGCCCCACACGAAGTGAAAGGTATCGTAATGTGAATGTCCCCGTAAGCCAATGTAAACAAAAGGTTCTCTTTTTGAATCATAAGGTCATTCACAATGCCATGTACATTTTTTTTCAGACTGAATAAAGATGGACGGCCAAGATCAAATGGAGATAAAATTTAGTGGAAATAATGATGTTGGTGGTTTGGAACTGTGCATTGTGTGTGGAGATAGGGCTTCTGGGAGACATTATGGAGCTATCAGTTGTGAAGGTAGGGGTTTTCACACTAATTTATAACAGGTTAAACATTACAGGGCCACTCTTGCATTATGTTAAATCAGTAGGTAATTTTAGACTGACGAAATGTCAACTAGAATGGTTCCGGATCTCTATAATTAGTTCTACACTATACAATAAGCGTGCCCCTTGTATGTCAATAGCTCTAATGATATATTAATTAAACTACTAATTCCTTCACCAGAGCTATACTATGTTTTTACTGAATACCAAAACAAAGCATAGTTGATTTATATAGCACTCTTAAGGCCCCATAAGCTTCATCAGTTGCTTAACTATAGACTTAATTATTCCTTGACTATACCTTAGTTACCTTACTATGTAGTTAATTATTCTATAAGCACCACCAAAAATACATCTCAATCTTCAGGCTGCAAAGGTTTCTTCAAGCGATCAATTAGAAAGAAGCTGGGCTATCAATGTCGGGGCAGCATGAACTGTGAGGTGACGAAGCACCATCGGAACCGGTGCCAGTACTGCCGGCTGCAGAAGTGCCTCGCGTGCGGCATGCGGAGTGACTGTGAGTATAATTAAAAGGAATGTAATATATGTAACATTATCAGAAATCTTATCTTCAAGGCAATATGTTCAAGGTGGTTGTAACTTTAAAAATTGTTTAAAACACTTAACTGAGTATTACCATGGATTAAAGATTCTTAAAAAAATCTACCAGAGACTTAAAAATACTTCTAAATACTGAAGATAAAGTAAAAAAGCACAATTTCACTGAATTAATTGTTGATATTTGAAATAATGTTCTTGATATCACTCAAAGAACAAATATAACAACATCAAAATCTTTTCCAAACAACAAACCATTCAAGCCGTCTTTAAAAGCATAGCTTGAGCTCAATGAGCAGTAATTCTTGTTACGTACCTGACAGCGGTCCAGCATGAACGGAAGCCGATCGTGGACAAAGGCAAGGGAGAGCCAAGGGACAACATGCACGAGAGACACGCATACTCCAAGCTGTTAGGGCTGGCGGGGCAGCAGGCAGGACAGGTAATTATAATCATACTTTATAAATAAAATAACCTGTTGTGTCCCACTGCTGGGCAAAGGTCTCCCCCAATTCTTTCCACCTGGATCTATCTTTCGCCACTTCTTTTCACTCGTTGTCGAAGTCCACCCGATACACCTAGTAAATAAAAAATGCTTTTTGTTTCACTCACAAAATTGGCTTAAAAAACAGGACTTAAACCTAAGTGTGTCAGAGACTAACATCTAAAATAGATGATAGTGATGCAGGTCACCAGGTTGTCATTAATTGGTACAATTAAGTATTATAAGGCCTTATTCTCAAATACTTTACCTGTTTTGTACCTGTTCCTGCAGGAATTTTCCAAATAAAGTAAGCTATAACCTTTTTCTTGAATGTTCCTACCTACCCGGGCGAATTCACACACGGTTAATTAGACCCAAACTAAGCTCTAAGCTTGTATTATGGAATCTAAATCACTGACACTACTAAATATTCATACACAAATACTTTATAAGAATATATATTTGACACCCAGCGACGTCGTCGTCAAATATAATGTACTATGTGATGAATAAATTGAATGTTATGTAATTTCAGATCAATCCAAAAGAGGAGCCGAGCGACGCGTTCGGCGCGGTGTCGCCCGCCGCGCCCGCTATCAACTTCGCGCTCGCCGCCGCCGTCGCGTTCAATAAGGGCAACCCAGGTACAGAACCTTCACGTATTATACGAAAATAATCACGACACATATAAGTAAACTAGCAGCACCCCGCGTTGTGCCCGTTCCCACGGGAATTTTGGAATGAAAAATAGTCTATAACCTTCCCGTTGAATGTGGCTATCCATCACAAAATTAATTCAACATTTCTGAATTATCTAACATCATAAAATAATTATTCAAATGGGATTGGTAGTTTCTGTGATTAGAATGTTCAAGCAAACAAAAAAGCAAATTCTTCAACTTTATTATATTAGTAACTAGCAGCGCTCCGCGGTTTTACCCGCGCTGTGCCCGTTCCCGTGGGAATTTCGGTAATTTTTATACATTTAAACCTTCCTCTTGAAACATCCTTTCTTTAAAAAAACAGCACCAAAATCCGTTGCGTAGTTTTAAAGATACATAGGGACAGACAGCGGAAAGCGACTTTGTTTTATACTATGTAGTGAAGATCAGCGCTCATACATAATGCAAAGGGAGTTCATTGGGAGTAGGTAAATCATAATCATCTCTATAGTTTGAATTCTGTTAGAACAGTTACGATTGGGAGAAAAATTCTTTCCATAATATACAACAAAATCCGCCGCTCCTGTCTTACAAAAAGTACTAAACAAATTTTAATTCGGTTTCACCAACTGCAATTAACAGTTCATAGAAAAGTTTTTGGTAAATACTTTACATACTTATAATGCTTTTTCTTCACACAGTGTCACCATACTTGCCAGCCAACCCTGGAGACATAGAAGGTGCCAGGAGACAGCAGCTGATGCTGCAGACACAACTTGCCAAGAACCTGTTCAAGATGGGACAATTTGGTTAGTATACAAGTTTCTTGTTTTCCAGGGCTGGCCAATAATCTCCTCGAAATAAATGAATGAATGAATAACCATAGTTAACTATCTTTTCGATGGTAGAGCTGTAAGTAAAGTATTATAGAAGTTTGAATATGACAATAACAATCAAAGGATACCTCTAACATTGTCTTGTTTGTCTATTTTCTCTACCACTTCCTTCAATAAATTTTCCTTTATTTCTTTCAACAGGTGCTATCAACGAATACCTGCAATCAGCGTACGGCGCGACACCGCCCGAAGTGCCTCTAGCAGCGCTACATACCACCGCCGAGCCACAACATGCTGAGCGTAAGTTTATTATAGCCACATCCCGCGGTATTACCTGTATTGTACCCGTTCCCGCGGGAATTACGGGATAAAATGTATCCCATGTGTTATTCTAATATATAACCTATATTACTGTAAAGTTGCATAAAATCCGTCCAGTAGTTTTTAAAATAGACAAATGTGAAATGTTTACTTTTAAGTTAGTCAATATTAATTTGTTACAGCGGAAAACAGCAGCATCCTAGGCGGTTCAGAAGCGATATCCCTCCGCGTGTCGGTGCCGGCGGGGGGCGGAGCGCTGCGGCTGCCCGCCGCGTGTGAAGCCGCCGCCAGGCTGCTCGCGGCGCTAGCTCGGTCTGCTAGGGCTATGCCACCTTTTGCAGCGCTGCCGTTAGTATTATTACCATGATAGTTTGAATTAGTATTGTCCAGCGAGAATAAGGAATCTATATATCGGGAATCATGTCACATCAGGATAAGCACGAACATTATACTGTCAATACAACATCAGATATCTTGAAATAATAACTCACAGGACTTCATTACAATGACATTGCTTGTATTTTACACACGATCATCATGGATTACACATTACAGTTAGGATACGTCTAGATTCAATTAATTGATGGAACCTAAACGACCTCCCTTCACCCCATAGTCGTCCTGTCCACGCCATAGAATATCTTTTCCCTATTCTATACTCGATTCGCAATACGATCGTGATGTCGTCAACACATCCTTCCTCCCATCTACGTTTCCAATCCAATCCCCACCATCTCCCTTTCTCTCATAAAACCCCAATATACGCCATCTTTTTATATCATCGACTATCCTCCCTCTGTCCAACAATTATCATAGTGTTAAACACCACAGACTTAACACCGACTATTCTCATACCACAGACTACACCACGAAGGTAGAACTCACGTCACGGAATAACTACACTACAGATTCCATCAGTTAACTGAATTTACAAACTAATCTTAAACTTCTATAGCTTGATTAAACGTCCTCTATCAAACCAGTGTTGCCATCCCCGCATCGACCTCACCCAAGCTACCCGCTTGACGTTTCTGAACGTAAACAGAATGACTGATAGATCAACTGACAGCTTGATTAAATTGACTACAGACTAAAAATAATGTAGTGACGTGATAAACCGCTATCTGGTGTGGCGCCACTGATGCTACGCTCCGACACGGCCATCATGACGTTTCACACGTCCTCGTGTGAGGTATCTGTAAAGAAAATAAGTTTTGCCACAGTAATTTGCACTCGCTCGGTCAATCCTGACAAGCTATGACTAGTAGACGCAATGCTACTGTCACACAACTATAACTGTCTCAGAACAAAGCAAAAGCGTGCGTCCCTTCGACCACTCATGGACCGTACGGCACCCCTCTCCAATCACTCAACAAACATTGCACTCTCCATCGGCATGTCCCTCCCTTAGGATCAATTTTTCACACATTATCAATTTGGACCGGACGGGTGTTTCCTTTCGACCAGCCACACGTGCATGGCCCGGATGACACTGTCCCTTCGACCAATCACACTTAAGGTTGGACCTGATGAATGTGTCCCTTCAACCAGCCGCTATAAGCTGCATGGCCCGGACGACATTCGGCCACCTTCCGCACACCACATTACTCGATTAAGGTTGGACCTGATGAATGTGTCCCTTCCCGGACGACATTCGGCCACCTTCCGCACACCACATTACTCGATGACTCTTCTCACTCAACGTGCCAACATAGTTAAGTAGACTACATGCAAACAATGCTTACAGATTACAAATACCTATAATTTACGGGCTGTCTTGCTCTGCGTGAATTTGGACCTCATGGTCAATGATTTCGCGATTTGAGATGTTACTTAGGGTATCAGACTCTGCTGTAAGTGTGGTTGATCGGTCACTTTTTCCACTTAGTTTGCCGGTGAAGTCTATATGAATCGTGTGCCTACTTGTAAGTACATTTAGAGTTCAAAGCTTTCAACGTGTAACGGTCACCATCGTTCGGTCACTCCTGACCTAATTAACTCTACTTCAACAAAAGACTTAGTAAAGCTCAAACTATTATTCTTTTCCAATGAACAAATTTAACTATCTCGGTATTCATGATCACATTGCTTATCTAAACATTAGAACTAGAACATCGTCAGGCGCAAATACCCATTAAAAAATCAAATTAATTTCAAATCAAAGTAAAAGTTTCAAATCAAGTGTGTGTGTCTCTATTGTCCGGCTATCCCCGTACCCCTAATACGCAGTCATCCTTGTGACTGGCTGTGATCATCCCAGTGATCACCCATAACCCTAATCATCCCTATGATCAATCACTCTCGTGATCACCCAAATTTAAGACTCAAGAGGACACGCACAACTAGTTACCACACAGTCTAAAGTGACTACAGTTCATCATCACAAGGGTCAGAATCACTAACAATGGGTACTTGCCCTTCAGGCATTTTCCTATACCAGTCAATGACACTATATTGTGTACTCGTTTTCCTCTAAACCTCGCGGCCACACTTTCTTTAATAAGCCAGCACTCTGCTCCAGAATCGTAATGAAATCGAAACGACTGACCTTGATGCTCAAGAGTTCCGGATGGAGGTTCAACCTGACTATTAAGAAGCTTGTTCTTCTTTAAATTCTTGATTTCAATCAAAAGTTAATTACAATTATTATTAATCGGTAATCAAAAATACACAGGAAATCAATCTGCCAGACAGCACCAAGTTCTAAGCCAGTTACTTCAACCATACTTTCAAAAATAAGGAAAACTTGCAAATCGCTTGGTACCAAACAACATTTAGCGTCTGATAAACCTCAAGATAACCTACGATCAAAGTCTGACAACGCTACCAAGAATGTAGGAATTTAGGTGCTGTTTGTCAGTTTAACAAAATAAGAAAACACCCTAACTGTCAGCGTCAACATCATTGTCATTGATGTCACAAGTACTCTCGGGCATTTTGTGTAATCTGTTATGTGAACTAATTAACTTAAACTCCCAAATTATTTGCGACGTAATGTCAGCAGAAGCCATCAAACAAAAATTGAATTGAATTGAACTCCCAAATTATTATTTTAACGCTTAACTTCAAACTAACATTTCCCAAAAGCTACTTCAATTAAAGTACTCAAAAACTACTAACAGTTATCAGAATTGACTATTAACTATCAGTTACTAGTTTATCAATAATTGGATTGTCTTAAAATCATTAAAATCTCACATGAATCATCAATGCTATCATGTAACACATGAATACTAGGTACCACGTCATTTTCAACTTTAACTTCAATAGACTATTAATCTAAAATCCACATTACAATATGAGCCACGAGTGGGTAACAGTAAGCTTCTCTAGAGTCACGGCAACCAGCTGACCAGCGATCACATTGCTCAACAACACACGGTCTCAGCAGACCACTCCACAGTACGGTCAATCTAGACCACGACCATCACCGAGGTCGAACATTGAACTCAATAAGGCACTTACAAACCCTTACTTATACTCTCATATTTTACAATGGGATAAACTTCCAAAATACTTTCAATAAGCTTTCTACTTTATCAAGTGGTTCGAAGATTCACTACAAAACTCTCAATGTTAACTGACTCAAATATCACAAAATAGCTCACCGGATATTTCCCAACTAAGATACTTCAATACGCCAATTCATGTCAATCATTACCGCAATACATCACCAATTTAACATCCAATGTGAATTCGTCGTGATAGATTCTTGAATAATTCGGAATACCGCAATCCCTCATATTCCTCAGGTAACAGGATTGAGAAGAAAACCACGTTCTACCCTGGACGAGGTTTATCAATGCTCACAATAATTACCAGCATTGAACCAACATGAAAATAAGAAAACATATTAGAACATATCACATTACGTACAAGATTAAACTTGACTCTTTCGGAAGCTCATAATTACCTTCTTAACTCCACAATAGAGTAGAAAACTAACTAGCTATACTCACAGAACATTCCAACTTTTGTAACCAATTCCAAAACAAACATTACGAAAAGCGCCACTGTCGTCGGGATGATGATTCAGACATATCTCTGAATACTACGAGCTTCACAATCCAGGGGAAGGCACACGAATTGCAATCTCGTCGTCGTCATCGCCGTCGTCGTCGACAACATGCACCAAAGAACCGCAAGCCGCAACATTCTTTCATCTTATCATAAACCACGGAGCTAATCTTGAACTATTCCAGTAACGAATAACAAATCTTAAATTTCTTTCTCAAAATATAAGAAGCCATTTTTCCATCAACGCCGTAGTCCACCCGTGGGAATATAGCATCCAAATTTCAAATACCACAATCCATGGCGATATGATATTCAGCACCAATCTCTCAGTTGCTATGATGAAATTTATCATTCTCTGCTGGAGGCTTAGTGGGCAATAGCGATCTTTATCCCACTTCTGATATCGGGAATCATGTCACATCAGGATAAGCACGAACATTATACTGTCAATACAACATCAGATATCTTGAAATAATAACTCACAGGACTTCATTACAATGACATTGCTTGTATTTTACACACGATCATCATGGATTACAGATTACAGTTAGGATACGTCTAGATTCAATTAATTGATGGAACCTAAACGACCTCCCTTCACCCCATAGTCGTCCTGTCCACGCCATAGAATATCTTTTCCCTATTCTATACTCGATTCGCAATACGATCGTGATGTCGTCAACACATCCTTCCTCCCATCTACGTTTCCAATCCAATCCCCACCATCTCCCTTTCTCTCATAAAACCCCAATATACGCCATCTTTTTATATCATCGACTATCCTCCCTCTGTCCAACAATTATCATAGTGTTAAACACCACAGACTTAACACCGACTATTCTCATACCACAGACTACACCACGAAGGTAGAACTCACGTCACGGAATAACTACACTACAGATTCCATCAGTTAACTGAATTTACAAACTAATCTTAAACTTCTATAGCTTGATTAAACGTCCTCTATCAAACCAGTGTTGCCATCCCCGCATCGACCTCACCCAAGCTACCCGCTTGACGTTTCTGAACGTAAACAGAATGACTGATAGATCAACTGACAGCTTGATTAAATTGACTACAGACTAAAAATAATGTAGTGACGTGATAAACCGCTATCTGGTGTGGCGCCACTGATGCTACGCTCCGACATATACTAATACTAATATTATAAAGCTGAAGAGTTTGTTTTGTTTGTTTGTTTGTTTAAACGCGCTAATCTCAGAAACTACTGAACCGATTTGAATAATTCTTTCACTGTTAGATAGTCTATTTATCGAGGAAGGCTATAGGCTACATTTTATCCCGAAATTCCCACGGGAACGGGCACAACGCGGGTAAAACCGCGGGGCGCTGCTAGTATTTAATATTTATTTAAGACTTAACCAAAGATCAGGCGTCGGTTCCAGTTGTTTCAATCGGTAGACCTTGTCGGAGGCTTTCAGGCGGTCTAAAAACTCCAACACTAGGGTTGGCCACTAACCTACTTGAAATGAACGTATGAATATATTTAACACTATTTTTTTAAGTAACTAATTTGGGGTAAGAACTATCTAGGCTTATTCAAACTTATTTACTTTACCGTAAAAACCATAAGCATAAAACGGACCGCTGTGCCGCTAACGTTAACCTTATAACAACGTCATGTGCCAGGTTCGAGATCCAAGTGACGTTATTCAAGAAGTGCTGGCCGGAGCTGTTCGTGCTGGGGCTGTCTGTGATCTCGAGCGCGCTGGCGCTGGGCTCGCTGCTGCCCATGATGGCGGCGCACCTGCAGGCCGAGCTGCGCGAGCGCGCCAGCGGCCAGCGCGACACCGAGGCCGACGCGCAGCCCGAGGTATAACACTACTAGTCGTTCTTCGTCATTATACCCCCAAGACTATTTTCATCCCGACTGTCCCGTGATATGGTATGTGTAAAACGACAGGGCCACAACTGAAAAAGGTTACATTTCGTTTCAGTTAATGCACATCGAAATGTAACATTTCAAATCATATTTTTGTTGAATCAGTTGAATTACAGTACAATAACAGTACACACAATTAATCTAAGAGATATTTTTCAAGGCTTTGGATTCGACTTTATTACTGCCTACTATAAACAGACTTTAAAAAACGTTCAGTAATCTGTTTTGTGTAGCTCAATGGTGAGGTTTTTTAAAGCGTGTCATTCTCTTCAGATATCGATATGCGACTACTCGTCGGAGCGTATCAGCGAGGTTGTGACGTCACTGTGCCGGCTGCAGCAAGTTGTGACGTCACTCGACCAGCTGCGACTCACAGACAGAGAGCACGCGCATCTCAGAGCGCTGTGTCTGTTCTCACCCGGTATGTACCGCCCCGCGGGATTACCCGCGTCGTACCCGATCCGGTGGTAATTTCGGGATTAAAAGTAACCGATTCAGTACCTTCCTCTTCAGTGTGGCTAATTGGCTATCTAATACAAAGAATTATTCAAATCGGACAGATTATTCTATTCAAACATACAAATACTCAAACTCTCAGTAACATAAGAAAAAAATATATTACCGTTGTAGCTACAGCCGAAAGCGGGGGTCCAAACTTCAACTGTCAATAAAGTCAAAGACCGCAAATTGCATTGTACAACAGACGTGTGTTGTCCCCAAAATCATACTCCAATGTTAATAATATTTTGTCTTCCAGACGGCGTCCCAGAATTCCTGACTCGCAAGCTACAGGAGCAGCAGTCGCTCGTGCTGGCCTCGCTGCGGTCCGAGGCGCGCGGCGAGCCCCGGGGCGAAGCCCGAGCGGCCTCGCTGCTACTCCAACTGGCAGCCTTACGCGCCTTCTCCGCGTCATTCCTTGAAGATGTGTTCTTCGTGCCCGTGCTGGGAGATGTGGCTATAGATGATGCGTTGCCTTACTTGCTTACACAGGAGCAGTAGAATAATTCAATTTAATAATTACTAGCAGCGCCCCGCGTTATGCCCGCGTTTTGCCCGTTCCCGATGGGAATTGCGGGATGAAAAGTAGCTTAATTACCTTCCCATTCAATTGGACTCCATTACAAAAAGAATTATTTAAATCAGATTGGTAGTTTCTGAGATTAGCGCGTATTAGCGCGTTCAAACAAACTAAAAAACAAACTTCAGCGTTATTATTATATTACGAGTAGAATAGATTAACGTCTCGATGGTGCAGTGGCTTGTGCATTCGCCTGTCAAGACTGAGGTCCCAGGTTCAATTTTCAAGCCAAAAACGTTTTTGCGTGAAATTGACATTCATACTGTAAAATCACATCCTATAACGTGTTTTAAAATAGACTAAAACCTACCTACCTAAGTTCAGGTTCAGTCGGGTAAAATAAGAGAAAACTCTAATTTAGAACAATTTAATAAAAAAAGAATTTACAACAACACGTTAATAGAATGAAAAGTAATTAAATGCATGAACTTTTAAATTAAGAAAGAACTCAGGGTCGTACTAAAAGGCACAGGCAGTCTCCCGGGGAATGAAGGGGAGACTTAGCTTTTTAGGTTAGGTTAGACGACGTCGTGTGGTGACTCGCTGGCGGATCCGCCGTCGCTGCGCCCAGCAGTGGGAGTCCGGCTTGGGCCAACAAGGTTAACCGCACATGCGGTTACACCGATGACCCCAAACAGGAACTCCCCTAGCGCAGCCCGTCGGATGAACAATGTGCAACTCGCTGGCGATGCGTCGTGGCTGCGCCCAGCAATGGGAGGCCGACTTGGGTCAACAAGGCTAACCGCACATGCGGGTAATACCGATGACCCCAAGCGGCAACTCTCCCTTGGCGCAGCCCGCCGGTGGAAACCCACCGGTGGAAACCCCGGATTGGAAACCCCGGATTGGAAACCCCGGATTGGAACCCTGGAATGAGATTAAGCCAAGCTAAATATGCAAAATAAAATAAACCAGGCATGGGGGAAAAAATGGAGACGTGATCACCTAAGCGAGAACACCAAAAAGACACGAGGCTACAAAAATATTAAAAACGCAAATAATTAGGTTTAATGCAGGGCTTAGGTTTAGTGCATTGTGCAAAGGCTAGCAGGTGATGGATGAAGTGAAAATAAAAGGCCTAAGCGTCCTGTAAAGGAACCATGATTCGCACACGCGGCACACACACATGTGGTTACCCGGCGTGGTCCCGCAATTCACCTCACATCCAGAATACGCACAAGATGGATTGATAAATGGCACTGTAACACCAAATAAATCCACAGCATTGATTAGTTTAAAGAATCTAAAGGGCGAAAAGGACACAACTCTTACCAGTAAAGGCTGGGTTCCAAGCCGTGGGAACACGGTTAAAAAGAGAGATATCTGAGCTTTAGCGCTCCTATTTATAGTCTTTGCTTCAACCAACTTCAATTTAATTACAATCAACCAACTTCATTAGCAATCAATATCAAACTGACATTACAACTGTCAAGTAACTTTGACGTTTTTATAACTGAAACAGATTGTGTTAATATCGACTAATTATCGATTGATCGATCTCAATGACTGACAAACTAAGAAGGAAACGTCAAAGTCCTAGTTATATTACTTGTCAGCTGTCAATTGTCAGACATGTTTACAATTTTTACAAATTCGTCTATACTATAACATACAACATAAATTATTGTATGTTTTGAAATACAATTTATAAAGAATTTCACTGAGATATGGTGTTTGTGAGCCAAGGAAGATATGCCAGCAATGAAATTGCTACAATCCTCAAAAACTTTCGCATTTATAGTATTAGTAGGAAGTAAGAATGAGATGGGATTTTAAGAAAATTTTATTAAAATAAATTAAGTAGAGACTTGTTACAAGATTATTATAAAAATCTGGATACTTATTATAATTTATTTTTATAATTATTTGTAGTAGGTATATCTAGTAAGAAATCAAATTATTTAAGTTTTTGTTTTAAGCCAGCGTGTCCCAGTATCACTGTTAGTATGATTAATACTTGTTTCACTAGCTTTTAAAAACAGTGTTGTGTATGCCGTCCTTAATAATTATAGATATACTTAAGTTGTAGAATAAGTTTTTAACTATACTTAATGTCTAAGTTAACTTAATGAGTAATGCCTAAAAAATTACTAAATATTATTATTACATAGACCTACAGAGCATTCGTCTATTTATGGTGTCTAAAAATATATTATTGTGTACTTGAAATATATTTACATCATAAAATATGTGACTTATTTTTTCTAAAGTAAATGAATAAAACAAATATATCGATATTGCTTGGTTTTATTTAACTACTACTTCTATATCTATTACGAAATGTTTGCATATTACGCCGCAGTGGCAGCGATGCCGCTGTCACCTTGGCTCTTCTTATAATAGATAATTTTGTTGTTAGTAAATAATCATTTATTTAACAACTAGCAGCGCCCCGCGGTTTTACCCACCTTGTGCCCATGACCGTGGGAATATTGCGATGAAAAATAGCCTTTCCGTTGAATATAGCTATCTATTACAAAAAGAATTATTCAAATCGGACAGGTAATTCCCGAGATTAGCTCGAACATACAAACAAAATTACAAATTTTACCTCTATAAAATATTAAATAGATTTCAAAACCATTTATTTCTACACCACACAAAATAAAAACATGAAAAGGAGCAGTAGGTACTTATATACTGAAGTAAATAAAATATATGCAATTAAAACTAAATACAGTTACAGTGTTGTAAAGGACAGACTCAGTGTATGCTATGGGGTTGTTACACCCCACAGCACTGGTGATTGCTGTCGTGATTAAATGTTTGGGCGGTTAATTTAAGGAAATTGGCATTAATCCAATGTAAACTTTTTTATTTCCTGTCTCATAACCGGTAATTTTTGGAGAATTGGTATTGTATAAATAATATTTAATATTGTACTTGTAGTAGTTGAATAAATAAAAAAATGATGTTATGTTTCAATATAATAATAAACATAATTTAACGTGCCATGTTTTTTTTTTTTTTTTAACCTATATTGTCCCACTGCTGGGCAAAGTTCTCCCCCAAGCATCGCCAACCCTCCCTGTCCTTTGCGAGCACCCACCAATCGCTTTTAAAGGCGATTAGATCGTCCCGCCAACGCTTCCTCGGTCGACCTCGACGTCGCCCTCCTTCAGGGACCCATTGAGATGTGATGTGGGCCCACTTTTCCGGGTTCATCCGACTCACGTGCCCAGCCCATTCCCACTTTAGCCGGGCGGTCTTGTCACCGACGTCTGCAATACCGGTAGTGGAACGCAGCGTGGTGTTGCGTACTCGGTCAACGCGCAATTTTTCAATTCAATTTTTTTCAATTTTTTTTATTACCTAAAAATCGGTAAGTACTATTACCGATTTATCTGAAATTCAGCATCATTAGTTTTTGTGCTACCACCACCACAGTGAGCCAAGGCCTAAGCATGTGTGAGTGAGATTTGTTTGCGTGTGTGGGTGAAGTGAGACGGGTGACAGTCATCTCCCTCGGCTGCCCCCAAATCAATGGCCGCCTATCGTGTCACTCAGAATGTATGGAGTTGTCGGTCTATTCTTTAGTTTCTTGGTCTGTGGCATGGACTTATTATTATGTCTGTGGTCACGGCCATTGTCACAGGTCACAGGCCACTGTCTGTTTTATTTTTCCGTGTCCTTTCATTTAGGTGCCGCTTTCATATTTACCACAGAGTACTTTGTAATATTACATTTACTCATCTCATTCATTTCGCAATAATTCAAAAGTTATTTTTAAAAAAATAATTTTTTAATCCAGTACCGAAGACACGCCCCGTCAACTCCCGAACAAACCCGAGCGCGTGTAACGTCATAATGTTAGTTTTCACTCATTGCAATTGATAGAAAAATAATAAATACAGTGTTTTGATCTATTTAATTTTGTTGTCATTTTAAATTTATATTTAAAATGTCGAACCTCAAAAGTTATCGTTCTTGTTTTGTACCATTATGTACGAATACTACAAAGGTAACTCCCGACAAAATGTTTTTAAATGTTCCCCAAGATGTCAAACGTCGAAATAAATGGTTTCAAGCAGTGCACCGTGTTAATCCCCAAACAAAATCGAATTATTTTTGTTGTGAAGATCATTTCGATGTAAGTATTTCTTAATACCATTGTTATTAATTATTATTTATCTATGTATACAAATCAAATAATTATTATATATATAAGTAAAGTTCAGTAAATATTTTTTTTTGTGGACTCCAAATCATAACCTATAAAATCATAGCATTAAATTTTTTTTTTATCGATAATTTAAAGTGCTTCAATAATAAATTTATGTATCTTTATCTAATGATTGGGATTCAATTTGTTATATTTATAATTTTATAACGTTCGAGGTTATGTATTTTACTGAAGTATTAAATTTTTTAAATTTTATGATAAGGTGGTTTTTCTGTTGATATAATAACATATAAATAATTCTTATGATTTCTGGTTTTTTTAACACGCTTTTATTAGCTTGGCCTGTATGTACGAACGTATGTAATGAAATCTTTGAACATCATTTTCACCAACTTCCAGAAGTCTGATTAATTTGAAACTTTGCATACGTATCAAGGACCGATGACAATGCAATAATTTAATAACAGTTTCCCATTATCCTTAATGGATTTGCCAGATTTACTAAAAAATTATTACTTCATATAAAAGACATCAACGGGCGCTCGCTGTGGGACGGAACGGGAGTTCTGTTTTATTTTACTAAATGGTACTAGACACTAAAAGCCTCCCGTGGTTTTCCCGTGATGGGCCCGTTCCCGTGGGAATTACGGGATGAAAAGTTGCATATAATGTTATGCTTACTAAAAAATATAAAATAAAATTATAGTTTAAAAAAACTAAAAAAACACGCTTTTATTGCAAATTGAACTAAAAACTAGAAAATAATTTTCCTCCTCAAATCAAAATTATAATAAAATTTAAGTTGTAACGCAATGATTCAATTCAGAGTAAAAAGCGTGGGGTGCTTAATATTTTTAAATATTACAATCATCATTGGTAACTATCTATGAGAGGATAGTTATGAACTACAGTAAAATGCACCCCACGCTTTTTACTCTGAATTGAATCATTGTGTTACAACTTAAATTTTGTTATAATTTTGATGTGAGGAGGAAAATTATTTTCTAGTTTTTAGTTCAATTTGCAATAAAAGCGTGTTTTTTTAGTTTTTTTAAACTATAATTTTATTCCTTCATCTAATCCTTTATCACACATAGCTAATCGGAACCAACTAACAACTCGTATTTTAGCAATAAATTTTCAATATTATTGTCTAGTCACGTGTAATAGCCGTAAACGCTGTACTGTTATTAAATAGCTATAACATTATGACGTCACAACTATGGTGACCAATCATGGCGCGTTTATAGTCACGGGATTTTTATTTAAATTTCATCAATATTTAATTGTTTCTAATTAATTGAAATTTTTTTTTTGAAGTTTTTTGCATTAAATATCAATATTATTAATATTAAGTTTTAAAATACTTAAAAAAAAACATTTTTTTTTCAAAAACCCAATTGTTACATTTATGCTCGTGTTATAGGTAGCTATACCTTATCCCTGCGATAATCCAGTGGAGTGGAGTTTATTTTCATAAGTTTCTCTCTCTCTCTCACACACACACACACAATCTCACTTGGCTGTCACTCACCAAACAAATTCACAAAAATAACAATACTTAATTAATAATGATTACCACCTTAGTAGTACTCATATTATGATTATAGAGTTATTTTTTGCTTTAAGTTTTGAAGTCGTTTTTTTTATTGTATTGTATGTTACACACTAAAATATATGATGGAACTTAATTACCTTGCAGCTTTCACTCCTTCGATGTTGATATTTTAAAACCTGGTATCTCCAACCACAAACCAAATTCGGACATGTGGCTTCCGGATAATGAATGTATAAAACATGTACATATTTATAAAATTAATAAAAGAAATGGGTACATTTAAAAAATCTACCATTTTTCAATGTCTTATTATTTTCAACCACTTAAAACGTTTTATGGATGGATGATACAGTAATCCTGGTTTTTCAGATTTCTTTCAGTACTTATTGTGTTTGGTGTGGCTTCAAGTTGTTCCCATAATGATTATAAGGCCCAAAGTCTGGTGTTTTTTATAGGTAGTATATCTTATACAGTATATCATAAACTATACCCTTCTTTTGTTTCAGTTGCCAAAGGACATAGAAAACCATATGCAATATCGTTTAATGGGTTCTGTGTCAAGGTTCCGGATGGTACCGAACTGTATTCCTACAAAATTTGACTGCCAGAAAAGAAAAAAAAATGAATTATCAACACCCTGGGTTAATAAAAAAAGAAAAGAGACAGATCAAAAATCTACCCAAGAGAAGATAAAGACTGCAGATATGACTAACAGTTTAGAAAATAAAATAAAAATAGAAGTCAGAAATGAGGCAGAACACAAAAAGCATATTGACTATCGAACTGCTACTACTACTGTTCCAAAGGAGCTAGTTAAAGAGTCTTGGGCCCAATGTACAGGTACCTCTTATTCTTACTTTTTTTTACTTTATAATATAAGATACCAATATTGTTGCGGTCTGGTCACATTCCATGCTGTAAGTTCCTTCATCTGATGGGTATCAAACCATCACCCCTATGTGAGGATTGCCATAGAGTGGTAGACGTATCACATATCTTGCTGGAATGCGGTCGGAACTGACCTGAGAGTGAGGTTGTTTGGAGGGCCAGTCCACCTCTATAATGGACAGGTAAATTGCTGGTTATCAGAGTGCACCTCAGACAGTGCTATTAAATTGTACAAATTTATAGTGTTGTCTGGGTAGACCTTAGACAAGTAACCATGAGGCAGACATGACCAACCAAGGTGGTCGAAGCCTTAACAAAAATTAGAATTTAAAATAAAAGATACCAACATTACACTCAATAAATTGCAGAGTTTCTTGCACAATCTTCTCTGCTGATGTTCTTCCGAATGGGTGGTACAGTCAAAAGAGCTCTTTGGGGCCAAAACTGAATAAAAAAAAATTTGCTTTGATTTTGAATGCATTTTTTTGCATGGGAAAAAAAATGCTACACAAATTATTATATTTAATGAGTATTTATTTATAACTATTACAACATTTTAACTGTTTCTTAAAATACTTTTACTATTATATTTTATAAAATTACAGAAAATAGAAGACACAATTTTTTATTTGGTGTGATTAATACCTCAATGATTGAGTTTTATTATAATTATTTAATCATATAAAAATAATCGGCATATAATTTCATCATAAATCACAATTTGGCTCATCAACTTATCCTTATAACTAATCAGTGGGATACTCTCCATCCCAGCTTACAATCTTTTTGTTATACCACACATATTCTCCGCGGACGGAGTCTGCTGCGTCCAATGCCAGGAACAGGGGGGCAGCTGCACCCTCGTCAATGCTCAGAGGACCCGTGTGTGAAGACATGTCGGTATCCACATAACCGGGGTGAACAGCATTCACTTTTATGTCTGAAAATTAAATATTTAAATAATTTAATACTAAGTAGTAAAGAAATCATCATGCAGGAGGCCATTGGGGTAGTCCTTAAGGTCTAATACCATAACCCAAGCATTGAAACAACAGATTCAAGAGTAAGGCAATTTGGAAGTCATGTAGTCCCAACCTAGAGCCCTATTTACCAATCACAGTACATCTGTATTGTCAAATAATACATTGTAAATATATTTTCATAGTGCAATGTGATTTGTGAGTTCAGTTCAGCTCTATTTCAATGGAAACACACCTTAAGGCCATCTTAAATTTAGAATACTAGCAGCGGCCCGCGGTATTACCTGCGTTGTGCCCAGTTCCAGTGCGAATTTTGGGATGAAAATTAGCCTATAACTTTCCCGTTGAATGAGGCTATCCATTACAAAAATAATTATTCAAATCGGATTTATAGTTTCTGAGATAATCCCTTACAAACAAACAAAGTCAGAAACTTTACCTCTTTATAATATTAGTATAGAAGTATAGATGAGATGAAAAACACTTCTATCTCATTTATTGTTCAGTAAACAAGGTCAATAACTGCTTGTCATTATTTTATTATGTTCTGATAATATAGTGAATACTTGAAACTCACTGATAAGATAACAATGAATGTATCAAATGTATGAAAAGAGCTCTTTTTATAATATTTCAATGAAATTCATTAACAGGTCATAATCATGAAAGATCCATAATTATAGAATAGTTTGCAAAATATTTATTAAAATAAGGTTTTAAGTTCTTACCTTTAGAATTTAAAAGTCGTTGTTGTATTTTAGTTAAAGCAGTAACACCAACTTTTGACACAACATATGAAGAGTTGCCCCATTCCGCAGCCTGTGTTCCCAATTTGGCAGCGTCTACATAACTTTTCATCAAATCACACAACTCGTGAACTTTTAAATTAGGGTCCGTCAGTTTATTTTTCAATTCCTTGCTCGGTATTCCTCGAAGGTGGCCGCAAGAGCTGGACAAATTGACTACTCTCCCGCCAAATTTTAAAATTGGAAATAGTATGTCACATGTCGAGACCAGAGAGAAAAAGTTTACGAAAAGAGTTTGTTCTGCTTGTACAGAGACGGGCGCGGGATCGCTGTTTTTAAAAGCAATCGCAGCATTATTCACGAGAATATCTATCCCCTCGTAATGACTCTTGATGTAATCACGGAACGTTTCCAAGCTATCTTTGTTGGTGACGTCTAGTTGATGGTATTTGGGGTGAAGACCTTCTTGCTCCAGTTGTTTCACAGCGTTTTTGCCGCGCTCTTCGTCTCGGGATGTAAGGTACACGATCCCGTCGAAACGCTTGCAAAGCCCGCGGACTATAGCGAAACCTATGCCTTTGTTCGCACCAGTAACCACTGCAACTTTTGCCGACATAATTTTTTGTAATTTTTTTTAAATCAATGTGTGAATTGTAACTAAATAAATGCTGATTGCCGACCTACTGCACCGGTAGCAATGAGAAGTGTGAACTGACTGTCGAGTGTCGGTATACTAAATAAAATTGAATGTAATGTAAATAAACGAAATTACGTAAAAATTCGTGACTTGACATTTGATTTGACAGACAGTGAAGTGAAATCAAAATTGTTAGGAATAGGGATGTGAAATTGAAGTCGAAGAATCGTCTTCTAAACAAAAGATCGGTTTTTTTAGAATAAAGTACTGAATCGATCCAGTAAATCGATATTTATTCCCGTATTAGACACGAATTGTTTTCTCCTAAACGATAATTAAATGCTAAGAAATCTTCAAATTAATATTGTATTTATCAGAATTAATACGAATCTCCGTAAATTGTGAAATAGATTGATCAATCTTGAGGAGTGGCAGCCAGGGATATTGTCAAAAAATTTCTGTGTTCTAAAGTAATAACTATTTCTTATTAGTTATTACGTTTAATAGTTGAAAGTGGCGGCTTAATTTACTTTTTTCGCGTTCAATTTCTAATCCATCGTTTTATTTTTGTTCACGATTACCTACTAAAATTATTGCAGTAAACAATACTACTACTACTACTACTACTACTTTATATGACAGTAATATTGTGAACAGTATACGCGGGGGCCTATTACAACGTTGTATATATTGGTTTCGATATTCAAATCGATTTAGAATTATGTATGGTCAATCACTAACATTTTCATGACATTGACATTAAAATTCAACTGTCTAATTTTTTTTTTCTTGTTTGGTGTTTATATCTGTGGTTGATATGTCAGCAGAAGCCACAGAGTACTTTGTAACTAACTAATTATGAAGTCCTCTGTAACTTCTGTAAGTGGTGTGCGGTCCCTCTGTGCGTTATTACATCAAAAATTTGGACAAAATTTGGAAATTAGTTTAAAACTATAGCTTAGCATCTATTTCACCCCAAAAATATATTATTTTAAGAAAAATAGTTTTTTTACGTTCATATTTTGAGTTTTAAGAAATGAAATTGAAATTGACCGCGAAAAAGGCCAAGACTGTCATGCCGATGCCGTCTTGAATGACGTCACACCTCGCAGAACAGCCGTGTTTGTGTATGTAAGTCAATTGTGTTTTTTAAATAATGAATTCCTCGTATTGTAAATACTGTATAGTGCCCCAATGTAAAAGTACAACGAAAAAAACGCAAGACAAATTATTCATATACGTTCCAAATAATAAACAAATACGAAGAAAGTGGTTAAAAATGGCAAGGAGGCAAGATGCTCTTACTTTATCAACTAATTCCACAATTTATTTTTGTGAAGATCATTTTGATGTAAGTATTAAATACAACTTGATATATCCATTTATAAATGTACAGTAAAAGAAAAGAATTTAGCAAATTTAATATATACCACACATAACCTATAAAATGTTATGACTTGAATAGGGTTTTATGATTTATTTGAGCTAAAATATTATTTCCGTTTTCTAAAATGTAGTAATCGTTTTATAATCGAGAAGAGTGGCGGAAATAGGGGGAAGCCTTTGCCCAACAATGGGATGATACAGGCTAACAGTAACAGTAACGGTAAAATGTAATAATTCATACTCTTCTTATATTTATAGTTGCCAAACGATATGATTAATTACACAGAGTATCATATTATGGGGAAAGTCTCTCAAGTGCGCATGAAACCAGGTTGTATACCAACGAAGTTCGAATGCCAAGAAGATAGAAGGAAACGGACGTGCAGCTATAAGGAACGACCATACATGTTGAAAAAACAAAGGATGTCCATAATCGCAGAGTGTTTGAATGAACCAGAACAAAGTAACCCACGGACATTTGTTCAGGATACTGCTAATACAAGTTCAGGTAGGTAACAAACAAAACAAACAGATTGCAGTTTGAAACAAGTATGCAGTTATTATTATTATGAGCATAATATTGTTTATTTACCAGATTTTCAAATAGTTGAAGAGAATGTACCTGAAACACCTGAGACTTTATGTGAACTAACAGCGAATAAATCTGTTCAAGTATTAATAACACACAAACTCAGAAGTAAAGCTGTCCAGACTACAATTAAAACAACAGAAAAGGCACTATCACCATTGAAACTACCAAAAATACCTACCTCCACACCCACATTAAAATCAGAAATCATTATAAATTCAAGTCCTTCTATGTCCGGTCTCAGCAAAACTACAAGAAATATGTCTAATGAAGCAGAACAGTCCGGTAGTGACATTTCTTTATATTTACTATCTAGATCTACATCTACCACCAGTTGCACCTGTGCATTCTTTGCAAGTTAAATCCTCTTCTGACAATAGTAAGTTTATTGTAAAAGACAAAAAGGTAGAAGCAATAGAGACCATATTTAATGTGATTAAAAAAAATAGAGAAAAGGCCTCGACTGTACATTGGTGTTCCAAGCAAGTGTTACTATTCGATTGATTTATTAAAAAATGAAGTCAATATTCCCAAACATCATTTATTGTTTTGTTTAAATAAAATAAGATTGGATAGTTCATTAAATCAACAATTGGGGCAAACTTGTAATAAACTGTTCACTTAATGGCCCATCGCAGACGACAGACTTTTTGTGCGATCGAGTCTGCGGCGCACAAAAATTCGGTCGCGGATTGTCGCGGATTTTTGCGCGTCGTGTGCGTTACTGCATATAATTACATAGGTTCTATTTTCACAGACTAAAAAGTGCGTCACGGATAGTCTGTCGTCTGCGATGGGCCTATACGAAAATGATAGCTACAACGTAGTTTTATCCGAGGTGTGACGTCACGCTTCTCTGATTGGTGTTTAATGTCACGTGATTAAACGCCTCATTTTGTCGATTTTATTTTCCAAAAATATTATTAATCTTTTATTATTTTTGTTGCAAAGTTGTTTTTTTATTTACTAATTATCATGGTTAATAATTAGAAACTAAAAATCATTATAAAAGAAAAAAAAGTAAGTGTTTGTTTTATTTAATATATTCTAAAATGGTACGTGACTCCGTTCAGCTACATTTATAACAAGTAACACCCTTTTTTGAGGTTTATCGAGTCGAGAGACAAGTCGTAAATTGAAAGGCTGCAGCCGCAAGACGCAAGTAAGATAAACTGTAAGAAGCAAAAGAAAAATGAAGCTACTGAGAGACAACCTCAAGAGGCGATGGGAACAGTAGGCGACATGTCGAGAATGTGCATTGCCCTGTGAACAGATAAACATTTATTAGAGTGTAAACTGAATAAATATTTTCTTTTTTGATGATGTTTTTAGACTCATTTCCTCATGTGTCAGGAATATGAGAATGAACCAATAGAATTGCATAGATTAAATTAACAGATTTGTTGTTGTTCTATTGGTAGATTTAATTTAATTACCTCGCTCCTTACTCCTCAACACATCCCCCGGGGTGGGTAGCATTAAGTTGATGAAGGATATTACTCTATGATTTCTTTGATAAAAACCTTCCTTTACCATATGTTAAGAGCTTCAAAACCTTGTATATCATCAGGGCCGGACTCAGACCCTCAAGAACTCCAGGCTCCTGTTATTTGCAACCCCCCACTTCTCACTATCACTATCTGTATGTCTCTAAAATCCTCAGACATGGAAGATGCCCTGGACGTTTGCATTTTATAAGTTCTAATTAAGTATCAAAGTTCTCTGATACGGTCTCATTATTTTAATATTATTGTCAACAGAGACTATAGTAAAGAGGGAAATCTCCAGTGATGAGGAGATCGTAGACCAGATGGAGTTCATTGATGAAGAAGCTGCGACTGTGGACCCTGTAGTGCTGAAGTTTGAAGCTGAGGAGGAAGGGTTTGATTGTAGTGAGTCTTAAGTATTCATTCATTCGGTCATTTCGACTAGGTCAGTGGCCAACCCAGGTGTCGGAGTCTTTAGACCGCATAAAGGCCTCCAACATGGTCTAACTATTCCATAGATTAGAATGGATCAGATAAACAAAAAAAAAACATGAAACCCTTCAACTTCTTTATATTATTATTAGTATAGACACTATTAAAAACACACACTTACATTACAGACGTACGAGAGATAAAGACTGAAGTTATAGCAACAGAAGAGAAACAAAGTGAAGAGTCTCTAGACGATGGTAATGATATTGAAGATCTAATACAGAAGCACATTAAACAAGAAGAATTACCTATTGTAGAAGAATCCATAAAAGTAGTTCCTCAATATCTTATTAATGGAAGCAACGTCAAGTCAAGGTTAATAAAACAGGAAAAAGATACAAACCAAACCAATGAAGGTAGAGAAAAAGTTAATAAGTTTATCATAATAAAAAAAGATCAAAAAAAGGTTCACCCATCCAGTTTACTGGAGGCAGTATACTCAGGCAGTGGCACCAAGACAGGCAAAGCCAAGTTCCCGCAAGTGAATATATACGATGTGGCGGAGTTTTTTGCCAAGGACAAAAGTTATACGCTGGAAAGGATAGCGAAGTTAAGGGATACTGCGTACGTACATTTTGTCTCTTTTATTTTATACGTTTATTCTACAAGTTTATACTAAACTAGCAGCGCCCCGCGGTTTTACCCGCGTTGTACCCGTTCCCGTGGGAATTTCGGGATGAAAAATAGCCTATAACCTTCCCGTTGAATGTGGCCATCTATTACAAAAATAATTATTCAAATCGGACTGATAATTCCTGAGATTACCTCGAACATATTCAAATTCAAATTCAAATCAATTTATTGCAGAAATGTAGTTACATAGATGTTATAATACAAATAATTATGGACACATACATTCTACCACAACGATGGCATGCAATATTTTAAATCACAAATAATAGTGTTAAATTTAACGAATTATAATTGATCATCACATTAATATTCCATGCAATACTGACGAGACTGCTCGTACATTCACAAGATAATTTACTATTAATATCAGTACAATATTATTTCAAATTTATAATAAAGGATAATGATTTTTTTAGTGTCAGGTATTCTTTTATGTCATAAAAACAATGGTTAAGGAGCCAGTTAGTCAATTTGGTTTTAAATACATTAATAGTCATATCTTTAAACATGTCGGGTAGTTTATTGAAGATTATTACAGCATTGACATATGCGTTCCTTTTATAAAGTTCACATTTGCTGTGAGGTACGTAAAGTTTGTGTTTACGCCTGGGATTTACAGTTCTGCGTATCACATCTGAATGTCTATCAAAATATTTAGGGTGCTCTTTGACAAATATACAAATTTCTCTAATGTACATACATGCTAGAGGTAAAATTCTGTACTTTTGGAATAGTGGTTTGCAACTGTCTGTAGACCAAGCCCCACTAATTGCCCGGACGCATTTTTAGGGTTCCGTAGCCAAATGGCAAAAACGGAACCCTTATAGATTCGTCATGTCTGTCTGTCTGTCTGTCCGTCCGTCTGTCTGTCTGTCTGTCCGTATGTCACAGCCTTTTTTCTCCGAAACTATAAGAGCTATGTTGTTGAAACTTAGTGTGTAGATGTATTCTGTGAACCGCATTAATATTTTTACACTAAAATAGAAAAAAAATAAAATTTTAGGGGGGTCTCCCATACTTAGAAATTAAAAAAATATTTTTTTTTCATCAAACCCATACGTGTGGGGTATCTATGGATAGGTCTTCAAAAATGGTATTGAGGTTTCTAATATCATTTTTTTCTAAACTGAATAGTTTGCGCGAGAGACTCTTCCAAAGTGGTAAAATGTGTGTCCCCCCCCCTGTAACTTCTAAAATAAGAGAATGATAAAACTAAAAAAAATATATGATGTACATAACAATGTAATCTAACACCGAAAATTGGTTTGAACGAGGTCTAGTTAGTAGTTTTTTTTTTACGACATAAATCGTAAACCGCAAAAAAATACTGATTATTCATTCAATAACTCAAATGTAAATAAAAAAACATTTATTTCAAGAACTTCTTTATTATGTTACTCGCTGCTACGGAACCCTTCATGGGCGAGTCCGACTCGCACTTGGCCGCTTTTTTTTGTACTTTGAAAGCTTTATCAATCTCCACCGAGTTACCCCATAATAATAGACCGTAAGCGAGCACTGACGAAACATACCCATGGTACGCATTGATCTCCGCCTCGCTGGATACCGTGACTCGTAGTCTGTTTATAGCGTAAACAAACTTATTCAACCTATCACAGACCGACTCAATGTGTGCTTTCCAGTTGCAGTGTTTGTCTATCACAATTCCTAGAAACTTCGTATTCTCCACTTCATTTAATTTACTATTCTCATACATTATATTTAAGTCCATGTCCTTTTTGCCGTAGTTGTGGAATTGTATTATGTTCGTTTTAGTTACATTGACTTTTAGATTATTATTAGCAAGCCATTTCACTATTTTACTAATTGTTTCATTGATTTCATTTTCATATTTATTAATGTCAGTACACTTTACAATTACGGTCACGTCATCTGCAAATAGGATCGTCTTATGAATGGTCACTTCTGGGAGATCGTTTATATATATAAGGAATAAAAACGGCCCTAGCACGCTGCCTTGGGGTACGCCATGTTTATTATTACGAAACTTGGAATAGGCTGACATTTTAATGCCATTTTGTATTTTTGTAATTTCTACTGTCTGTTGTCTGTCCGATAGGTAACTTTTTACCCAGTCATACGCTTTCCCTCTAATTCCATACATTTCTAATTTAAACAGCAATATATCATGAATGACGAAGTCAAACGCTTTGCTCATATCAAAAAATAAAGCGGTTAATGGTATCTTATCGTTAATAGCTTCAGTAATATACTTGACTAGATTGAAACATGCTAATTTTGTTGAGCTATTTCTACGAAATCCAAATTGTTCGTTACTAAGTATGCCATGAACTGTAACAAAATCAAGTAATCTTTTGAGCATTACTTTTTCGAATACCTTTGAGAAAATAGGTATTAGTGTCACCGGCCGATAATTGATCATGTCAGTAGAATCACCCTTTTTATATAATGGTTTTACTATTGATTGTTTTAGTATGGATGGAAATGTGCCTTCCTCAAAAGAAATATTAATGATAAAACTTAAAGGTTCACTTATATATTTAGCACATTTTTTAATATTTATAGTATTTATATCATCTATTCCTGTTGAGTTAGTATTTTTGAGATTCATTATTATTTTACAAATTTCATTAGCGTCAGTGGGTTTAAGAAATATCGTATTCGGATTCAATTGTTTTATGGTTTTTTTTTATGTCGCTAGAGCTAAATTTAAAATTACTGTCCTGGGTTATCTTTATGTAATGTTCATTAAAACTTTCGCTTATTCCGATAGGATCTGAGTAAATGTCAGTATTATTTATTATTTTGTCAATATATGTTTTTGTGTTAGTCTTTCCGACATTACTATTGATTATCTCCCACACCGTCTTGCACTTATTCTGCTTACTGTCTATGTATTTTTTATTTTGTATTTGTCTTGATTTGTTTATACACCTCTTCAAAATGTCACTATATTTTCTATATGTTTGATTGTTAGCTTTCTGAGTTTTATTCATACGTATGTGTTTTAAGTATAGACCCCTTTTTACAATACACGACTTTTTGATGCCCTTTGTCAGCCATACATTTTTGTTTTTTGCGCTAGTTTTTTTTTGTGGGTATTATAGGAAAGCACAAGTCGTAGAATAATTTGAACAAAGAGTGAAATTTGTTAAACGCCTCATCGGTCGACTTTTCTTTATAAACTTCGTCGAATGTCAAAGACGAGATACATGACATGAATTTTTTATTGTTTTCCTTGTGGAACTGTCTAACATTCTCTCGCCAGCGTATGACTTCGTGTCTTCGACTGATTTTTAATGACAAAGTTTGTCCTGTTTCGTGATCTGACAGGCCTAAGTGATGCACGTTACCCTGTACATCCTTTGAACTAAAATTACTCGCGATCTGGTCTATACATTTTGTGCCCCTCGTAGGTACTTTTATGTGCGTAGATATTTTAAAATTTTTAAATGCTTCGAGAAGCTCTGTACAACTTTTATCAGGTCGCATTGTGTCTAAATTCCAGTCTCCGCACAAAATAATTTGTTTGCCTCTATGTAATATTTTTCGTAAGAGTTGTTCCAATTTTTCAATAAACACATAGGGATTGCTATTGGGTGTCCTATATATACATAATATAATGCAATTGTTCAATGCTAACTCAATTCCTGTACACTCAAAACTGTTATCAGATCCCACAACATTTAAAACTGTGCAATCTAACCCATTTTTGGTCAGTATGCGAGTTCCACCCCTTTTATAATTTCGTGAGTATGCGGACCTCAGTGTATACCCGGGTATTTTGAGCAGCTGCTCACTTCCTTTTCTTATGAATATTTCAGTTGAACAGATAATGTCAATTTCGGTTTTGTTTTCATTAAATTCATTAAGCGCGAAAATTAATTTGTCAGTTTTTTTTATTGCCCCTGCTATGTTTTGGTGGAAAATAGTTATGTTTCGTTTGTCGTTAGTCCCGAAAAAATGTATTCTCCCCCGCCGGAAGTTGTATTGGACGGAAGAAGAAAGGTATTGTGCCTTTCTTGTGTTTAGTTGGCTGTAGATCTCTTTCCCTATTGTTAACTAATTGTTCTAAACTAGACGCAACTTGTGGAGATTTATATAACGGGTTGTTTATTTCGTTAAGTTCAAGCCCTGATTCTGGTAATCTTATTTTATTATATTTAAAAATTCTATTTCTACTATAATTTTAAATGTCAAAAACTTAATTAAACTGAATTGATTGAATCTTCCTCTAATGTCAATATAATTACAATTACAATGATTATTAATAATTAGTCTTATTTGTCTATTTATCATAAATTCATTTAGGTAAGGATTATGATGTACAACCCATAATTATTACTTTATGTTTTTTTAATAAGTACAGTGAGTTGTGTAAGTTGTTTACCAGCTGTAATGGGTTTCTGTCGTTAGAACCCATCGACAATATGACTATGTCGTTGCTTCTAATTTCATTAACATATTGTTCACACGATTTCAATATTTCTGTACTATTTGCCCCTGGTTTGGTAACACTAAATACACTCCAGTCTTCGTGCCGACTCTTAACTAATTGTCTTGCTAACCCTCTTGTTTGGTCGTCACCAAATATAAATATTTTCTTCCGACTCGCTGTAACGCCTCCATCTTATTCCACATTTTTGGTTTTAGTTTCCTCCAGATGAGTCGTCAAAGTTGGTGATTGTTCCTTGTCCTGTTGTTGTTTGTTTGTCTCTGGTACCTTAGCTATTCGTTTCCTAATTGTCTGCGCCTTGTTTACTGGCGTTTCATTCAGTAGGCTGCTTGCATTGTTATTGAGAGGCGACAGACGAGATATTCGTGTTCTTAAGAGGGCCCTTCCCGGTTCGTCTATCGCCAACGCGAACATTATTGAAAAGCTTGTTGTTTCTTCTAGCGCAATGTTAGAAAAAGAGGCATTGCGAAAAGAGAGAGAAAGCGCCTGAGTGCTCGTTTGGCATTCGATAACTTTCGTCGCTCACTCGGGGCGGACGGCCGTTGACGATACGTACGATGAGCCATTCATGATAATATCACAGTATAGTAATACCAGTAATGTAACTGGGCTCTGTTCTTGAGTTAGATACTACACACGCCCTGAACGCACAGACGCGATAGGGCTGCCCGCCTAGACTATTTTAATTGCATCTTGATATTTTTTTTACACCTACTTGATATTTTTTTCTAGTTTTTTGATTGTGAGTATTTTTAATTCAATCAAATGAAATTAATTTTAAATGAAATATTAAGTGTATAATAAAAATGCATGCTGTTTTTTTCATAAGTAGATATAATTATTCCAGGTAATTTATAAAATCTTATCTCTGAATGAGTTAAACAACTCAAACAACCAAAAACACCACAATATAATCGATTAATGCAAAAAACACTGCTTCAAAAATCGTCACACCGTCCGTTCGTCACTGCGAGAAACTCGCGACTGTAGGGTGCCGAGTACGTATCAAGATCGAGGTGTGTAGTAGTAACTCGAGTATCGTGCGTTTGTATGGAAGACATATAAATTCAAATTCAAATTTATTAATTTAATACCTACTGGAAACTAATGTAAACTGTGATATCGTCTAGTACACGCGCCTCACTAGCTCGCTACTACCGATACTCGCTACTCGCTTCACGCGCGCATTGCTGTCTCTTCTAATATTATAAAGAGGTAGTAGTGCAGTTATTTAAGCTTAAATTAGGTAAGAATCTCGGAATTCAAGATACCCAGCTGTAAGTCTGTAAATACTTGTATATTGACACCCTAAAAGTTGTCTCAAAACCTACCTATGGTAGGGTGTACGCAACTATTAAATTTCAAGGTCAAAGGTCACAAAAATCGGTTTTTAGCGCTTATTTGTGTTTTTGAGTGGCCGAACTAGTGAGCTAGCGAGCGAGTGCGCCATTCATAGATAGACTCGTCCCCCGCATACCTCTTCCCGTCACTTGTCAACAAGCAAGGGAGACCGCGATAACGTTGAACAAAAAATAGTGTGCGGAATCTTCATAAAACTTGTTCCAGGATATACGTGTTTTTCAGTAAACCTTGCATGTTAGTAAAATAAATGTTTGTTATTTAAAATCTCCATTATATTTGCGAGGTTTCTATCGTAATATTTTCTTTACTTTTACAATTTATAAGTACAATATGACCGCCCAAAGTTCAGGTAAAATTTGTGCAAAAAAGCCGGGTTTTGGAGGCTTATACTGAATTTATATCTAAAAATTTTGATTTTTTATTACGATAGAAACCTAGATATAGTGCATAAGATACTTATTAGCTAAAAAGTTTCAAAGAAAGATCTATTACAACGCCGTAATCACGTAACAGCGTTTGTATGAAAAGTAAGACGGGTTGGCCGCTCTTAAGGTGGAGGTGCCGGGATTTCGGGTGCTTCCCATGGTACATCCTCCACTATGGTAAGTTTATTTCCCTTTGATGAGTAGGTTTGGTAGGCTTGTTGTTAGGCTGTTTTTTGTGACTTGACGTATTGTTGCAGTGTACACGACAACGAGCTCCTGGAGGCGTTGGATATGTCTGACGAGGAGGCGCAGGATACCATGGCGGCTGACCCGGGCCATGTCAAGCGCTGGTTGGGACGTGGGAGGGACACGGAGGCTCTGGAATATTCCTTACTGAAGCCACTTACGCCTAGTACTGCTGCAGTCGAATGCTTGGACAGCGCTTCGGGTGGTGTTAGTGTTTACGATCACGATCTGAATGCTAGCATCGCTGAAAGCATGCCGAACATTTGCTCTGCAGAAGCAGTAACTAGGAGTTTGGTTGCTTACGGTAGTGATTTAGATAGCGAGTTCGACGACGAGTTCGACGAACCCTCTATCGAAACCACTGCCGTGGAGACTGGCAGGAGTAGGGATATTCCTGATGACGAGGATCTAGAAGAATCTGTTCGGGAGGTAATAAATGGTATTGAGAGGGCGATAGATGATGAAGCCGATCGTATGAATGGCATGTCTTCTAGTTTTACATGGCAAGAAGACTTTGATACGTTTGGGGGCATCCCGGAATTTTTTTCTGGTAATTCTCCTGGACCTATCAAAGACTACGACACGCCCTATGATTGCTTTGTAGATATCTGGGATAAAGCAATCATAGAGCATGTCGCCCAGGAAACTAATAGGTACGCCAAGCAAACGATCGACAGTTTGAAAGCCAAAGGAGAACTGAAGCCATCATCTCGTCTACATAAGTGGGCACCCACAGATGCAGACGAGATATTTGTGCTCTTTGCCGTTATTATGTACATGGGTATTGATGCACGTACATCGCAAAATGAATATTGGCGATCAGATAATTTTCTTGAAATGCCCAATTTCAAGAAAATCATGACCTACCAACGCTATGTTTTGTTGAATAAATTTCTTCATTTCGTAGACAATAATTGTATGCGAAATGAAGAAGGGCTTTCACCAAAACTAGCGAAATTAGGACCTGTCATCAGGCATTTAAATTCAAAATTTTCAACCCTGTATAACTTGGCTCGCGAAATCTCTATCGATGAGTCTTTGACCTTATTCAAGGGTCGCTTGTCCTGGATCCAGGCAATAAGGACAAAGGCTGCTCGATTCGGCATAAAGTCGTTTGAGCTTTGCGAGTCAAGTACCGGGTATATGTATAAATTTGAAATTTATACGGGGAAGAACTCAGCCAGCCTCGCTGTCGCGCCTAGTACTGATTTGGGTGACAAAAGTACTCTAGTAGTACTTGATTTATTGAAAGGTCTCGAAAATCTAGGGCACTGTGTTACCATGGATAATTATTATAATTGTCCATCGTTGGCACGGTATCTCAAGAGTTTGGGATTCGATTGCTTAGGAACATTGCGTCCAAACCGTAGGCACGTGCCCAATGACATCGCGAAGATACCAAAGAATGTGGCTAAGGGTACTATGATAGCTCGTCACTGTGGAGACGTTTCCGTGGTAGCATGGAAAGACTCCAAATTGGTGACTATCATATCCACCTATCACAACGATGATACCTACGTTGGATCGAGGGCAGGTAAGGTGCTAGTGAAACCGATTAGTGTCAGGGACTACAACAATACAATGGGAGGGGTTGATCTGAAAGATCAGAAACTCTCAATGTATCTGTTAGAGCGCAAGAGAGGTCTGAAATGGTATGTAAAGATATTCAAGAGGCTGCTGAACGTAAGCATACATAATGCTTTCGTTATATACGTCAGTTCCTTGAAGCGGCAAAACAAAGCTTCAATGACGCATCGCGAGTTTCGGTACAGTTTGGCCAAATCTTTGGTGGTCAAGCATCGCGCTTGTCTTCCGGAGGTTGTCCAGCCTGTAGAGGAACTCATGAGGCTGAGAAGAGATGTGGTGCATGTTCCCAAGTACGACACTGGCAGAAACAATCGAAAACGTTGTGTTGTTTGTTTTCGGCAGAGCATAAACAAAATGGTTCATTCACAATGTGTCACATGTGGCGTATTCTTGTGCTTTGAAGTTTGCTGGGCTGAATGGCATAGTTCAGTAAACCTCAAAGGACGAGAACCACGCGGGCGCACAAAGGCGCATTGAGGTATGAAGCTGATTTGTTGGGCGTGAATGATGTGTGAATGATGGGTGATTTGTTGAGGGGCTTACCATTTTTGTGCAATGTTGTTAAGTAATTGATGTTCTTTTGATAAATAGGACAATTGTTACTCGGTACATATTTGTACGTGCCAGATATTTACACATATGTAACCGTCAGTATTAGGCAGAGTTCTCGGGGTACTTGGGCAAGGGTTTTTTTTATACACCATGGAAGTCAGAAGTTATGTACTTACAGCAGTAAGGACTACACGATGATGATTCAATATTCATTTTGATATGAACGCGATCAACCCATGGACATATAAATAGCCTTTTTACTTTGGCTTTATTTATCGCTTTCATAGATACCATGTATTATATTCTGTCAGCTTTTTCTGGCTCTTCTAGTTAAGTTTTTTTTTGTGTAATTAGTGTTTTTTGTACAGTTTTTGTAGTGTTTTCTGTTTTGTTTTTTTTTTGTGTATTTTGAAAACCTGTACCATTATGTTCTCATGAAAGGAAAACTATAGACAATGTCTAAAAGTTATTTTTTGTGTATTTTGAAAACCTGTACCATTATGTTCTCATGGAAGAATTTAGGCAATGTCTAAAAGTATTTTTTGAAAACCTGTACCATTATGTTCTCATGAAAGGAAAACTATAGACTATAACTAAACTATAGACAATGTCTAAAAGTTATTTTTTGTGTATTTTGAAAACCTGTACCATTATGTTCTCATGGAAGAATTTAGGCAATGTCTAAAAGTATTTTTTGAAAACCTGTACCATTATGTTCTCATGAAAGGAAAACTATAGACTATAGACAATGTCTAAAAGTTATTTTTTGTGTATTTTGAAAACCTGTACCATTATGTTCTCATGGAAGAATTTAGGCAATGTCTAAAAGTATTTTTTGAAAACCTATACCATTATGTTCTCATGAAATGAAAACTATAGACTATAGACAATGTCTAAAAGTTATTTTTTGTGTATTTTGAAAACCTGTACCATTATGTTCTCATGGAAGAATTTAGGCAATGTCTAAAAGTATTTTTTGAAAACCTGTACCATTATGTTCTCATGAAAGGAAAACTATAGACTATAGACAATGTCTAAAAGTTATTTTTTGTGTATTTTGAAAACCTGTACCATTATGTTCTCATGGAAGAATTTAGGCAATGTCTAAAAGTATTTTTTGAAAACCTGTACCATTATGTTCTCATGGAAGAATTTAGGCAATGTCTAAAAGTATTTTTTGAAAACCTGTACCATTATGTTCTCATGAAAGGAAAACTATAGACTACAATGTCTAAAAGTTATTTTTTGTGTATTTTGAAAACCTGTACCATTATGTTCTCATGGAAGAATTTAGGCAATGTCTAAAAGTATTTTTTGAAAACCTGTACCATTATGTTCTCATGGAAGAATTTAGGCAATGTCTAAAAGTATTTTTTGAAAACCTGTACCATTATGTTCTCATGAAAGGAAAACTATAGACACTGTCTCAAAGTAATTTTTTCTGTGTTTTTTGAAAACCTGCAACATTATGTTCTCATGAAAGGAAAACTATAGGCACTTTATTATTTTTTATAAATATATTGTTTTTTGTATTTGTCGTTTGTTTTTTTGTGTTACATAAAACATAAGTTACCCCTCCCCCCACCCTCCGTTCCCCAGGTTATGACGAATGGTAATTATGTTTAGCGTAGTGAGACTTTCTTGGAGATTATTATATCCAGCAGTGTATTTTTTTTCGACTGATGATGATCATGAGTTTCTATGTAGAACATATTATAAGTAGGTAGTACTATATTCCAACAAACATTTACAATCTTTTTTATCAAACAGTATTTAATCCAGTCGGGGCAGACATTTAAATAGAAAAAAATCCGGGGAGCGATTTTTTTTTAAACGTCGGGGGGGGGGGGGGGGGGGGGGGGGGGAATGATTGTGAAGTGAAAAGTGCGAGAAAAAGTTGAAGAAAATAAAATTCCACCCATTACGATTTTTTCGATAAACTTGGTAGTATAACTCTGCAAATATTGATCCTAGCGTAAAAATGATGATGACCAAACTTGTGGAAAATTAAATTTCCAACAACTTTCGATAGGACCATTTTTGCTCTAAAGTTGAAAATTAACGAGTTATTTAAAAAAAAATTTAAAACAAGATGGCGGCGAAGCCTCTACCGGGATTAGTTCGAAAATCAAGATTTATACTTCCAACGAGCCCCCCGACGTTTAAAAAAAAATCGCTCCCCGGAATTTTTTTCTATTTCAGGCTAGTTTTATGTCTACCCCGACTGGATTAATTACTTTGTATCAAATATTTCCGTAGGTAACTTCTTGAAGTAGAAAGTAGGTAGGTAAGTACCTAATTTTTATAATACTAAAAATAATTGCAATCCACCACAAGTAAACGAATCGATTTAAATCTAACGTGTATTGCAGTATCCCTTCGGTACGTGCGTGGGGGTCGGCGCTACGTGTGGGCTCCGCCACCGTGCGGTGCGCGGACGGAGCGCTGCGCTGCTCGTGCGGCGAGGCCGAGGGGGGCGAGGGGGGCTGCGAGCACCGCCTCGCCGCGCTGCTGCACCTGCACAAGGCGGCGCCACCGCTCGACCTGGAAGAGGCTTGTGTGCAAAGGTACACTCTAAATTTTCTTACGAGACTAAAATGTGGTCGATTTTCCAGCCGGAGACGTTTTCTACTGGTGAGGAAAAAAGTTAAATAATTCAGTCCATTCTTACCCACTGCAAATTATGTAGAATGATCTTACATTATTAAGGAAAGGAGTCTTGTCCGTACATTTTTAATACATAAAGATCATCTATCAGCCTCTATTACACATAGTTATCTAATAAATTGTTGCTCTAGATTACTGGTTCTGTCTGGTGAAGACTGCGGCGTGTCCGCGCCGTCTATCGACGAGTTCGTGCACAAAAGTGGCGCCGTGCTCACGCAGGAGCTGTGCGCGGCGGCACGGGAGCACAGCACGGACGACGCGGCGTATGCGCGGCGGATACGCGGCGGCCGGCTGGACGGGATGCTGGCCAGCCGAGCGGCCTTGTCCGTGCTTGACAGAGACGTTGTCAGGGATATCCTGGCGCCGCCTACCAACAATCATAATGGTAAGTCACTTCTGTACCAACTAAAAGAAAGAGCAAATGTCGTGTCGTACGAAAAGCTTAAGAGGATGGCAGAATATAGAGAAAAGTGGAAGGAACTGCATCGACAATAGCCCAGGTTTTAGAAGTTTTGTTTAAGAAGAAGCACAAGTAATTTGGAAAAAATATGAGGCTACAACATAAATTGAATGTAACTTTTTACCAACAAAACATTATCATATAACATGCCTAATAATAACTATTTTAATTCCCAGTGGACCCCGTAATCACGTACATGAAAGCAGTAGTAGAAAGGAAGCTCAAAATTAAGGTAGAGAAAGAAGGTATTTTCCTTCGCGGCGACTGGCCGATGTTCGCGGCGACACCCCACGCAGTCTCCGAGACACACGTGCTAGAGTTCCACCATGTCAAACCCAACGAAACAAAGTCGAAATATATGTTCAACAACATGTTCCTCCCCGAATATAGAGCGAACATACATTTCAATATGTTCATGACGAACAGAAATAAGACTTACTTCTTTCTTTCTAATGCAGATCCGACCAAGATTGAAGTACATGAAGTGCATTTTGACTATGCGTTCTGTTACGATATGATCACTAAGTGTAGGAAGTTTTGGGAGAAATATGTTTATAAACATATTATTTTGTTCAGTTGAATTTGTTGTCAGACTTGTTGAAGGTTAAAATGAATGTAATTTGTTTATTCTGCCATGTAGCTTTGATTGATATTTTAACGTTATAGTAAATCGTTTTCCCAAAACGGTTTGCGCCGTCGCGTATGTATCAGTACAAGAACTAATAGTTATTTTTTTCAAGGATGATTATTATTAATAGGCAATTGATGTGTAAATAATTTTGATTATGTCTCACATGTAAAGGCGCGTACAGACATCGCGAGGCGTCCGACGCGAATGGTTCGTCTCGCATGCCTCAACCTGAGGCCTACGACGACGGTACACTTATACGTGCGTCCCGAACGACACATGCTCAAGCTGAGCAAGCAAACCACCACGCACGGTGTTCATCAGCGCGCCACGCAAACAACACCTGTCCGTCCACATGCAGCGCACGGCTCGTACTGAGGTGGCGTTCGCAACGATCGTATGACGCGAATGCTCACTGTGAGCACACACGTCCACACCGCCCGAGGCATGCGAGACAAACCATTTGCGTCGCACGCCTCGCGATGTCTGTACGCGCCTTTATCTAAATGTCCTTTATGTCAATTGATGGTTGATAATGACAGTTTTAATGACTCATCAGTTATTTTCCCCTCTTCTCTCATTTTCTTTAGCTTTTCTTTAAGCTCGTCAATGTAAGTGTAGCTGTTGATTTGTGCCACCTTAGGAGTGATGAGTGCGGGAGTAGGAGGAGGAGGAGGAGGTGGTGGAAGTGGGACTTTGGAAGGTGGATTAGGAAAGATGAGGCATGATGGGATGGGATGGCCGCCAGCTAGAGGTGAGGGAGAGCCAAACAGTCCATACTTGGCTACAAGGAGTTCCACCACCTTGTTTGCAATAGCATCGGCTGGCTCGATACTATTGGCTGTCTGACACTCCCTGTTTAGTTTGGGGCGTGCTGTGGTTTCGAAGAAGACTCTAGTGCTAAAGAGGCCGCGATTTCATCATTTCTGACCTTGACAGCCTTGTTGAAAGTTTTTGCACCCATCCTAAGGAATGCTCTAGCTGACGCTGCGCACCCTGCAGCAACAAGATCGAGCTTCCCATCTGAATTCAGAACACTAGCTTTCTGGAGAATCTTCACATTAGTGGCGTCATCTAAGAGTGTTCCTGACATTAGCAGCATTAACATATTGCTCTGCTTGTTGAGCAAGTTCATCAACGTCCTTCATCTCAATCTTCCTCCTTTCCTTGGGAATTGCCAGTAATATTGAAGTTTCCATGTTAAGCACCAATGCGATTGATTTCAATGCATCGGTCAGCTCGTCATTTCCATCTGAAGGTATCAGGCTGGGAAAGATTGTGTGTTGCATGATTATCGGCAAGGCCGTGACTCCGGCCAGAGCTTTAGTTTTCAGTTTGCCTGGTAAGGAGTGCTTAAGAGCGGCCAACCCGTCTTTCTTTTCATACAAACGCTGTTACGTGATTACGGCGTTGTAATAGATCCTTCTTTGAAACTTTTTAGCTAATAAGTATCTTATGCACTATATAATCCGGTCAA
This sequence comes from Cyclophora albipunctata, assembly GCA_963082685.1. Taxonomy (NCBI): domain Eukaryota; kingdom Metazoa; phylum Arthropoda; class Insecta; order Lepidoptera; family Geometridae; genus Cyclophora; species Cyclophora albipunctata. Next base: position 726,379 of record OY720137.1, on the reverse strand, counting down.
TTTAAACCAAAAAATGAGGGTGAGGTTACATAAAGTCCCAACAAGCTGAAAATCAGTAAAATTGTTCAAAACATAATTATAAACAATGTGTAAAAGTTCCCCATCATTCCCGTGTATGGAATTTTTTTTATTCAAGGTCAAAGGTAAAAAAAAGTGTTTTTCGCGAATATCTGAAAAACGGTGCAATGTAGCAAAAAAAAGTGTATGATGAAATGAAAGCTTATAAAATTCTCTATAACTTTAATTCTATCCACTTTATCCATATTCCAAACCGTTATTGAACTACGCGCTCCAGAAATGTAAAAATTAAGGATCTCGGGCAGGTAACTATGGAGCCTGCCCCAATGCTCAACAGTGACATGACCTATGTCATTTGAAAGGTCTTGAAGAGTTGTACAAGTTACTCCTAGACAGTTATATCGAATTCGATGGCCAACTCGGTGTTGTCGACCACCGAAGAATTTCCACTGGAGGTGCTGTGGAGCCTGGACGGAATGCTCAACAGTGACATGACTTACGCATTTGAAAGCTCTTACAAGTCACTTTTTGATAGTTATGTCGAAATCGACGCTAAACTCGGTGTTTTCGACCACCGAAGAAAAAACACTAGGTGTATGTGCACTAATGTGCAGTTGACCCTGATCGTATTGCTCAACAGTGACATGACTAATGTCATTTGAAAGCTCTTACAAGTCACTCCTTGACAGTTATATCGAAATCGACGGCCAACTCGGTGTTTTCGACCACCGAAGTATCGACACTGATCGTATTGCTCAACAGTGACATGACACATATCATTTGAAAGCTCATAAAGAGTTTTATAAGTCACTCTTTGATAGTTATATCGAAATCGCCGTCCAACTTAGTGTTTTCGACCACCGAAGAATGGAGTTGTGCTATGCTATACCGAAGTATCGACGCTGATCCTAATGCTCAACAGTGCCATGACCTATGTCATTTGAAAGCTCTTGAAGAGTTGTACAAGTCACTCTTTGACAGTTATATCGAAATCGACCGCCAACGCGGTGTTTTCGACCACCGAAGAATCGACACTGGGTGTATGTGCAGTTGACCCTGATGGTATTGCTCAACAGTGACATAACTTATGTCATTTGAAAGCCCTTGAAGATTTGTCCAAGTCACTTCAAATGCGTAAGTCATGTCACTGTTGCGCATTCCGTCCAGGCTCCACAGCACCTCCAGTGGTAATTCTTCGGTGGTCGAAAACACCGAGTTGGCCATCGAATTCGATATAACTGTTTAGGAGTAACTTGTACAACTCTTCAAGACCTTTCAAATGACATAGGTCATGTCACTGTTGAGCATTGGGGCAGGCTCTATAGTTACCTGCCCGAGGTCCTTAATTTTTAGGGTTCCGTAGCCAAATGGCAAAAACGGAACCCTTATAGATTCGTCATGTCTGTCTGTCTGTCTGTCCGTCCGTCTGTCCGTATGTCACAGCCTTTTTTCTCCGAAACTATAAGAGCTATGTTGTTGAAACTTAGTGTGTAGATGTATTCTGTGAACCGCATTAATATTTTCACACTAAAATAGAAAAAAAAAAATTTTAGGGGGGTCTCCCATACTTAGAAATGAAAAAAATATTTTTTTTTTCATCAAACCCATACGTGTGGGGTATCTATGGATAGGTCTTCAAAAATGGTATTGAGGTTTCTAATATCATTTTTTTCTAAACTGAATAGTTTGCGCGAGAGACTCTTCCAAAGTGGTAAAATGTGTGTCCCCCCCCCTGTAACTTCTAAAATAAGAGAATGATAAAACTAAAAAAAATATATGATGTACATAACAATGTAATCTAACACCGAAAATTGGTTTGAACGAGGTCTAGTTAGTAGTTTTTTTTTTTACGACATAAATCGTAAACCGCAAAAAAATACTGATTATTCATTCAATAACTCAAATGTAAATAAAAAAACAAGTACAACGAACTTCAAGAACTTCTTTATTATGTTACTCGCTGCTACGGAACCCTTCATGGGCGAGTCCGACTCGCACTTGGCCGCTTTTTACATTTCTGGAGCGCGTAGTTCAATAACGGTTTGGAATATGGAAAAAGTGGATAGAATTAAAGTTATAGAGAATTTTATAAGCTTTCATTTCATCATACACTTTTTTTTGCTACATTGCACCGTTTTTCAGATATTCGCGAAAAACACTTTTTTTTACCTTTGACCTTGAATAAAAAAAAATCCATACACGGGAATGATGGGGAACTTTTACACATTGTTTATAATTATGTTTTGAACAATTTTACTGATTTTCAGCTTGTTGGGACTTTATGTAACCTCGAATGTCTAAATTGACCGGAGTAATATCTAGGTTTCTATCGTAACAAAAAATCTAAATTGTTAGAAACAAATTCAGTATAAGCCTCCAAAAACCGGCCTTTTGCACAAATTTTACCTGAACTTTGGGCGGTCATATTGTACTTATAAATTGTAAAAGTAAAGAAAATATTAAGATAGAAACCTCGCAAATATCATGGAGATTTTAAATAACAATCATTTATTTTACAAACATGCAAGGTTTATTAAAAAACACGTATATCCTGGAACATGTTTTATGAAGATTCCGCACACTATTTTTTGTTCAACGTTATCGCGGTCTCCCTTGCTTGTTGTCAAGTGGCGGAAAGAGGTATGCGGGGGACGAGTCTATCTATGAATGGCGCACTCGCTCGCTAACTCGCTAGTTCGGTCGCTCGCTTGCTTTGTGTAGAACGTTCTTCGTTCTTTGTATTGTGCCTACGATATATATTTTACTAGCTGCGCCCTATTGGAATTAATTAATAAAAGCCCCATAAGTAAGTAGAAAATGTTTATTCACTTAGATAACAGCCTATGCCTACATCCGCCATTGCAGGTTCGGGAAGAAGAGATCGGGATTCAGAGTCCCGTTGACAGCTAACTTAAAGTGTCATTTTTGACAGCTCCACAGACTAAATAATGAGTGAATGATTATTTCCAATACTCCGGCTCAAGATCAAGTCTAATTTATTTAATGGCAAATTAACTTGAACTTGCAAACAATAAAGTAACATATTAAAACTAGCAACACTCATGAGCTGTCACAATGACTGACATTTGACATTGACAACTGACTTAACCTAAAATTTTGAGGTTAACTTTCACGTGAATATAAAACAAGTCTGAAATATTTAAAGTTCAAGATTAAATACTCATATAACAATTGCGACAATTTAACACTATTTAAATATAAAGCTATATTTAATATAATCCAAGTGATTCACAGAAACTGTTATGTTTAACCTGACACAGTGACTTTGTAAGTATATCTGCTTTATTTTCACTACTACACACATATTTCAATGTAATTAAACCTTTGTTAACAATATCTTTGATAAAATGAGCTTTAATGTCAATGTGTTTAGACCTTTTACTATTTTCGTAACTTTCAATCATTTTAATTGTACTTTGATTGTCAATAAACAATGAACAAACTAAGTTTTTATCACAATGCAAATCTTTTAACACTTCTCTAATGAACACTGTTTCACTTACAGATAACGCTGCTGCATAGTACTCTGATTCTGCCGTGGACAGTGAGACTGATGACTGCTTCTTGGAGCTCCAGCTGACCAAGTTGCCTTGATGGAATATTGCAACGCCGCTGACACTCTTCCGGTCAATTTGTTCACTTCCCCAGTCTGAATCTGAAAATGCTAATAAATTGTTATTATCTTCTCTTCTATATACTAATCCTTTTTCTTTTGTTTGTTTCAGGTATCTTAGGACTCTCTTCGCGGCTGTCCATAAAGTTGGTGTTGGGCGTGTCATATATCTGCTTAAGAATCCAGTGGCATAAGCTATATCTGGTCGGCTTATTGTAGCCAGATACATAAGTGAGCCTATAACTTCTCTGTAAGGGATGTCATTCATCACTTCTTCATTTTCATTTATTTTTAATCCGACTTCCATTGGTGTATTGCATCCCTTGCAATCTTGCATTTTAAACTTTAATAAAATCTTCTCTATAATTTGTGTTTGTTTAATTTCCATCTTATTTTTAAACTGAGATATTTCCATTCCTAAGAATTTGCTTATAGTACCCATATCTTTTGCTTGAAATTCTTCTTTTAATTTTTGCACTATATTCTTTCCATCTCCAATCACTAGTATATCATCCACGAATATAAGTATGTATACATTTGTACCTGTGTATAGGCAGAAGTCGCTTTGTGATTGTTTAAGTCCATTATCTGTTAAGAATCGATTTAGCTTTTCATTCCAGCACCTTGGAGCTTCTTTTAATCCATATAAAGCTTTGTTAAGCTTTAAGACTCTTCCTTCTTGTTTATTTTGTACTCCTTCAGGATATTTAATGTATATGTCAGTGTTTAACTCACCATTGAGAAAAGCTGTAGGTATATCTAGCTGTTTTATGTGTAAGTTTTCTTGAACTGCTTTATTCAAAAATAGTCTTACTGTTGTTATCCTTGCAACAGGTGCATATACATTCTGTGTGGTTTCTTCCTGAAACCCCTTAGCCACTAGTCTAGCTTTCTTCGTGTTGTCAGCTTTAGTGCGGAATACCCATTTTGTATCTATCGCCTTGTGTCCTTTAGGAAGGTCGCACTCTTGCCATGTTCTTAGCTTGTTGTGTGCTTGCAATTCTTTGTTTATGGCATCTGACCATCCTTCTTTCTGTATGGCTTCCTCGTAGCTTACAGGATCTTCCGATAGCAGTGCATATGCTATGTTTGTCATATCAAAGTCATCATATTTCTTGGGTAATTTCACTTCTCTATTTGGACGTTGTTCTTGTTCCTGGCTTGTTTCTGTGCCTTCAGCTTGTTCTTCTGTATTCTCCGTGTTTGTCATATCCGTGTTTGTCATATCCATGTTTGTCATATCCGGTTTAGAGTCATTAGACTTTGAAGGTTCTTTTTCCTCATCTTCATCATAGATAACAGGTTGTGTAGCCATTTCACTTTCTCTATATCTGTAGTTAGACTCATCAAATCTTACATCTCGCGATTCTATTATCTCGTTGGTCTTCGGATCCCATAATCTGTATCCTGAACCACAGTATCCTATCATTCTCATGGGCTTCGCTCTAGGCTCTAGTTTGTTGGGTCTTGGAAAGATCATGCTCCAAGCTTTCGCACCAAACACTCTCACTTTATCTAAATTATTGTTGCCATACCATATCTTTGCTGGTGTGTCCCCTCGGAGTGCCTTTGTAGGTGATCTGTTTATAGTATAGGCAGCACATCTCATCGCCTCGCTCCATAGATACTTTGGAAGATTTGTTTCAAGTAACATAGCTCTGACTTTGTTTCCCAGGGTTAGATTCATTCTTTCGCAGATAGAATTTTGCTGTGGAGTGTAAGCGCATGTAGTCTCTTGAATGATTCCATGCTCTGCATAGAACGAGCTAAGATCGTCATTGAGAAATTCTCCACCTCTGTCTGTTCTAATTCGTCTTACATTGTTGCCATTATTTTTCATGATATTTATATATTTCATGATGTAGTCCTTCGCTTCACTCTTAGCACTTAGAGGATGAAGTTCCATAAAGTGTGAGTAGTCATCAATTATTGTTAAATAATATCTCTCACCATTTTGAGTGACAGGCGTCACGGGCCCTCCTATGTCACAGTATATTAACTGGCCTATTCTTTCGGTTCTTGGTACCGGATTTTCATTAAATACACATCGGCTTGCTTTTGCCTCCATGCATATCGTGCATTTTTCTTTAGATAGGGCTAAGCCTAAGATTTTCATTCCACCATAGTTAAGGTGTCCCATTCTTCTATGCCAAAGATTATCTTCTCCTGATACTAATGCATGTGTTCTATTAAGATTGAGTTTCATAGTAAACAACTTTCCATTACAGTCCCCTTGTATTTTTATGTTTCCTTTCTTTATTAAAGCTGTTTCCTTGTCAAAGATTACTTGAAGACCCTTTTCATTTAATTTCAGGACTGATAGAAGATTGTGTGACAAGTTGTCTATTATAAGACAGTCTTCTATAGTGACTTCATATCCTTCTTCAGACATTCCAGTAAGATTTCCTTTGTATGTAGCGGTCATGATGCCTCCATTGGCCGCTCTTATATGAATTTGTGATATTTGCTTTATGTTGGTCATATACTCTTCATATCTTTTGTTTATTAGATGGTAGGTTGATCCCGAATCAATTACAAGTTGGATTTCCTCTCTGTGGGCCTCTGTATCAGCTGTGACAGCTTGAGCTGCGACAAATGATATGGCATTTGAGTTGCTGTGCCTCTCTCCTATATTTGCGGCTCCTCTGGCCCCTCTGGCTCCTCTTGCTCTAAAATTGCCTCGGCCTCTGTAGTTATTAGATGTTGGTTGGTGTACATAGTTGCCATTTTTCTTCGGGCAATTGCGGGCAAAATGATTTAACCCTCCACAACTATAGCACTTCACTGAAGAGCTGTGAAACACATATTCACCTTTGGGTTGGTTGAATGCTGTGTGGTTCCTTTTTTCTTTTAGCTCTGCATCCAGTAGTTTGCTTTTTATAAACTCAACTGTGAGCTCTATGTTTGACATTTCCAAGGCTGTTACTAAAGTTTGATAAGCCTTCTCTACACTGAGTAAGAGTTGGCAGACCTTTTCTTTTTCATCTATTTGAGTTCCACTAGCTTCTATATCTTGTATCAACTTTTCGAATTTATTGAGGAATTCTTGTACATTTTCTTCCTTTCTGCATTTCAGGTTTATGAGCTCTCGCCTGAGAGTTAATGTACTCAGCGTACTTCTTCTCTGAAATACGGCTTTCAATTTTTCTACCATTTCATATGCGGTGGTAGCCCCCTTAATGTATTCTAAGTATTTGTCTGGGACTCCTTGGATAATTATATTTCTTGCTTTAGCATCGTGTTTGCTTGTTGCATCCTCAGTTTTGATTTTTACTGTTTCCTTGATACCTTTTTCATCCAGTGCCATCTCAATCCTGAACAGCCAGTTTTCAAAATTTCCACTTTCTAGTTGCGGGATGTGATTAGTTGTCGTCGTCATTGTATATATTTGCTGAAAGTAAGAAGCCTACCCCTTATATTACACGCGTGACCTTTTTTATGGCCGTCGACCACGTTTTTCTTATTTTGTCTTATTTTTGACTTTCCTAAGCTATCCTGTGTCAATCTGACTTACTCATGGGCGCTGGGCCCATAACCTATTGGAATTAATTAATAAAAGCCCCATAAGTAAGTAGAAAATGTTTATTCACTTAGATAACAGCCTATGCCTACATCCGCCATTGCAGGTTCGGGAAGAAGAGATCGGGATTCAGAGTCCCGTTGACAGCTAACTTAAAGTGTCATTTTTGACAGCTCCACAGACTAAATAATGAGTGAATGATTATTTCCAATACGCCCCGCGGTTTTACCCGCCTTTTGCCCGTTCCCGGGGGAATTTAAGAACCGCTCGACCGATTTTGTGCAAACTTCACATAAACCATCTAAGTACTCAATAGTCCGAACAAAGCCTAAATATTTAGTTTGGATAGGTCAGCACGTTCCTGAGTTATACAATTACAACGAAAAGTGGCATTGATTTTTATATATTTCCATAGTATCCCACACGTATTCTCTCGCGAACTTATTTGCACGCAATAATGAGCAATGAGCAATGCAACGCAATGTTCGACATAATCATACTTTGATTATGTCGAACATTGTTTTTATGTATCACTAGCCGCACCCCGCGGTGTTACCCGCGTTGTATCGGTTCCCGCGGGAATTTCGGGATAAAATGTGCCCCATGTTTTTTTCTGATGTTAAACCTATATTACTGTAATGTTTCATCCAAATCCGTTCTGTAGTTTTTGCGTGAAAGAGCAACAAACATACATCCATCCATACATACATCCATCTTCACAAACTTTCGCATTTATAATATTAGTAGGATAATATCAATAGATTTAGCAGCGCACGCCAATAACCAATTTTTGTGGGCATGTTTTTTATACCTTTTGGGTTACATTATTTCAATTTGAATACGGATCCCTTTAAAAAAAAATAGGTACCTCGCCTATGTCCGTACCTAAAGTGTACTTTACCTATAGGCGAAAGAATTCAAACAAACAAGCAAATATAGGTACAAACAAGGTTACAAACTTTACCTCTTTATAATATGTATTAGAATAGCTATGCGCGCGTGAAGCGAGTAGCGAGTATCGGTAGTAGCGAGCTAGTGAGGCGCGTGTACTAGACGATATCATAGTTTACATTAGTTTCCAGTAGGTATTAAATTAATAAATTTGAATTTGAATTTATATATCCTCCATACAAACGCACGAAACTCGAGTTCCTACTACACACTTCGATCTTCATACGTACTCGGCACCCTAAAGTCGCGAGTTTCTCGCAGTGACGAATAGACGGTGTGACGATTTTTGAAGCAGTGTTTTTTGCATTATATGATTAAGTATATTGTGCTGTTTTTGGTTGTTTGAGTTCTTCATAAACTCATTTAGAGATAAGATTTTATAAATTACCTAGGATTAATTAAATCCTACTTATGAAAAAAACAGCATGCATTTTATTATACACTTAATATTTCATTTAAAATTAATTTCATTTGATTGAATTAAAAATACTCACAATCAAAAAACTAGAAAATAATATCAAGTAGTTAGGTGTAAAAAAAATATCAAGATGCAATTAAAATAGTCTAGGCGGGCAGCCCTATCGCGTCTGTGCGTTCAGCGCGTGTTTAGGTATCTAACTCAAGAACAGGACAGAGTTACATTACTGGTATTACTATACTGTGATATTATCATCGCACGTATCGTCAACGGCCGTCCGCCCCGAGTGAGCGACGAAAGTTATCGAATGCCAAACGAGCACTCAGGCGCTTTCTCTCTCTTTTCGCAATGCCTCTTTTTCTAACATTGCGCTAAAAGAAACAACAAGCTTTTCAATAATGTTCGCGTTGGCGATAGACGGTCCGGGAAGGGCCCTCTTAATGATGATAGATGCGGTGGCGATTGGGAAGGCTTGGCCTAAACGGGCCAGTGTTAGCGAGCTCGTCCCGAGAATCGTCGCACTTTGCTTCTTTTCGAGCACAATGCCGTAGGCTGATGCTATACGCCGGATTAGTGCTCCAATGCTCCCTTCACACCTGAGTAGTATCTTTGTAATGTTATTTCCTCTTTCCAGGAACAGAGTTATAAAGAACAATAGATCAGTTGCCGGATCATTGGCCTCGTACAGCTCGAATTTAGCACCACCTGGACTATATAGTGTACTCCGATGGATTGTCACTCTCCTTCTTCAAGCGGGCCTTTGCCCGTTGTAGAAACTCCTGAATAATCTTCCTCGGGTCAAAACCCAAGTAAGCGACAGCGTCTCTTATGGCTGGTACTGAATCCCACTGCTTTTTGGTTACATGCAGGAAGAACGCATCCTTGCACATACCTTCATCCGCCTCATCCACCAGACCTCTGAGGAGAGATGCAACCTCATTAGGAGTTAGATTGAAGTGGTCAATAGCTTGCAAAGTCTTATTCGCCATTATTATAGAATTACAAAAGCCTGTTTGCAGAAACTTGTATTATTTATATTATAAACTCGTCTGTGTGTGTATCAAAAAATCCTCTGCCATCAAAAGTCGCAGGAAGCATTGATGCACGACACAAGCGCCTTTTAGTTTTTTAGTTTTAGTTTTAGTTGAATATTATGCTAAATGTATGCCCTGTTAGTCCTTTTTATAATAACGCTGTAAAATGTATTGCTTTATTAATGTTGTACACTGACTGTTACTGACGTCACCAAATTGGCCCCAATGGAAGATCAGCGCCAGCGTTAGCTAGCATATGCTGAATTGGGGACCATTTCACAACGTGATTTTATTTTATAATTTTTGTCCTTTTAGACCTAGAGCCCGTGAACCCCAGACCTTCGTTATTTTATAAAAGCTGAAAGTTTGTCAGCGCATGCACCCAACACAGGGTAAGAACGATGGACTATTATGAAGTTTGGGTTACCGTGGCTTTGGCAGGTAAACGTTACTAAAGGTGTGTAAAATACCGATCTAAATTCATCAAACAATAAAGTGTGATTTGTGTGACATGACATATGTCATTTGAAAGCTCTTGAAGAGTTGTACAAGTCACCCTTTGACGGTGATATCGAAATCGACGGCCAACTTGGTGTTTTCGACCATTAAAGATTGGAGTTGACCTATGCTATGGACGCTGATCCTAATGCTCAACAGTGACATGACCTATATCATTTGAAAGCTCTTGACAAGTTGTACAAGTCACCCTTTGACGGTGATATCGAAATCGACGGCCAACTTGGTGTTTTCGACCATTGAAGATTGGAGTTGACCTATGCTATGGACGCTGATCCTAATGCTCAACAGTGACATGACCTATGTCATTTGAAAGCTCTTGACAAGTTGTACAAGTCACCCTTTGACGGTGACATCGAAATCGACGGCCAACTTGGTGTTTTCGACCACCGAAGATTGGAGTTGGCCTATGCCATGGACGCTGATCCTAATGCTCAACAGTGACATGACCTATGCCATTTGAAAGCTCTTGAGGAGTTGTACAAGTCACCCTTTGACGGTGATATCGAAATCGATGGCCAACTTGGTGTTTTCGACCATTGACCTTTAGTACCGTTTACCTGCCAAAGCCACGATAACCCAAACTTCATAATAGTCCATCGTTCTTACTTGTGTTGGGAGCATGCGCTGACAAACTTTCAGCTTTTATAAAATAACGAAGGTCTGGGGTTCACGGGCTCTTGGTCCATTTCTCGTATTTTCTTTCTTATTTTTTGTTTACTTTTGTTGTGAATAAACGTTTTCTATTTCTATTTCTAAATGCGTCCCAAGTTTTTTACTAAGTATAAAATAATGAATGTTTATTTGTTAAAGTAATCAATGTTTGGTTTTTGGTTGCACTGAATTGCTAGTCAAAAGGCAATTGTAATTAAGACTAATTTATACAATAATTCTGTTTGTTCTATTCAAATGGTTTCTGTGAAACTTTTTAGATATAAGCTAGGTTCTAAGTTTTGATGTATTATGAAGTTTGTTAACTATAAGAGTAAATGTATGTATACCGAAGTCCGAAGTTATGACAACTAGCCGCGCTCCGCGGTTTTACCCGCGTTGTGCCTATTCCCATGGGAATTTTGTAATAAAAGAATAAAAAATCAAATATTATTAAATAAAGTTATCAAATACAAAAAGGATTGTTCGAATGGTTGTTACTGAGAGAGCGTGTTTAAACAAACAATAAACAAAGCTCAGTTTGTTTATTGTTTGTTTCAATATTGATTTAATTTTGTTCAGTCATATTTGAGGTTGTATACAGAAGGGAAGTTGATAGAATGCGTCGGTTACTAGTGGTTTTGGAATTGGTCGGGCCTGGTGACGGCGTAGATAGTATACAATGTGCCTAACAGGTCACTGACAGGTCCCGTCTCACTGATCCAACTTGCTGTAATCAGCCATAGAACTGAGGCATAAGTTACAAAACAAATGCAATATTGTTTCCCGTTGTCCACTTGTGGAACAAACGGGAATAATGTCCACAAGGTCAAATGAAATAAATACAAGCAATATTCAATTTCTTTCTAGTTTTAATTACACTAACCCAATACATACAACTTAGTAAAACAGATAATTATTTATACAAGTGAATAATAATCAAATTAATAATTTGGACACGAAAAATAACATTAAAAGAGCCAGTTGCTGATTGGACACTCGTTTGTGCTTTGCGATAAGTGTGGTTTTAGATACAGATATAATAAAATATCTTAATTTCTCTAGTATATAGTAATTACAACCTATAAATAAAGTATCCTATCAGCAACTAGCCTGTTAGTACAATAAAACGCAAAAATAAGTCTTTAGTGATTTGGACATAAAGTAATACAATATGAAAGTAAATAAATAATCCTATAAAAGTATATAAAAAGAAATCTAATCCTTACATTACTATCATACATAACTTTTGTTTGCCTCTGCAAATATAAAAATATGACTATAATGTGTTAATATTATAATTTAAAGCATAATATGATTCAATATGTTTCGAGAGGCTATTTATTTATACATAACGAATGACTGCCGTTGAAGTATACATCATAATTTAGCGTAGTATATAACATTATTATAATATGTTAATTATTTATTTATCAAAAGGCGTAATATACAAAATCGTATGTAAACTGCCAGTCAACATTCGATGTTAGTTTAAAGTCAATTCCTTTTAATATTACAGTCAAATACTTAATCCGTAAACCAGTATGGAACAATAAATGGGATGGGATAGTCATAAGTGGGTAGATTCTTCCGTAGGAGTAGGAATTATCCCTTTTTTAACACATTCACTGCCGACGACTCGCCTGGCGAGTCGACTTAAATTTCGTTCATGTGCCGGCGACTCGCCTGGCGAGTCCATGTTTTTCGCCAATATAATATTGGTGGCACCTCAGAAGGAATTAAGGAAATAATAGTGGCAGTGAATGTGTTAAGATTCCGTACCCAAAGGGTAAAAACGGGACCCTATTACTGAGACCTCGCTGACCGTCTGTCATCAGGCTGTATCTCAAGAACGGTGATAGCTAGACAGTTTTCACAGATGATGTGTTTCTATAGCCGCTATAAAAACAAATAATAAAAATAAAACAAATATTCAAGGGGAGCTCCCATACAAGAAACGTGATTTTTTGCCGTTTTTAAAAGTACGGTACCCTCCGTGCGCGAGTCCGACTCGCACTTGGCCAGTTTTTTATAACAATGTATAGTAAAAGTAAAGTATAAGCCTGTAATATCCCACTGCAGGACAAAGGCCTCTCATCTCACTGAAGTTATCACTTATCAGTACAGTAAGGAGGATATTTATTAAAATGTTTTATTTATATTTTGAGTTGTATGTCCAGCTTAACTTTTAACTTAACTTGATAAATCAACTGTATCAACAAAGTCCAAATTGTTTTGGTATCAATTTTACTGTATTCGTTTTGAATGAGGGCTTTTATTCCCCCTTTTTATGAAGTGGGGATGATAGGAAAATGGGAACAATGGGACCTATATACCTGATAAACAAAGTAAATATGTATTGACATGTATACATAATACCCCTTTAAACTTAAATATATTTAGTAAGTATATAAAAATATTTAGCAAGAACGTTAATAAGTATAATACTTTTTATTTATATACAATTAGTATTGCATTGTTGTTTAATATTTAGGGTTATTTCAACTAAATTGCAGTTTTAACGTTGATATTAACATAAAGTAGACACAAGAGATGAGCTGTTATGAACAAATCGTATATAACCCATTAACAAGTGTAAAAGTGAAAATATAAAAAAAATGTTAATCTCAATAACTACAACTAATAATATGTATATTTATTTATACAAGTAAAAATAAGTCTTATGATTAACGCACTAAAATTGATAATTCTTTGATTGATTACATTCTGGCACGGTCGTTATATAATTTAGTACACAAACAATAAAAAATACGCTGCGCAATGCATGCGAATAAAATAAGTCAGTATTTTTGTCATCTGGCAACACCAGATTCAATCATACATTAAATTTCTGTTATCTGGCAGCACTGTGGCACCACATACAAAATAGGCGCCATAATTACTAATAACTTTTTTTATTAATAAGTAATTTAAAAATAGTTAAATATCGTTCACCATTGTGGTGAATTAATCTTTGATATATTGACTAAGACTCACCAACATGCTTCGTCCATTTGTTAGTGTCGTTAGAACATAATTCAATACAATTATGTAATCTATTTAGTTTACGCGAGTTTTTTTTAACTCGTAACGCAAAAATAAAGTTTTGGTTATGTTATAAACGAATAGAAATCATCTATTTTGTTTTGTTTCAAACGTTTTAGCAGACGGGCTAATCATCATATTCATATTGCTGTAATTCGTTGCATTGCCTTTACTAATTAGAAAATGTCAATAATATAACTGTCCGTCAAATCGACGGCTTTTTCCCGCCAAAAAACACTGATGACGATATAACAACAGCTAGCCAAATTGATTTAACTTCAAGTATAATAAATCAGGACGGTTATTTACGCCCATTTCAATGTTCAATCTTTACTGTAGGGTTGTCTTTTCTCTAGGGTGTTTTTCCACACCTCCCTGCCAAGTTTGGTATCTACCAATCGTAGCTTAACATAGTTCATAGGTGGGAGCTTAGATAGAAAGGCACTAACCATACTCGGAGCGGTCAAACGATTCTTTAGGAGTGGTTAAACAGAGCTATTTTTGACATGCAATGTATTAACCATTACCTCACTTACTTAACTGTCTTCTCAGAGTACAGCGGCATAAGATAGTTTATATAGGCATGTCTCAACTGTTCCATCATATATAGTTGAGATAATTTAACATGAACTGTTGAGATATAACTTTACCAACATAGTTCAAAATCCTACAATAAAGATTGAATCACAACGTAAAATCGCCCGCAAACAACCGACGAATATGCAAAAGCTATGTCATAAATAGCACGAGAGTAACGTGACAACAGCTGTGGGAGGTCCGTCTAGCTGGCGGGCGCTTCGTCCATGAACTCCACGTAGGTGAAGGGGAAGTGGCCCACCTTGCCGTTGAGCTCGCCTTCCCACTGTCCGTTTATATTAATTTTTGTTACCTGCAACGAAAATAATGTATTGTAACATTGGACAGGTAAGGTGAAAAAGCTTCTCATCGACATTAAGGGGGACGCTAGTTGCTTCGATATTCAAAAATAGTTCTTGCTTAAATTTATAAATGCGATGTAACTTGCATGCTTACGCTATCAATTGGTCTGCGAAAAAACCGCGGTGACAATAAGTGAACAAGTTCAGTTACTAATAAGTAAAGTAAGTTCAAGTTGGTTTGTTTGTTGTTTTTAGACCGTTATTAGGCCTCGGTCATGGTCTAAAAGTAAGTTTTGGTGTGCAGTGGTACCTTAATGATATCGCCCTCCTCAAGCCGCAGCGCCGTGCGGTCGTACGCGTTGGGCACGCGCGTTTGCTTCACCCGCGCCAGCGCGGGCAGCTGTCGCTGCGACAGGGAACAAGGAATGTTAGTATAATAGTCTTTATGGTTTCAGGTATGAATCAATAAAGGAAAGAAAGCATAGAGCCTCGCATTTTATCGAGACTAAACTAAAATTATCATTGTCGAGGCCAACCTGGAGGTGACTAAGATTTTAGACTACCCGAAGGCATTCTATATGGTCTAACAATAATTTAACGTGCCCGCCGAAGCACGGTAGCGCTGACAGAAATGTAGCCACCATTCTAGTGGGCATCTGGGATGCGTAGTCCACCTTCTGATTGCATGGTGAGTAAGTAAGTATGTTCGAATGAGTTCGGTGGAGTGTTACCTGCATGTTGTTGGCGCGCGGCGGCTGCGCGGGGTGCGGCGGCGCCTCCGCCAGCGCCAGCGCCTCGCCGCGCACCGGCGCGCCGCCCGTGTCCACCATCTGGAACACATACACATACGATATTCATCAGAACAATGTAAGTGCAGAGATATAGTAGTTTTTTAAGTGGTGGATCTAGGTATTTTGTTTTGGTATGGGTTTAGGAACTCGAATTATTTATGGGCAGTGAGTTTAGTAACTCGCTCATAAATTCCACTGTTTAGGGTAGGTAACAGCCGTCAGATCAGTATTATATTCAACCTTCTGACAGGGGGTGGCAAAGCCGAAACGATGAAGCGGGTACTAGTATACAACATGTACTGACCCGTTGCACGTAAGGCACGGGTATGGAGCCGACGCGGCCCTGGCTGTTCTTGGCGGTCCACCACTGCTCCTCGTCGCGCTTGATCACCATCAGGTGTTCCCCGCGCTGGAACGGGAGGTCGTCGGAGTCCTGGAACAATACAGTTGAATACTAAGTCTGGTAGTTCATGTGTGGGTCACAAGGATTAGCATCTTACAGTTCATTCATTCACTTCTAATAGTGGCCAACCCTGGTGTCAGTTTTAGACCGCCTAAAGGCCTCCGATATGGTCTGATGATTGAAACCACTGGCACCGATAGCTTAACACTAATGTGCTCCATTTGTGGGTATTGAAGATTCTATAGTACTCATTTATTTCTATTTAACAAAGCATGATTAACAAACTTCAAATCCAAATGTATGAAAACCTTGGCATTCGTTACGCCATAAACAAAGACAGATCTAAACATCGTACCTTCGAATTGAACGCGTAAAAATGATGAATGGATATCATACATAATACTAGTCTAATTCCGCGTCTGCGTTACTCGCGAGTTAAAAATACGCGCGTTTAAATCGCACCAGATGCGAGGTGAATTAATATCGGGTCAGGCAATATCGCGCTTTTATTACTCACCTCGGATAGAATTAGAAAAATATTTAACAGACTGGAGAGATTAAAGTTACACAAATATAGTAACTAGCAGCGCCCCGCGGTTTTAATCGCGTTGTACCAGTTCCCATGGGAATTTCGGGATGAAAAATGGCGCATAAAGTTAACGTTGAATGTGGCTATCCATTACAAAAAGAATTATTCAAATCTGATTGGATCTCAGAAATTGAGATTACAGCGTTCACACAAACAAATTCAGTTATATTATATTAGTATAGCATCACATGTACCAACCTTCCCAGCAAAATCAAACTTGGCTACAACCAGCTCGAGCACCGGGTTGGGCAGCGGCCGGGTGAGCGGCGTGGTGTCCAGGTAGTGCAGCCGGTAGAAGGACAGCAGCGCCGCCATGTCGGCGAACAGCTGGTCTCCGATGCGGAACCGGATCGTGCCGTCGGCGGAGATGACGCGGTTGATGATGTAGTGGGACACGCGGTCGTCCTCTCTGGAATGGAGATGGGTGGGCTTTAGTGGCATTCAAATTGGTGGTAATTGGGTATTTGGGTACCATTTCGTTTTTGAAATTTAGAAAATGATTAGGATTAAAAAAACTGATGCGTAAAATGGCATTGAATGCATAGCTCCTCTGCTCTGATTCGCCTTAATAGAAACGCATAATAAAACCTCATGAGTCCGCTGACTTAACACGCAATGGGTTGCCTGGTACCCGGAAAAAGGTTTAGAGATAGGGTAAGAATGAAATAAAATCACTTTAAACCTTTTTCCTCTTCAGTAGTAATCGTCTTCGACAGGAAAATTAACGACATTGGTCCACATTTTAAGACAAGTAAGAAAAAATTTAGTATTGAGTATTCACCTGACACACAGCACGTAGTCCCCGGAGATGGTGCGCGAGTCTCTGACGAGGAACACGCCGCTGTCCGTCTCGTTGAGGAGCAGCCGCGTCGCCTCCGCGCGGGACAGCTCCCGGAAGTACCAGCTGAGGACCACGATGGAACTTGATTTTGAATGAGGTTAAGGATGTGACGTGAGTGATAGGAGATGTTGTAGAGTTGATTTTATAAGCGAAAATCGGCTTCAAAATAAGATTTTTATTAGTACCTACTCATCTTTAAAATTAGTCCAAATTGGAACATTAAACATACTCTCTCATAACTAATTTTATTGTGCTTACAAAGGAAGTGTGGGAAAGATTGGAAATAATAGTCATGAGATTTAGGGAACTGTAGGGTAAAACAGGCCTATGGCTTAGGGGCATAAGCACAGAAGTTTAATTATTAATATAAAGTTATATTACCAACTGCTACTGATGATATTTTCTCGGATCATAATACTAAATTAGTAATAAAATGTTCTGAATTAAAATTATAACAAAAAAACATGAAACAACTGATAAAATCGAATTGCTAAGAGATGGATCAGTTACAATTCTTTAATCACATCTGAATACATAATATCTGCACACCCAAAACAATTATAATCAAGTCATAAACATTACAGCAGTGAACACAAACAATAAGAGAGACAAACATATTAATTGTTGTATTATTGTTATTTGTCCCCCGCACATGCCTACAGTGAAGCATTCAGTAACTATTGTTGGAATAATGTTTTGTGGTTAAAAGTGGATTGATAGGCATACTAATAATAACTAAGTGGTTGCTATCCAGACTTATATATAGCTAGCATTATCCCACAATTCACCCTGCATTGTGTCAGTTGCAATAAAAATTTTGTGATAAAAAATAGTCTATAAGCTTCTTCTCTCTCTTCTCTCTTAAATATAACACACTTAGATCCTAGTTTGGGATCTAGTTTTGGATCCTAGTGAATTTGTCCTGTAAATATTATTTACTAACATTTAAATATTTGTTCGCATGGAACATCGGATAGTAGTTCCTGAGTTTACCCTATTCAAACAAGCAGTTTCCCGATGGAATAACAGGATAAAAGAAGCCTATGTGTCTCTAAGGTTTAATCTATGTTTGTTGGAAACTTTAAACAAAGTTGAGTCAGTGGTTAAGGTGTGACATCTTTGCATTTTTACTATAAAAATAATAAGGTATAAGCAAGTTCACTTTTAAAATATTATATTTATACTGGTAGGCGAAAGCATTCTGTACTATGTTTCAACGAGTTTAAATAATAACTTTTAATACTAATACATTTATTTTAAATTGTAATAATACATTTATTTTAAATAAAAATTAAATTAAATTATTAAATAAAACAGGTACCTACTTACTTATATTACCACAAAGTTATAATATTATAAATGTGACACTACTATTTATAGTACAAATAATTTACCTTATTGTGTATTTACTACTTATTATTGTAAACCTGGAGACCTCCCGTTGGTTTCACTAAATATCATAAGACTCGAATTGAGGAAGTTGTGGTTACTAGAAGGTTACCGTTTATACCAAAATTCCTATGGGGACAGGTACAAAGTGCAAAACTGGTCCATAATGAATTATTATTTAAAGTAGGTACCAAATTAATTTAATTATTCACATATTTTTTTAATAAAATTATAATGTATGAGTTTAATAACATTATACGAAATTAAATTACACATTTATTATTTATATATGTAATTAAAGTAATCTCAATACGGTGTGTACTAAATTATTGAAGTCTGTGGTGCCTTTTTATATTTGTTAACATAAACTGTCCCACATTATGAGGTTTTAGTGTAAAAAAGTATTAGCCTGTAATGTCTCACTGCTCGGCAAAGCCCTCTCATCTAACTGAAGATAGCAGTACAGTGAGGAGGTGGTCTTAATCAGCATGCTTGCCTTACGCGAGACGGTGGTCTTTCTATGTAAAAATAATTTTAAATATGACTAGGAAGTTCAAGACCGGTGAAACAAGGAGAGGGCATTGCTAATATTGTTGATTACTTGTAGTTTTGTATTGTAATATCAATAATAATAAAAAAATAATATATAAACATAAACATAAACATTTTATTATATTATTTTTTATTAAAGTTTTGTATTGTAATATCAATAACTAAACTATAGAAAACTTTTTTTAATGTTAAAGGTCTGATCTTTCTTCCAAATAAAAAAATTAGAGGTATTTAGAAATTGCGTTTTTATGTAACAAATAAAGTTTTATATTGTTTTAGATTTCTATCATTACAGAATATTTTGAAAATTACTTCTAGTATCAATAAGATCTCAGAGAGTTTGTTAACACAAAATTTACAAATAACTTACGAACAACTCGCTAAAAAGCTATAGATAGGGTGTTTTTAATATCATAAAAAGTAGGGGCCCATAAAGTAGTGTAATATTTGGGTGTAGTGAGTACCTGGACATGTCATTGGGGTCAAAGGATGGCCCGATCCCGGGGTTCGCCATGCCTACCGCGGGAAGTCACTTGGGTACAACAAATTCACCGTCTGCACATCATCCCGCCCGGAAGTGTCACTCCGATCACTCCCACGGTATTCCAGCACCAATCAAACTACACTAAAACACACCCGATACTAAACAACACCGTGTTATCACTAAAAACAACAATCTCAGGACTGATCCTTCAGTATTAAGAATTTTGTTGTCACGAATTTACTATTTTTATGTGCACATCAAAACACATGTTTCCCGTTTCGTCACGCGCCGAATAAGCACATAGTTCGCACGCGCACCTTCCGGAATGAGTTTGGTTGGGATGTGTATGAAAAGAAATCTATAATTATAACTGAATTATAAATAATCTTCCTTGATCACACACGCGAAGTTTCGCTGATGATGATGCATGGACATTGGACAATACTGGATTTCGTCTATGAAACTTTTGTTTTTTATTATTTGACGCATTTTCTTCTAGAAATGTCATAGTCTATGATAAAGAACCTATCACATGGTGCAAATTAACTAAAAAATACCGGTATTTTACGTTATAAATAACGGTATTTGTTTCTTCAAGTTGGTTGCCATGGTTGATTACACATCATCTCTTCGAAATTTTAGTCTATGGAATTGAGTCCATTGTTTTTCTACAATGTTATTTTTGTGACTGCTGCTGGTGGACGAAAATTAGTTTTTCTGCGACGAGTGTGTGTGAGTTTTATCTGGTGTTCGTGTTCGATATTGTGATTTATTAGTAATAGATCACGAAGATGTCGTCACCGAGCGCTGGGAAACGTCGCATGGACACAGATGTCATCAAACTGTATCCTTTCTTTGTTATCGTCTCTACAAAGAGCCTATTGCGTTCGAGGTCCTCCATGTAAATAAGTAGCAGAGGGCCCATCAGCTGATTGTCACTACCCTTTGTAAAATCGATATGGGGTGTGTATCCAGCGAGATAAACTGCATAAATCATGTTTCATTGTATGTAATTTTACTACAGGTCTTTTTCGGAATGTCAAGAACTTTTGGCTGGTTATTAGCGATCATGAAGGTGCGTTCATTGTGAACTTAGTAACTAGTTAGCCCAACGTAGTATCTATATATAACGCGTAGATAAACACGTAGGTACGTTACGTTAGCGCGTTTCTTCCGTGTATAATGCTAGATTGTATATTTCGTAATATCACAATGTAGGCCATGGTCTGAATTGCGCATTTTTTCGTGTGCTACGGCCTTAGGAGCGTAGAATGCTTCGTTTAATTCAACGTTTTATCAATTAAAATCCTTAAAACGAATACTTTTACTCTATTAAAGCAACATTACATTTAATAATTACAAGTTTGTAATCATTGCACCATTCTCTATTTGAAGAAATTTCAAAATTCACATTATACCATATGTAAAGTAAAGCATTAATATACTGTACTACAATATAATTAAATAAGTACTTAGATAATAAACTCCAATGTTAGCCAAAATCTAATCTTACAAACTAACTAGGCCATAGACAAGACATAGGTACCCAAAAAAAGGTACAAAAAATCTTTGTTTACAATTTAAGATTTGGAGTGAAAATAGTAATCTCTATTGCGCTTTACTTAGAACTCAGTTTGGATCAACAAAAACAAGTTGACAAAGACATTTGCTTGTTCACTAAGAAGGTTCCAGATCAATGAGTTTAGAATATACAAGATTAGAATTTTGTATTTTTTGTATTTTGAATTTTGTATTTTCTGTAAGAAAAAAATATTTACAGGTAGGACGATATATTTATCATTGCCAGATCCTAAAATAAACATTTTTTTATAAATCATTTGTCTCTAGATACTACTTCCAATAATTATAATAATCACCCTTATTTGTACTAAATTATTATTCCACCATAAAAAAATGAATATTCATAGACAACTTATAAAATCAGTATTCATAACAAAGGAGTTCTTTGTCCCATTTTTTTTAATGGGGTCGTTGTTTTATATTCCTCCGATATTCTTTAAATATTGGTAAAATTTATTTTAATCTAATTGAATAGTTAAGATCTAATGATGTTAATTAGCATTTTGTAATGACTTTAATTATTATTTAATATCAATATAGTATAAATCAAAGTCTCTTTCCGCTGTCTGGCTGTCTGTCTGTCCCTATGCATACTTAAATCTTTATAACTATGCAACGGATTTTGATGCGTTTTTTTAAATCTGATAAATCTGATAAATCTGATAAATAGAAAGAGTGATTCAAGAGGAAGGTTTATATGTATAAAAATTCCCGAAATTCCCCTGCGAACGGGCATAACGCGGGTAAAACCGCGGGGCGCTGCTAGTTTATCTATATTACTCATCTGCAATAAAGTTAGATAGTGAATAAATGACACATAATAATTGTTTCTCTTTCAAGTCATGATTGAGAGTACTTTAATTAAAAATATTCAGTACTAGCTATGCCCCGCGGTTTCACCCGCAGCGCCCCCGTTCCCGTTAGAATTTTGAGATTTTTATTACTTATTTTTCTTATATAAAAAACTTGTCTTGACAATAAGGAACACATTAAAAAAAGAATTATTCAATTTGGTGCAGTCGTTCTGAAGTTATGCGCTTAGCAACAGATTCAGCGATTTATTTTTATATTATAGATTAAAAAAAAAAAATATTAACCTGACAGTTAAAATAAGTATATTATAGTAATATTATATTTAGGAAAAGATTGCTATTTTGTTTGTTAGAATTAATATATGGAATTATACCAGTCTGATTATTTAATTTTTTAAATAATATTTAGTGTTATGCGAAAGCCACATTCAAAATGGTGTTCTTTAGTTATTTAAATTGACATTGATACAAAGACAACCAACTTAAGCAATTTTTTTTTAAATTCATCGAAGTTAAAGATCGTCATTTTTGTAATATCTTAGGTCAATGACCTTCACTGACCAGTTCAAATTAAAACCAAAACAATACCTTTCAGCACAGATAGATAAAAATATTATAGTTAATTATCTATGGCTTATTATTAAATACAGTAACACTGTAGCAATTTAAAAAAATGCCCCTGACACTGATTTTTATGTTCTTTATTTAAATCTGTTAATCACACAGAATATGAATCTATATATAAAAATGATTCGCAAAATGTGTTGGTAAGCACATTACTTCAGAACGAATCCACCAAATTGAATGATTCTTTTTTTAATATGTTCCTTATTGTCAGGACAAGGTTTTTATATAAGAAAAATAAGGAATAAAAATCACACAATTCCCACGGGAACGGGGGCGCTGCGGGGCACAGTTAGTAATATATGAAAGTATTAAAATAGGATGTTGCAAAGGTTTTTATAAAATTAGCAGTACCTCTCGGTTTACGCGAATTTCGGGATGAAAAATAGCCTCTAACCATCCCGTAGAATCATCACTACCTAATATAAAACAAAGTCGCGTCTGTTTGTCTGTTTGTCTGTATGCTTAAATCTTTAAAATTACGCAACGGATTTTGATGCGGTTTTTTGTAATAGGTAGAGTGATTCAAGAGGAAGGTTTTTATGTAAAAAAATTCCCGAAATTCCCACGGGAACGGGCACAACGCGGGTAAAACCGCGGGGCGCTGCTAGTGTGGCTATACATAACAAAAAGAATGATTTGATTCGGATAGGTAGTTTTAAAGATTAAACAAACTCTACAGCTTTATTAGTATACTAGCAGCGCTCCGCTATTTTACCCGTATTGTGCCCGTTCCGTTGGGAATTTCGGGATGAAATATAGCCTATAGCCTTCCTGGGTAAGTGGACTATCTAACACTGAAAGAATTTTTCAAATCGGACCAGTAGTTCCTTAACGCGTTCAAACAAACAAACTCTCTATAATGTTAGTTAGATATATGATTCGATAGTTTCTAGTGATTTAAAAAAAGAAGTACTCATAAAATTACATTCAAAGTCCGCATTTCGCTAACAAAGTAATTTCGACTGTATTAAAATTGAATCGCTGAAGTTCAATACACTTCGCGAGTTTACATTAGCGCTCGCTAGGCTAACGCCCCGACATCACTTGCTTCGTCTGGTCATTGCCTGTCTGGGGCCAGTTTATTCTAGAAATTTTGTTCCAAATAAATCTTAGACCTTTGTCAAGAGCCTTCCGAAATGGTATCTAGATTTTAACAAGGTGAGAGGTCAGTGACCTGTAATGGGTTATCGCAGGCTGTATTTATCAGTTTAAAATTTGATTGTTGTACTAATTCGTTTGGGGTCATCAGATTTTATATATTTACTGGCTTTGCCACGAGATTTGCCGTTCCTGTAGGAATTTCGGGATGAAAAATAACCTGTAACTTTCCCGTTGAATGTGGCTATCCATTACAAAAAGAATTATGCAAATCGGATTGGCAGTACTAAGATTAGCGCGTTCAAACAAACAAACAATAAAACTTTTCAGTTATAGATTTTTAACCGACTATTTTGTACATTTGTTAGCCGACATCCCGTCGTATATGAAACGAGCCGCGCCCCGCGGTGTTACCAGCATTGTACCATGTTCCCGCAGGAATTTCTGGATAAAATATCCCATGTGTTATTCTGATGTATATTGCTGTAAAATGTCATCCAAATCCGTCTAGTAGTTTTTTAGTGAAAGAATAACAAACATATGAACATAAATCATACATACGTCCATCCTCACAAACTTTCGCATTTATAATATTAGAAGGATTTCGTAATTTTTTCGGTTATATGAAAGAGTACTGAATCATACTGAATATACCGAATGGTTCCATTTTAACCGATACCATGAGATATGTTATCAATAAGTATTTTGGTCATTTTAAAAAGTAATTGTAAACATTTTTATCTTCAATTTTTCCAGACGTAATGTCTATCAACCAATAGCCAAACCATTGCCAGTTCGTAGTATTCTTAACAGTTAATATTAGCAGCGCCCTTCGGTGGTTTCGTTGTGTATCAGTTATTTTCTGACTTCGTTAAAATTTGCGAATCCCTTCTCTTAAACTAAGAGGTAAAATTTGTAATTTTGTTTGTTTGTATGTTCACCCTTTTCTCGGGAATAACTAGTCCGATTCAAATAATTATTTTTGTAATGGATAGCCATATTCATCGAGAAGGTTATAGACTATTTTTCATCCCGAAATTCCCTTGGGAACGGCCACAACGCAGTTAAAACCGAAGGGCGCTAATAGTGATATCTATATCTATCTACTACTCAATCGAGTCGACGTATCGTATATTAGTTTAGTTGAAACGCAACGCTCAATTTAGATTTCCTTAACTGCACATTGTTCAGTATCGAAAGTAAACACGAGGTGACCATCTTGGGGGGTCTCAACGAGTTCTGTGTCAAATTCTTCGGACCCCCAGGAAGTAAGTATTGTTTATAATTATTACTTTTGTTAATTGACCCCACTCATAGGCCTCCGCCCCTTGCCAGCATAAAACGGATACAGTAAAAGTAAGTTCGAACCTCTTACAAGGTACGATTTCTATAACCGGGACAGACATTTTAACGTGCCCTCCAAAAGCACGGTAACGCTTATATATAATAATGGTACTATACTCCATCGAGCATGTGAAATAACGTGTTAAATATTTGTGAAAGTTAACTTTTTTATCTTATGGGATTTGGGTTCAAGTTGATATCTAAGTTTACTTTGGCTTGTGTTTTATCTGGTTTTCGTAATGTCCAAAACAGTTTCTCGGTTTGTCTTGTCGCAAATAATCTTTTCTCAATATCTTAAATATGCCTTCGTCCGATCCACAGCCCCGTACGAGGGTGGCGTATGGCGCGTACGCGTGCACCTCCCGGACCACTACCCCTTCAAGTCGCCCTCCATCGGGTTCATGAACAAGGTGTACCACCCCAACATCGACGAGGTCTCCGGCACCGTGTGTCTGGACGTCATCAACCAGGCCTGGACTGCACTTTATGGTAAGAAATAGACAAATATCGGGAATAATTCACAAAAATTTTAGTCAAAAAAGCCCCAAAACAGCTGGTTTGAACGTACCACCCGCAACCACGCGTCAGAAACTCTATTATTAAATTATACAATATCTTCTGCACATATTGTTGATTCCGGACAACCCCGTTACAGTAAGCGCTCTCACAAACCACTGTGTCAACTTGATTGTCAATTATGTCATGTTTGTGTGTCAACTTCAGGACATCAGGTACCTCATGTGGGGCCAAGATGCACGCTTAAGCAGCAGTTCTTCTATCTTTTATATATTTCCTTCATATAAAAATGTGATGTATTTAAGAAGGAAACGAAGACAAAACCTTTATCTTGGCGTAAATCTTTCCCTACTGGTCACGCCAACATCAAAATGCTCTTCATTTGGTATATAATCAGCTTTGTTACGCAATTTGTTGGCGGCAATAAAGAATCTGTTGGTGGTGCAACAATGGTGTGCTAGTGAGAGTGAGAGACAAAGGGTCCTGTTCAGTCCTACTCTTTGTCAGTCTATTTGTCTGCCCGGCTGATCCTTGTACAGTTGTATACATTTGTACTTTCACGTGCAGATAGCTGAAGATGTTTGGAGTAACTCTTGACTTCTTTCTATCCCGTAATCAGCTCTGCACTTCTTACTACAGCTTACAGCCACAAGCTCAATCAAGTTCCAGTCATGGAACCGTGAAAGAAACGTTTTTTATTAGAAGGGTCTACACCGGATGATCCATTTTTGCTCCGTCCACGATCATGGATCACATTATCTTATAAACCCAAGATCACGTGGAGCACATTGGATCTTCTGGTGTGGATCGTTCTCATCTGATCCGTGGTCAGGTCATGGATAGTGGAGTGTATGATCTACAATGGATCGTCTTATAGATCCTTATTCTAACTGAACATAATCCGTCAATCAAACGTCAATATGTTCGCAGACCTGTCGAACATATTCGAGTCGTTCCTGCCACAGCTGCTGACGTACCCGAATCCCATTGACCCGCTGAACGGGGACGCCGCCGCGATGTACCTTCACAAGCCCGAGGAGTACAAGAAGAAGGTTTCAGGTCAGTTCCTCAGGATGTCGATGGATGAGAATCTAGTGGGTACCATCATCAGTACCTAGTGTAGCTTTTTGATCATCATCATCATAATGGTCGTAGGACGTCCGCTGCTGGACATAGGCCTCCCTCATTGATCTCCAAGTAATTCGGTTGGCAGTGACCTGCATCCACCGTGATGCTTTTTGATCAGTCAGTGCAATACCATCATGATACATCAGTACAGTCCGTAACACATACGGTAAAAATCTTGAGAATCCAAGTAATATGCATGATAGTTGAGAATGCCAGTAATTTGGCATTAAATAATAATGTGATCAGTTTAAACCTTATTTACAGGGGCTCTAGAGGTTATTAAATCACTTCAGGGTATTGAGACCACTGTTTTTGTTCATTAATGGTCTCAATAACTGAGACAGACAGTCTAATTACTAAAAGGTTGTAATTTCACCTTTAGCCCAAAGTACTATAAAAATGCCAAATCTGATATAATATTTGTGTCTCAATTAGACATGGCATTTACCCTTTATTTTGACATTTCATTACAGATTACGTCCGAAGATTCGCAACGGAAGAGGCTTTACTCGAGAAGGACGCTATTACAGGCGTCGGGGGCGCCGCCCCGGCCTCCTCGGGCTCCAAGCCGTCGAACGGGGCCAACTCCGACACAGAGAGTTCTATGAGTGACTTTAGCGACGACGAGGCTCAGGATATGGAGTTATAACACACGCACGAAGCCAGCTCGCTCCACACTGCCGTGAGTGTCACACTACGTTAGTCTATGGTCTAGTGGCGGTTGTCTATGACGTGGTCTAGTGTTGTCTATGATTGATTGACTGATATTATCTGTGGTTTTGTGACAGTTGTCGATGATCTGGTGAAGTAGTCTTTGAATATGTCTGTGGTCTGGTTTTTGCACCGATTTTGATAAAAGGCAGTAATTGTTTTTGCATTTGATTTGGATTTTGTATGTAACATTTGTATTAGAAAAAAATGCGTTTATACATTAACGATTTCACTCAACGGATAATTTAATAAGATTTGAGTGGATTGTAGTCATTCGGGATCTTATTGATTTTCTGAAATTTTATTTAACTTTTTACTCAAAGTCGAGTATTTTCTAATGAGTTCATTGTTTTCACTTTCTAAATGTATTTTTATTACTTCAGTGCCAATTTGATCAAATTATTGAATAGTATGTTGAATATTGTCAGGTTATATGGTTTTTGAACAATGTTCTAAATCTGCGCTGTTTTTGAATATTTCACGAAATTCCACAGATAATACCTGCACTAGACCATAAACAAACATCATTGCCAGTTAACTATTTAACGTCTAATGTATAAGGCGCCATGTTTGCCGTAAAAAAAAAAACAGATTATATTTATGGACCACTATGTATTGCCAATTAGAAATTGTAAAACTGCTCATAAGTGGACGGCATACGTGAGTTGGGACATGCTTTAAAAACGTGATTAATTATTATAAATAACAAAAAGTAAACAAAAAAAGTGTTTTAAAATTTTTAGTCTTTGGTGTGTCGAAATGTTTAAATGGATAAAAACTAGGATTGTCGGATTGTCTATGGCTTGTCTGTGTGTTTCTCTATGCTTAATATAGCAGCAATACGATAGAATCAACAAAAACGTGTTCACTATTTGATGTTTAACGATAGATTCGGCTTCGAATGGATAACTTGTAGGTTATGATTAAAGAGGGCGTTTAACACTTAGTAACGTAACTTATGTATAATATGGTAACATACTCGGTAATAAATCTTTTTAATAACATTCAAATAGTTACCGCTGGCAACACAACGGACGTGTGAGTGAGCGAGATAGCATTTTGTAAATATTCTATTAATAATCTGTCCCCATAGCATAAATCCAATTTTATTAAACATATTATTATTATATATAAAAAATCGAGTCCGTAGTACGGGCGAAAGTCATCACTTTATATCTCATAGGTATTTAATTTTTTTAGTTTTATTTAAATGAATGTGTCATGAGTTCGTTCTCCCTCTACAATTTTTTACTAATCGGTATATTATTTTATACGCTGGCCACACCACTGATTGGAAACGACATTTCACGATCTGTGATTGATTTACTTCCTTTGTTTTCTAACGAGAGAAACTTGTCAATTTAGTCTGAAGAGGTTGAGAAATTTAATGTTATCTTGTACTTAGTGTAATTGCCTTGTTTTATGCTTTTAGAACATTGATTTAGCACAATGATTGTTCCGACACGCATCTGGACGACACACGTAAAATGTCGTCTCAAAAGTTGCTCCCTTGATAAAACTGTCTGTATTTTAAAAACTGTCAATATTATGAAGTTATCTAAGTTTCCGCTTACACCAAATAAATGTCTGTTCGATGCTATGACTCGCCTTGCGCCGATCCAAGCCAAATTGTTAATGTTTTTGGCTGATTTTTGCAATGTTCTTTTTGAAAACTGTTGCAGTACTTAATATTTTAAAGAAATCATCTAAAATATCACTTTGAAGCTTTTTTATATCAACTTTATTCTGAAATTAATTACATTTTATTCATCTTATTTCAGTGAAACTAGTTACATCGGGAGAACTTAATATCACATCCCTTAGTTTATGTTTTCGGTACATATCACAACGTAAATGAACGTTAAAACAAAAAGAACATTTCAAAAACATACACAGATCTCTTAATAATGACACATTGCGAACTAAAAGTGTTGCAATCGTCTTTAAATGTAAGTCTAGGTTAAAACAAATAGATATATAATAACGAGAATATATTATTAATATAGAAAATATTATCTTCGAAATGATAACACAAGCCATAATAATACATATATTTTTGGTATAAGGATGTTAACTGATGAAATTGTTAGTGTTTTATGTTTCTCGTAAAGTTGGGTTGACATTCGCGGTTCGGTGGTTTCAGTGTCATGTCCACCCAGCTTTCCCGTTCGGTGATCACAATCCGGTGTAATGGCAAAGTTATCTCATAACTTGATCGTAATGCAAAGGTTTTTAATCGTACCTGTGTAATATTTTAACTCCATGACGACGAAATACGAATTTCCGCTAGTTTTAACGACATAACTATCTGATGTAATTTAAGTGCTACTATTAAAAATCTTTGCTTATGTCAACAAATGTGACGTGGTATAAAATATTGCTATGAAGTCAAATATTATAAAATGGTATATTGTTATCATCACAACCTGGCAACACTAACGCTTCCATTCACTACCAACGTAATAAATCTTAATTCTACCATATTACAAACCTGCGACTGACTGAATGTTGCCATTTAAATTCTACCAAGTACCCCACGTCACTTTTGTCGAAACAATGATTATTTTAATAATTTTACATACTAGTTCGATGTAATGGATAGTTAGTTGTACCAAAATGATATAAATATTGTACCGGGCGCGCGGGCCCGACATTGTGGCATCAGTTATACTTACATGTGAATTAAAAGTTTTATATTTTTATTTCATTACATGTAATAAACTTACGTTATTTTTAAACTAATTTGTGTTTTATTAATGGTTGCTATCCTATTTCTTCTACCTGCAAGATTTATTTATATGTGGTGTCAATAATCCACCTGAGTCCGAATATGACCCATGTAGATAACCCGATTCGGTAAACAAACATCAAAAAACGTCACCGAATTCGGTCTGACCTAATGTGAACGAGCCAATAAACGTTCGTGATAAGTGGTAATTGTCACATAAGCACAAATTAATGTCTAAAAGTCAGTTTAGAAAACTTTTCCATGTAGTGGAAAGGGTAGTCTTTCCGGGGTGTATCGCAAAGGGGGGTGTGAAAATTTAGTTATTTTTGGGCTGTCTATTCGAGACATTACATATTTTGGTCGCACATAAAGACCTAATGGTTACGAGACCTAAGTGTAGGGCCACATCTGCGGAACGTACGGCGCCGAACCTTCCGCTAAATACGCTCGTAGTGTATTTCAAGTTATCTATGACACATCAGTACGCGGCGTAATTTCGACTGATGTGTCATAGAGCGGAAGGTTCGGCGCCGTACGTTCCGCAGATGTGGCGCTACACTAAAAGTCCAAGTAACTCCATGGTTAAAATAAAACACAGGCAATGATTTATTAACATAACTCTATTAAAAATAAACGTGTTAACAACAGGCCCTATGTACAATAACGCTATATCTACATTCATACTCGTCTTGGCAGTTTTTATAAACAAGAGCGTTTACACACGATACCTTCACTCTACATACAGAGTTCCAAAATTAGACTATTACATTTAATTTTTGCATTATAATTATTATAACAGTATATCAAATACTAAATATTCATATAATTATTGTGAGTTATTTTATAAGGCCGTATCTGATTAGGAGCCCATTTTCTTGATTCGGAGCTTAAAAACCCAATTTTTAAGCTCAAAAACTAGATAGATCTGGCAATCCAAACGCGCGCTTACACATATTTTTGACTCTAATTGCCACTGGTGTTAGTCGGCATCTTTATGTGCTTGACTATTCTGGTAGTATATTCTGTGTTGGCAGTGCTTTTGAGCCGTCCCAATGAGATAGGGTCCTACTTACAACCAGATGCCATCTTTACCTGTATCTGCAATCTATCATAATGAACTGAATGATATCATTCATTCATTCGCTCGTATATAATTACACCTTTAGTGAGTAGCTCATTCCTTTGAGCGAAATCATGACAGATTAAAAATAATAGTCAAAGTAATGAAAGGATAAAACGAAATGGATTGGAATGAGCTACGTTCATTTTAGTTTTGATCACTTTTAAATAATTTCTTGGCCAAGTACAGTACCAGGCGTTGCAGTTATAAGTGATCATGCTTGAGGCTTGAAGAAATAGTCTATTTGGTGTCTACTTTTGCATATAATATTTTAGGGAAAAAATCTTAAAGAAATTAACATTTATAGAACGTTAAATCAGATCGTCTAAAATCCAATTAAATTGACAAGTACTGTACAAGAGTGATCAAACTAAGCTATGCCATTTAAATGCTGACTGGTCTCTATATATCAACTTCACCAGTTACAACAAAATATATATATACTACATAATAATATATACGTTAAAATAAAAAATAATAATAACACGCAATAATCGCATAAAAACACCCAAGAGGACAGTTGTGTCAATTATACATACGTACATACATCATCATACATCAGTTATATGTGATCATACCGTGGTAATTCTATCTAATTTATTATAATTAGGAATTGTATTCTGGACTCCGCAACATCTTTGGAATTAAATAAAACCATTCTCACCAAATTGGCGGCAGACATCTTGTTTTTCAAGATGTCGTCGGCCATGTTGGTTGTTTACCAAGAAGCCGAACTTTGCCGCTATATTCGATTTAATATTTCGATTAGTTCATAACTATTCATTTAATATTTGATATTATAATGAGGAACGACACTTCATATTGATACAACACAAGTTTCTACAGCTATGTGTCTTATTCAAACTAGTGCAAAGTCCAAAATACATCACACCAAGTTTAATATTAAACTAAAACTGATGCGCTCAAGCTAGTGATATAGATAAAATGCACAATAAATGACGTCACCGAAATTAATTTCATTGTGTTCGTTGAAAAAACTATTTTGTTGACAATTCACCATTTAACATACATTCATGGGTATTTAAGTGGAAAGAAAGAACGATATAAAATACAAATAATGTACTATCATAACTATATTAATTGCATTAAGATATTTGATGAAGCAAGCGCACAAATATAAACATATTTGTGCAATTGATAAACGAGTAGCTTAGTGGCCAATGGTAGTGTCGATTGTCGAACCGACA
Organism: Cyclophora albipunctata; assembly: GCA_963082685.1. Taxonomy (NCBI): domain Eukaryota; kingdom Metazoa; phylum Arthropoda; class Insecta; order Lepidoptera; family Geometridae; genus Cyclophora; species Cyclophora albipunctata. The sequence goes on along the minus strand of OY720137.1, from coordinate 693,792 downwards.
ATTAAACGTGCCAACCTTTCAAAGAAGTGGCCGAGCTGCATGTTGCACGACAATCGCCATTAGTTGACATCACTCAGACTAACGCCCTGAGCGCTACATAAATGAAAACATTGCATACAGTATGATATTACATGAAAACCTTTGCATTCCATCTAATATTCCATTAGTACATAATACAGACAAGTCCACATTATTAAAACACATTTTAATAGTTTAATAACGTGTAAAGGTCGGAAATAGCTTACTAAATAGATAGCTCGCTATACAGCTATAGTTTATGCACTGTAGAGTGCTAATACAGATCCTGCACAAGCTATGCTACAGTATGTACTGTACTTTAGCATAGCTTGTATCACAGATGGCACTTCAATACCTTTCCTGTTTAATTAAAATGTATTGTAGTGACTAGCTGCCACACTACAGTGGAAAGACTATAGCTGTAGGTGTGTCAGTTTTCTAAGCACTAGCTTTAGGCACTGTCTCTTAGCCGATGATGAGGCCGCAGCCGAATCTGAACTGCTGTTTCGCCTGGTTGGCCATGCCGGAGAGGGCGAACGTGAAGGGTAGAGGCTGGAGTTTCTTCTCTAGGACAGCGCCTATGTTCCAGTTTGAGTCTACCATTCCTGGAATATTAATGTTGAAGGTACTTAAACGGAAGAAAAAATAGTATTTTTAAACTTTCGCGATTTTTACACATTATTAACGTATTGTTACGGGTTTCGAAACAATAAATAAGAAGAAAGAATGTTTTTAAAATTAATAAAAGAATCACTGTAAAATTAAATTAAGTAAATTAATCTGCAGCTTCTGGTATGAATGTTTTCGATAAATGCCGAAACTTTATTATACTTTTTCTATCATGAATGAATGATTTTCAACCGAAGACAACTTCTTCCATTGAGGGGTTCAGTGATGGGGTTAAGAATAAAATGAAATCACTGAACCATTCCCTCTTCAGAAGACGTTGTCTCAACTGGGCAATTTTTCCACATTTCTACTCGCTACTAAAGATTTGAATGTATTATCAAAGAAATGGGAGAGACCTTTGCCCAGCAGTGGGACGATATAGGTTAAGGGAAAAAAAGAAAAGAAAAAAGAAAAAAATTGTTGATGGAAGTTTTGGACGAACTTTTCTAAAAACTGCGATTAGTCATTACTGTATAGATAAAAGACGCCTGTGTTTATTCTTATAATGTGGTTAGTAAATCTTACCTCTAAAGACTAGATCCGCTTTGGGTATGGTCGCCTGGTAGCCGATGGTGCCCACCGACTCCATGCCTCGGAACGAGGTGTCGATCTCCGCTACGATCTGAAGTAGCAATTAACATCAAAGTACATTACATTTATGCAAACACTAGCAGCGCCCCGCGGCTTTGCCCGCATTGAGCCTGTTCCCGTAGGAATTTTCTAAAATCCTTTCTTAGTGTGCACTTACGTCACTTGAAGAACCTTCCTGTCAAATTTAATGTTTCTAGGTGTATCGGTTGAGGCTGTGCGTAGATTATCAGTCAGTCAGTCATTCAGGACTTTGAATTTTATATATATAGATAGATTTATCAGACTCTTGGGAATTAGAACCATCATGATTATAGAAAACTCAAATCCAATTTTCATAATCATCTCAATTTTTTGCTGACCCAGGTTAGCTGTCTCAGCTTCCAATGCAATTAATTGGTACAATAATAATTAAATCTCGCAGGTCGCACAACGAGAATGATTATTCTATATGAGGTGTTAGTTGTTCGGCTGTCGAAGGCAATCGAAGGATATTTAATAAGACTAACCTGCAGCTGTTCACTGGCTTGTTTGAAGTAACACACATGGAAGTTGGCCGGACTTAACGTCGCCGACACTTCCGAATCTGAAACACAACGTTCGGAGATTTGAGTCAGAAAATATTGAAGAATATGAGTAGGTGGATAGCGTGACAATTTATATTTCGGATTAATCGACCATGTGGGAGGCTCTTAAGCGGTCTCAAAACTTAAGACACCCGGTTGGCCACTGCACTATTCGAGCTTACAATAAAGGTTCCATTCATATATTTTTTGCTTTAAACAACTGCCACATCGATTTGAAAAACATATGACTGACAAACAAAGCAAGTTTAAGCAAGTTGAACACGCATCGAATCACGGGGTGGGATTTAACTCAGTTGACCCTTGAAATCAGTTCAATCAGTTGATCAAAGAATTCGACCAGGATTGCGAACGAAATTACCCAATCGAACTTGTTTCCACTTGTTAGTGATACGAACACTACGACAGCCAAATTCAGCCAAAGGAATATCATAAACAAATAAATTAACAGTGGGTTACTGGGTACGTCTGCTGCCTGTCTACACGACTATCTAAAGGGGTCCATATCGCTCAATACGGTGGCCTCACCATCCATAGTGTATCTGGCGGCGGCGGAGGTGAAGGCGATCTCCCCGCCCATGACGCGCGCGCCCGACTGGTAGATCAGCTCGGTGCCCAGCGCCAGCCGCTTCGTCACCGACTGGAATGTACATCAATACAGTCAATATTAAGGATTGGTCATCAACTATTTATCCAATACTAAAACTGCAAAAAAACCGCGATTATTACTCAAAAATAACATACATACATTCATCCATACACCAAGAACAATTTCATGTAATATGTAGCTAAGACGATTGGAATGGACGATTGGAAATTAGAATCTTATGTCTACATACATGTCTACATGTTGCCCGACCAATACAAGCTAATTATAATCTATTATACACTGTAGATGTAAAAAGAGTGTAGATTCTACACTTCAAAAAGCTGCCTTCTAAACTGCTAGTGCTAATATCTTATCTGTAACTTTGTAGCCCTCGGGGTGTAGTTTGATTAAACAATGTTAGTTCATTGCGATTGTTAAGCAACATGCAGCTCGGCCCTTACCCGGATGGGTGACCGATAGATGCATTTCTATGTGAGCGATACAGTGCTTTGGTGGGCAGTCGGTCCTGGTTGTTTTAATAGTCAGCTGTCAGACCACGTCGGAGGCCTTTACGCGGTCTAAAATTCCGACACCAGGATTGGCTACTAATACTAACCTACACAAAATGATGTAAGTTTAAACATAAACGTTTCGTTACCTGTAAGTAGTGCCCCACGAAGACGGCCGACTTGTCGCTGAAGTCCGGCTTCCCGAAGGCCATCGCGAGCGTGTAGTCGGAGCCCTTGTACTCCACCGTGCCCTGCGTCGCGGTTATTTTGCACTCTTGCACCTGGAAACAACAGACAAACTCATCAATCAGATAGTTGTTTTATTTGACAATGCCCCTGAGCATTACATATTATGGATTTAATGTAATCATGTCTTTGTGTGCATAACTATCAGTAGTGTTGGCAAGATGTTCATATTCATTGGACATACCTCACTGTGACTTACTATTCTAGGACTTATCTCTGTTTATGCTTCAAAGGCAAATTTGACAGGATTTTAATGGTGTATGTACAATTACCTACACAAGCATGGCTTCAGGGCGCTCAAGAGATAAAATATCGATACCTGACATACACATACATAATTAGGAAGGTATTTAAATGTGTTTGTAGTTAAAATGCATAACCATAATAACCCTATAATATTTAAACTTTATATTTTAACTTAAATTTGGCCTGTAGCACTATTTTTTGAACCATAAACCAGAAATAACCCAATAAGATATGTTAAAATAGGCAGTATAATGTTTCTCACCTGTGCAGCGCCCTTAAGCCTGACCTCCGGAGTCAACTGGTGTATAATATTAAAGTTGACATTCCCCGAAGGGTCCACATCCCCGAGGAGCACTGGGAACGCCTCCGTCGGTGATATCTGTTTGGTGCCAATGTAGGTTGCTCCTAGTTTGTAGCCATTTTGTGCTGAGCTCATTGTTAGAGTGTGTGACACCTGAAGAATAGAATAATAATTATTCAGAATATTGTTAATACATACATAATTATTGCATGGCAGAATAATATGAAAAAAATTTAGACTTAAAATTAAACATTGGAATTGTCACAAGACTGTCCCTTAGCTTCACATTTTTTCGAATTTATTTCAAATGAATTATATGACGTACATTATATTTTACATCAATTGGATGTTAATGTTGAATATAATATATTTTATATCCTAAAATCCCAATGTAAAGTCAACAGGAGAAATCACAAAAACAGCAGTTTCTTCATAAGTTTAGCAGGTCTCTTGTTCCCTCTACTTGTCCCTATCCTCTGCCATCTTCTTTAGCTGTTCATATGACGTATTTGGTCTCTTTCATTATTAAATCTAAACTTACTTGGAAGTGGTTGGAGAGGCCTCTATTGACCATCAATTTACCACCTTCAAAGTTTACAGGCATTACATCTGGAATAAATTACATTTTTAAGTTTTATATTTCTCATTTCACTAATAAGGTTTTGATTTTTATAATTTGAAAGTAAAGTACTGCCAACTGTTTGTTCATTTAGTAAAATTTGAATACAGTTATGGCCTCTGTATTTCGGTTCTTGGTTAATGTACCAAGATAAGCAAAAATAGGCCAGATATAAACAAATATTACAATTTGACTGGACAATAAGGCAACTTCTACCATACACAGTCCAAATCAAGTAAAACTATACTATCACCATGAAATTCGATAAAAAGAACTGTGTGTAATGAAAACTGTTAATTTTGCGTGACTTAGGTAGGTTTAGATATTTTAGATTACCATTACATCACAATATAACCAAACTTTTTTGGTACCGCAATAGTTAAAGTTTTGCCGCACTTTTCTGACTGAATGTAAAATAAAAATAGTATAATAAAATTTTAAAAAGGCTTGTTATTTGTTTCTTTACATGTAATATTCAGTAGAATTTTGTTAAAATCACCTTTGCTCTTTTTATGTAGCTCATCAAGAGTCCCTGGGTTTTCTCGTTTATCCTCATTTTCTATGTTTTTAATGTCGGTGCTCGTGAGCCCTGAGTTGGATACACGGTATCTGCTTGCTATAGCACCCATTTTATTGGAAAACACACAATACTTTCTCTAAATTCCTCAAAAATCGATGAACATGTGCACTGAAACACAAATTTATCGAATAAAAGACAATCGCTAAGACATGAAGTTGACAGATAGGTTAGCCAACATAAAAAATACTTTTCTCTCTTCCATAAACAGTTCATAGATGAGGTAGGAACGGATATATTTGTGAAAATAACGATATCAAATCGTTACTTTACGCCGTTGATTGCTTGATGTATGTGCTAATTGTGTAGTCTCCTTTATGCTGTCAAAGTCATATTCAAAATTGCCACCGTCAATGCCAATGTGCGAATTGATTGATTGATTGATTTCAAATTCATGTGTGATTTCATAGTTTCCTGGTCTGTGGATTTCATCAACAATACTTCGTAGTTCGTTTTTCAGTCAGTGTTTTTGTGGCCTATTTTGAATATATTGATTGTTTTAATTTCCACAAATCCAATTACAATACAGTCTATATTTTCTGCAGCAGTTATACAATTACTTCAGTATGCCTAAAGTGGTATCAAGAAGTATCGTGTGCTCAGACACAAAGGACCAGGAAGAATATAATGAGACGAAGCCCCTGCACATCTACTACTGCCTCTGCGGACAAATGTCCTTAATCCTGGACTGTACCATCGACAAACTGCCGCAGCGACCAGCCGACGGCGCCAGAGTAATCGACGGATCAAAACATGCCCACAAACTCACTTCAGACCCCGACGAGACCGTATACTTGAAGCGGGAGAAAGGTATCGAACGCCAATACAGGTTCAAATGCAAGAAATGTAGTATCCCTCTTTACTACAAGTTCGAACAAGAAAGTAACGTTGTCTTCGTAATGCGGGGGGCGTTAGTACAAACGGCGCCTGAAGGAGGTGCCGCTGACATTTACAAGCAAGTAGCATTGACGCAACCAAAGAAGATTATGGTCACAAAACATACCAAGAACATGGGCAAGTTCAGTTCAGTGACCGTTTCTACCATTGATGAGGAAGAGGACGAGATTGAAGCGAGAGAGGTGGCAGACAGTTACGCGAACAATGCGAGGATTATTGAGAAGCAGTTGGAGAGGAAAGGCATGAACAAGAGACAAGCAGAGACTCCGGCCAACACTAGTGAGAAGAGGGTGAGAGGCACCCTGATAGATAAGTGATATCTTCATATTTTGTTGAGTAGGTTTGTGTAGACACTTTTAGTGGTCCTATGACAGTTGTAACTTCATTATAGCACTTGAAGGTGGTTGTATGAGGAGTTGACAAAGTTGTAAATATATTTAACTTAAAATTAATGTAAGGATTTTAATAAACAATTAAAACACATTGCGTTGATTGTGATTCACCACAATTTTTTATTTATATGAAAACAATTTTACAATGTTCAGTTTTTAATCAATAAAATAGGTAATTATGTCAATTAATATACGGCTGACGGAATAAATATAATATCTTTCTTAACAAATATTTATTTACATAATTTTTATATACAAATTAGTTGAATTACTTCTAGCGTTCATGCTAGGATTATAAAAAAATTCTTATTAAAATGATAAATTTTGAGATTGTTTTTACAATATTTACATTATGATGGGAAGGACATGACATCTACTAGGCACTCGGCTCAATTCGCATGTCATATGCCTGTTTACAACTCGATTAAAGTATAGAATGGCCAATGTAAGAAAGAATACAATTTTTCTAGTATGTGTTTACATTAATATTATTTTATTTCTGTATTACATAAGTGTAGGAGGAGACATCCTATTCTGCATTTTTACATAAAAAGCAAGCATTCCATTTAAGTTTTGAATAAGCAAAATAACTGGTTCTAAATTTCTATTTTGGGTTCTAAGTTAAATGGAGTTCCTTCACTCATTAACCACTCTACACTTGTAAATATAAAGATTTTGGAAATACTAACATACAGGACACAATACTTAATTCAAACAATAATGAAATTTAATAATTTTTAAAGCTAGCTACACACTAAGCAAATTTGCGTAATGGGAAAAATAAATTTAATGAATTAGAATTTTAAAAGGTATTTAATAAATGTAAGATTTGCAGATTATCTAGCTATCATCGAAAATATCACAAAGTTATTGGATATTCCCAAAAACGTAGAATATAGGATCAAAATAGTTGGTTGGATGTAAACTGTAGTCTTAATATTATTGTAAGGAAGATTGAGAAAAATAATATTGGCACTTTGTATGGACATTCAATATTTAGGTTTCGGGAAGAATTTTAATGTATTATATATTGTAAAAGCGGGCGATGTAGCGATTTAACTTAACCATTTTTAATGGCGTATAGCACAATAACTTATTTAGCGCCTAAATATGTTTGAAAAACAAATGACATTCGAGATAGTGCTCTATTCAGTGCAAAATAAAATACGAATAGCTTTTGTTACTATAACATATTTTGAGACTACATAAATATATTTAAGACTTCTTGTGCCATTAAGCGCAAGCCACACACAGTGCGGGTTCCGACGCGGTGCGGGTGATTGCGGGTCCTTGTATTCGTATGAAGGATGCCACACTGGCCCGTTGCGGCGGCACCCGCACTATGTGTGTCTTGCGCATTCGTCAGGTAATCAACCAACTTACTGCACTGTACCAAATTTTTTAAATCGCATCAACTAAACTCAGATAGACCATTATAAATTATCGACAAAATAATATAGATTTGTGCGCATCAAATGTGAACATACATTCCTGACTTTAATAAGTACATATATTATATAAGCTATAAATAAAATGATTGAATTTTTTTTTATGAATTTCCGCCATTTTGACCAGAAATACCAACATAGAGTTCGAAAAAAGAGAAGTGTAATAACAAAATAATAATCGATGGACTGGTATTTTAAAAATGAATCAATTTTAATAAAAATCTCGAAATTAGGTTTTCAATCCTTAAGTCTAAAGGAATGTGGATATGGTGTGATGGACAGGTGATGAACACTATAACTAGATTCAATTCATTGGAGATTTAAAAGGGCACTTTCTAGGGGACATCTTAGGATTAATACCTAACCATCTAATTGAGTAATTACAACACTTTCGACAAAATTACGAATACGATAAGTCAATTGAGTTTCCATTTTAATTTAAATTACGCTAAATTCAATTTTAAATATTTTATTTTGCCGCCAATTTGACGAAAATGTCGCAATTCAGGACGACTAGAGACAAATATAAAACTTAATTGTGTACGACACTCGAAATTGATTGAATTGAAATCATTAAATGCCACTTTGCACATAATCGTATAAACACTACTGTCTTTTATTGAGATATATAATAAAATTGTAGATATTATTATTGTTAGGTACTATCTATGGCCTAAGGGCAAACTTGAGTACTTCCTTTAAGATCAAGACTTGGGTGTTACCGGGTACTCATTACCTCTAAAGTTCAAAACAAAACAACATTGTCAAATGAAAACATAAAATATGTACAGACAAAACCTTAGGGATAAAATATAGGCACGTAAAAATGTGCCCAATAATTGGTTACCTATGTTTATTTAGGCACAAAATGTAGGTAGGGCTTACAGTGACGACAATGAAACAATCACGTTTTGGAGATAAAACAACCCGAAAATGAAATGGATAGAAAAAAATCTATCTTAATATAGTATAACTGTTTGGAAATTTATAAAATATATTAAAAATCCAAAAAGACTTATTAATTTAATTATATTTTGTATACAAGAAAGATGAAAATCAGACTTCCGTCTTGTTAGAATGTTTATTATTACAAGCGCCGTGCGGCGGACTTACGCGTAGTACCTACGTTATTACTATGTGGTCGACACTAGACAACGAACTGGCGCAAACGTACACACCTGCGGGTCCAGTTCACGTAAAGAAACTACTGAAAATTGGATTAATCTTAAATTCAGGAATAGTTTATATTCAGTACGTTAAGTCTTCAGATGTGGTATTGTCACGGATCTGATTATTACCTCAACTAATATTTAGCCTCTTGAAGCAAAACAATGTGGTATCAAAAACGTCCTCTCATCTACGGAACTCATATAAACCGAGGGTACTTCTAAATCGACCAATAATGGCAGCATTTTAGTTCTCTTTATTAAGTCGCATTTCAAAAACTTGACTATATTTAGAATAACTTGATTAGACTAGTTGCAACTAAATAAAGAAATCATTCGATTTGTTCTAGATTTCATTTTCTCTCACATTTGGAATACTTTTACGTTAAGTTTCATTAGGTCTATCTACGTAGATACCCAGTAATTACTTCGCCATACAAATAGGGCACCTAAATATCTAAAAAGTCGTATGGCCCAACAAATATAACAATATTCCTAAGTAAATATCATCTACGGATCTCACTTCAGTTGCTGCGTATCTGACAGCACTACATTCAAAAGTTAAACGCTTCGAAGTACTTATATAAAATAAACGAAGGTTTGAGCATTAATTTCGAAGCTTTATACAAAATTAATTATAATAAATTTGAATACTCGATTATTTAAAATTGTAAAGTAGAAATGATGGTATTGTAAATGTTCAAACGAGGACTGGCTTCCGTTTTCTTTTCCGGCGGTGGTGCGTGTGGCGGGCGGCGCGGGGTGCGTCCGCGGGGTCGCGCGGCGCGCTCTCGGGGGCGAGTGCTATAACTCGTTGTAGGGAGGCGGCGGCATCGTCGCCGGCTGGTGGAAAGGATGGTACTGGCGGGCTAGGATGTCGCCCTATAACCCAAATAGTACCCTATACATTCATTACGTGGATAAAACTGTTAGTAAAAGGAATGTTAATGAAGCAACGATCTAGAAGCGGAAACTGGGACTCGACACTTACCACTTGCGGTTGTTGATGCTGGGCTTGCTTTATATTTCTCTCTTGGACCATTAGTTGGTGCGCCGCTCTGTGGAGAAACGTCAATGTTTAGACAACTGTGATTTTTCCTTAAGTGTTATCATGTAAGGTGATGCGTACCTATCCATCTGCTCCTGTGTCATTTCTAGGGCCTCTTGCATTTCTCTCGAGGTGTTTCTCACGAATTCCGGGTCACAGTACGCCGCCAGCCCCTGTTCCGCTAACACCTGTACATCACATTGCGTTATTTACTGTCAACTCTCTGATATTGCTGTCGCTGGAATATTGTCAATGATGATGGTTTATAATCCAACTAGTAAGATAATGAACTGTCAGATTGTGATCTATACAAATCATACAATTGAATGCATAGATTTTCGTTGGTTCGTAATCGGTTTAAAATTTTACGGTTTGCTATGGACAGATTACGAATTTACGAAAAAATTATGCGTTTATTATTACTCTGACATGTCTAATGTGACAGTCAAGTGACAGTTACCCTGGTGACGAGGCTCTCGGCGGACCCCACCACTGGCACCGAGGTGTTGTTGGTCCTGGGGCTTCCCGGCAGAGATATGACACTCCGAGTTATGTTATCGCCTCCTGGAATCATAGTTTCCGCCTTGTCAGATACAGAACATTTTCTATCTAGATGATATCTTCATATTTTCTGAGAGTATTTCAAATTGTGGTTGTGATAATAACGTGATTTTGATTTTAAAATGTACTTTATATTATATTTGAAGATCTAATATCAACTTCTACATTTTTTCTAATTTCTATTAAAGCCTCTCAAGCTTGTCTAATTTGCAAGCGTTTTGTTGATTTTATGTATGTAATATAAATTATGTTGGTAAATCAATGTCTGTTCTCGTGAACGTTCATGATTGATGCAAATAAAAACTGAATATTCTTATATTCGTCTAGGAAGCTTCAATCTCACTAGATGTACTAAAGCTCTATTTAGCTTCGTGATGTCAAACCACATGCGTTGATTCATACTTGATTCCAAAATTGATCGTTTAGTTTGTTAGTGACATAACTTGAACAAAATTCTGACGCAGAGTGCAAAATCTGTGTTCGTTAATGTGTTAATAATCTTGAAAATATTGTGATGTTACAGCATGGAGTTGCAAAGCCAGAGTGTGATTGTGAACGAGTGGATATTTGAGGTTATACCCGAGTCTCTCGCCGCGGATAGCTCATAGGGATATCTGGAAAGCTTACAAATAAACGTTTGATATTCGTTTACACTGAAATAATACTCTAAAACATATACAACTGGGTTTAAATGCATCGTATCGCTTTAGATAATTACCAAAAATAAGCTATAAAATAGTCACAAAAACTAATTTTATAGCAATATAAGGGGCAAAAACTTTAAACTGATGCATTCGCGATAAACAATTAAGTAAGATTCAATTATAAAAAAATTGGGATAAACGTCAAAATAGGACTCCGTTGAATACACGTCAGATAAGTCTGCGCTATTAAAAATCAGTAGAACAAAAGCAGAGGAAGGACCTGATGTAGCGTCTTTCCTGATATAGGTCTGCTTTGTACGAGACGCAGATGTATCTGTTGGGGGCGTATGAGTGAGGGTGCGCGGGGCGGACCTGCGTGCGCGCTGCGTGCGAGCGGGAGCGGGCGCGCGCCCGAGGACGCGCTGCGCACCATCCCACCTGCGGGCGCGGGCCGCGGCGCGCGCAGCGAGCGCCGCCCGTCGCCGCGCGAGTGGGAGAACGCGAACGGCAGCTTGGCCGCCGCGTTGTACCCGTACAGCGTCATCGTCTTGCACTCCGTGGTGGGCGTGCACTCGCTCGCCAGCAGCGGCGAGATCTTCGGCTGGATCGTCTCGAACACGCCCGGGGACGGGGTTTTATCCTCGGGCGAAGCTTTCCTCGGTACTCCTAGCGTCTCTTTGGACGACGAGGTGGCCGAGTCCTCGGGGTGGACCTTCTGCCGCGAGGAGGACGGCTTGTTCTGGCCGCCCTCGGCCGTCGAGCTCAAGTAGTTGACGCAGCCGAACGCGAGCCCGATCTGGCCGAGCATCTCGGGGTAGTTCGACTTCTGGTTGCTGTTAGTACGTACCGAAATCCACACGGAAGCGGTGAAACAGAATGCGGTGTTAGTAAGGAGGTTTAGTGCGGTGGGAGGGCACACGAGTGGGGGGCAAAACCACGCGACTACCTTGTATTGCGTTCTTAAGATCGTTCGTGGTTCTTCTGCAATATAAGTTGGTATTACTAACTTCATCGGTTCTTTATAATAGCTCGACTCGTATCGATTAGAAATTATTGATGATAATGCCTAATTTTATGAGATTATTGAATGGAGAACTAAGGAGTGACAAAGTGCTGTAGGTACTTACTCTAGTACTTGATATATTTTCTCTGATTCCCCGTTGAATATCAGCGGCCTGAGCGGTATTTGTTCTTTTGGTTGTCCGTTAGCTCTGTAAAAGTCAGATTACATAAATTTCTATATCAAATCTATACTAATATTATAAAGCTGAAGAGTTTGTTTTGTTTGTTTGTTTAAACGCGCTAATCTCAGAAACTACTGAACCGATTTGAATAATTCTTTCACTGTTAGATAGTCTATTTATCGAGGAAGGCTATAGGCATTTTATCCCGAAATTCCCACGGGAACGGGCACAACGCGGGTAAAACCGCGGGGCGCTGCTAGTCATTAAGATATAAGTAAAAATTATTTTATATCAGAAGGAATTTCTTCGAATAGATTCCGTCTCATGTCGAAACCATCATAAAAGTCTTCGTAATTTTTCGCAGACATATTCAACATTTACTTACATGTTCGGCGCGAGTGGTATCGGTGCCATTCCATATTCCCGTTGCATCATTGAACTTAAATGATTGCCGAGGTTTTCTGTAACAATATCACCAAAATTTTAGATCGTTTCGATGATACTTACAAGAGATATATTTGCATTGTAGTGGCGCATTGCAGGTCTTACTAGAATGATAGCTTTACTTCTTCGTTACTTCTTCTATTAAACTTATCAACTTACCATTAGGAGGCTCCCCGTTTTTCCTTCTATGAAAGTGTCTGTTAGGACCATGTCTTCGTATGCTCGACCAGACTCCACCGAATAGCGAGTGATTTCTCTGCAAGGGTGATATTAATCAATACGTATAGCATCATATATTCCACCATAATGTTCAGGATTATCATGTTTCCTTGGGGTCATGGGGCAAGCGCAGTCTTTTTGAAAGGGTTTTAATAAAACCCTGATTCAACCCGTTTTTTGCTGTACATCTTGTAAATCGCCCAAAATGGACAAGTCTGAAACTACCAAGAGATACGAAGTTCTTTTCTAAGAAATCATTAGACAGTTATTGGTGCCAAAAAAAACTGCGGGTCTGTGCTTTAAAAGGCAATTAATTATTTATTTATTTGCAATGAAATTTACAGCTTTTCCATCACAAGTTATAATTATATACTTGTCCCTTACCCTATGCATAGGTATATCGCATTCTCCTGAGATGTCGTCCAGGTTCCCGGAGATGGCTCGCTTGAGCTCCGGTCCCGCCTCGTGCAAGGTCCTCAGGCCCGCCTGTAGCGTCATCTGGTGGTTCTGCTCATCATTCTGCTTCATCTCTTGCTCTTTCCTCTTTTTGAACCTTATGATGTACAATTAGAGTTCAAATTTCATGTTAAGTCATTACGGAAACCAGATACTTACCGTTCAGTTATAAAAGTTATGTTCAAGTTTAAAGTACTACGTATATCGCATTCATATTCTCATGTCTAGAAAGATCTACGATTTAAACAATTATTTGAAGAAGACTTTTTAAAAGACTACTTTTGAAAGAAGATGATTAAATTGTCCTAAATCTAATAAGAATTTGATCTACTTAGATGTAAAAAGATCAATTTATGTTGATGTGTATGCATGATACGTCGCATCTTCTAATCTATGCTAAAATTCTTGGGAAACAAAATAAAAATGTATCACAACCAAACACAAGTGGGAACAGGGAACAAAAATAAAATATACATGTTTGGAAACAAAACATGCCATTTATAACTTCGTTTATGTATGTAATGTTAACTTTGTTATTCATTATAACAATACAGATTGTAATTTCTAAATATTTCAGTAGATGATTACTTTAAATTTCGTGAAAATAATTTTCTTCAAAGCTTTTTATCGCATCGCCAATAGTTTTTGTTGCTAAAGCCTGATCGAATCCTTGTTACAACTCAACGAAAACAGTATTGTTGTAATGTAAATCCATTTTAAACTTTATATATATTTATTTAAAGTCGATCCATGCAGGGTAACACTGTGTGTAATAAACTAAACCCTTTAGACTTTCCAAGGGAGTTACTTTGGGTCCACTATTGTTTATTAGATCTATTAATGCTATAGGATCATGATTTTTATGATAAAATACACTAAAAAGGGTTCAATCCTGTTGTAAAACATACTTTTCTGTGACAACTTTACTTACGCGTGGTTCCTATGGAACAAAAATATATGTGTCAGTGTTGAGAGTTAACTGAACAAAAATTGGTATAATAAATTATAAAAAACAGATGTGAATACATAAATTAAAAAACAAACAGCGGTGTCAAATATAACACACTGTAATCATAGTTGACTTGAACCAAAACACACTTAACAAACACAGATACTTATAAAATATACGAAAATATAAAATATAGATATTATAGGTTTCAGTTCTGAAATAACAATTTCATAAATGTCTTTTCTTACCCCTTTTATGTTAATGAAAAGCTTATAATTTGATTTACATCTATACAGAGAAATAAAATCAAAAGCAAAAGAAAGACATTATATAAACCTCAAGAATACGCTAAGCAAAAATTGAAATTTGAGTCTCCAATCGCTAACGTTACTTAATTTTTGAATCACGCAAGCGAAGTTTTTGCACCAGAACAGTTCGGAGCAAAATACAATAATTTCTAACCAACAAGAAAAAATGAAACAAATGAATAGTGAAAGCTAACTGACCTTCTGAAGTAATCCTGTATAAGGAAGGTGGCGTAGAACTTTCCGACAGTAATCTCATTCGGGTCGCCTGGAGGTGGCACTACCTGATCCAAGAGTTTGGGCGAAGTACGCTTCCAGATCTTCTTTATAACAGCTCTAAGCTCTGTGTTGCAGTCGTCAATGTTACCTAGAAGATTTGGGAAATATGTAGTATTTTCTTCGATAAATATTTTGTCTAGAATATCTTGGTATATTAAAAATGAACTGGTAAAGATTGGGCAGTGTTTTTTGAAAATTGCCTCGATTTACTTGGCTATACGTTATCAGAAAGAAGATGAACTAGTAAATTAATAAGTAGAATCTACAGTATCTTAGTATATTCGTATTTTCTTAGCTTTTCTATCCTATTTCGTAGACATAATTTTTAATGAACGTCTTTCATTACACTGTAATTTTCTCATCGAGAGTCTACTAAAAGAAGTCAAAACCCACCATCCGTTTTAATCTTCAGCGAGGTCCTAACTACGGCGAATAATGTGGCATTGAAGAGCACCGTCCCGTCGGAGTTGAGAGGCATGTTCATGGAGACGAGACGTTTGCAGGCGACGCGGTGCGGACACAACTTGCCGAAGCCCAGCGGTGGACTGATCTTCCGAAGCAATGTAACCACGTCCAGATGTTTGATCCGACCTTTTGCATCTGGATCGTATTCGCTCCATAATCTGTAAATTTTATTCTCTTTAGAGTCTTGCCTTGGATTTAATTTGAGCTTCTTTGCATCCTTATACAGTAAAGATTATACAGCTATTCAGGCATTGCCTATGTGGCTTAGTTGTGAAGATAATAAGAAGTTCTCAATTTCTTTGAGACTTCACGACAAGTAAAGTCTATGTGACTTATCGTATTCCCAGTACATATGAATTACCCCGAGTATTTCTCCTAGGTTAACTAATGAACAGTAGACATACCTGATAAACTCATCTAAGTGATGTGGTCCCAGGATCGACCAGTCTCTGGTCAGATAATCAAAGTTATCCATAATGACGGCGACGAAAAGATTGATAATCTGAAAGAGAAAAAAGTATTAGGTAAGAAGAAAGACAGAGTCAATGCGTTGTTTCACAATCCCAATGAATTGTGATCGGTGAATTGGACTTCTTAAATCGCACCCTAAAGCGAAAATCTTCACTCACCAAAAACGAACACAGCACATAGAAGGAGATGAAGTAAGGGAAGGCGAGCACACTCCCGCAGGAGCCGCCGTCGTCCTCGCCGCCCTCCTCGTCCTGGTAGTTGACGTCGCACTTCACCTCCGGCTCCGGGGAGACGCCCATCATGATGTCCTGCCACGCCTCACCTGCAACATCACACAGTAGGCTGAGGATCTTGAGGTAAGGTCGAGTGTCTTATGATTTCGTTGTCTTATCGTATTAATTGTGCCTTAACTGTCACATTATATTGCATCTAAAATATTTCACTTTGTTATCCTTTAGCTTTATTGAGATCGTTCCTGGCATATTTACCGTGACTATGAATATAATAGGCACAAACCCAAATCAGACAATTGTCCTTACCAGTAGCAGACCGGAACAGCACCAGGATGGCCTGAGGGAATGTCTGGAAGTGGTTGTTCCTGGTGATCGGGGTGTCGTCATTTATCGCTATCTTTCCAAACACCTAGAAATCAAAATTTTGAAGGTTAGAGGTTAAAGCGTCAGAGATTTTAAGCTGTCACAAGCTCACACATAGATGCACACATAGAAGAATTTCAGAAAAGATCAAATGGATACCAGGATGAAAGTATGTTAGCGAACATCTATATCTGTGTGCGTCTGATTTTAATCGCTTAGTTGACATTCTGGATAAACATATTTTATGATTCAACCATCTCACCTGCATCCCAACGACAGCATAAATGAAGAACAGCATCAGTATGAGCAGGGCGACGTAGGGTAGCGCCTGGAAGGACTTGATGAAGGTCCAGAGCAGGGTCCGGATGCCCTCGCCACGGGAGAGCAGCTTCACCAGCCGCATCACGCGGAACAGCCGGAAGAAGTTGATGGAGGGAATAGAGTGCTCCTGTACGGTAAGGGAGATTAGGACACGTATGAAGATAGAGATGCAACGCACTGTAGTACTTTGTTAAATATAAATTCGAAATGTCTTGTTGATATGTAAGTTATAATTACAGGTATTTGATAAAACATGGTTTTTAGCATGCTCACAATATACTTAGCATTTGGATGAGTCAACTTGCTGAGCATATTAAGAACCTTTTAATATTCAAACTTCTACAAAAATTATCTACGTGTCATTGATCATTTCCGAATTTTTAATTAAACAAAGTAGGTACTCAAGTGCGGAGCATTTCGATTTCAGCTGTCTTTGAATGATCTTGAATAGTCCTTATACTTAAGTGATTTGACTTCAATATACGAGTAAGATATCTGTTTATCTATAATTTTTTTACCTAGTTTCGGCTTTATATCAATTTAGCTTTTTTATGGAGAAAACTTAGATTTACCCTAACCTCAACTCTAGCTAGGTTATTGTTAACTTGCCAGGGTTGAATGTAAGTTCATTCTTTTCAGTCTTTGTGCTTTATATACTTACTTCGTATTATTTTTAGACTGTCCTATTATTATATAGAGCAAAGGAATTTCTTGTTTTACCTAAACCTATGGAATCTTACCATTCTTTACCGCCTTTTTTATCTTCTCGGCTATAGTGCATATTCTAGTGTCATAATTTATAGTGATATTGTCTATGATAAAGTAAATATAAATAAAGTTGCGCTTACATTGCGTTACTGTCCCATAGTTTCCGACATCTAAAGCTTTCGTAGAGAGATTAAAAGCTTGTTTTGTTTTTACAAAGTTAGTGCCATTTTACAATAGATTATGTAAAGTTAAAGTGAGAATATAAATAATTAAATATAATATAGTTTCGGTAATATTCACACGAGGCTTAAAATTCAACTAAAATTTTGAATTAAGTATAAGTATAAAAGTAGAAGATATATAACATAAGTAGTGAACATAGTTAGCGAAATAATTAGGTAGGTACTGTGATCCGCATCTTTAATAAGTTTTTGTAAGTTGGGGTAACTTACATAGATAGACCCATTTTAATTACAATGTAAATTTCACTGAATTTCCGCATACGTTTGGTTTGGTTACGCGACAGTAAAATAACGGTTTGTTTTTTAAAAACTTTTTTGACTGAAATACATATTAATTAACTGATGGCGTGTGAAATAACTTATTTTATTGTGTTGTTTAATTGAATTATTATTCTGCGAAGCGTGTTTAAACAATAATCTTACCTTAACGTGTGCCCTGACTCCTCCGCTGCCCTGCAAGAGAAACGTGCTCGATTGTGAACCCTGCGCCTCGGTAACAAGGGTGAGATTGCAACAGCATGTTATTACAACATCTAGGCCCATGCCGGGACAGTAACTGTGCTTCATTTTCATACGAATTTTGTTGACCGACTTCGAAATAGTAGGGAGTATTTTTGGCTGTATCTTACTGTATCTCATAATTTATCATCGATCAGAGTCTGATTAATCGATCATTATATTACTATTCTAAAAAACAATCCGTTTAAAAAATACGATATATTTGGAAATAATTTCAATTAGAATAAAATTACTGAGATGAAAGACAAGAAGAGGAAGAAAGAGACGCAAGAGCTGATCACTCACCATCCACAACAATCATCGAACAAAATTCGTATAAAAATTTAACCAGCGGTGTAGAAGTGATTCCTTACTCAAGTATTCATATAAAATGAACAATCTTTCCGTTTGTTTGTACCTGGTTCTTGAGCTCGTTGACTTGAGAGAAGACGATGTCTATGATGCTGCCGAGAACGATGATGAAATCGAACGTGTTCCACGCGTCGCCGAAGTAATTCTGATGATGAAGAGCATACAGGTAAAACAAAGGATGTGCAGGTAGTGGCCGACTTGGTATCGAAGTTTTTGGAACTTCCAAAGGATCCGATGTGGTTTAATCATTGAAACACCAGGATGGGACCCACGATTTACCGTGCCATCTGAAGCACGGTAGCGGTCAGATAGAAATGCCACTATTGAATCGCATAGTGGAATAGTGGCCAAGATACACGTATAATTTAGCAAACAGTTGTGCAAAGAATGTGTCTGTTTAATGAATTTGGGGTCTTACTTCTATATTAGTCCCAATTTTAAGTGATTAAGGCAGCGCCTTGTGAGGTCACTAACAGATAAGTGTTTGAATTTGGTGGTTTACTCAAAAAGTTAGCTTTTGTTGACTAAACTAAAAATTATGGAAGTAAAAAATTGCAATGTGCCTCAAAAACCTCCGTAAAACTCAACGGAAATAACGAAACCTAAATAACGATACTTAAATAACGAAACCTAAATAACTAAACCTAAATACCGAAACCTAAATAACTTAACCTCAAAACGTACCTTGAACTTAAACGCCGCCAGCTTGAAAATGAATTCCAGCGCGAACACCGCCGTGAACAGCATGTTGAGCATATCCAGCACCTTGCTGTACTCCGGGGACTGGTTGTGGTACTTCATGGCCAGCGTGATGGTGTTGATCATGATCAGCACGAAGATGGCGTACTCGAACGGCTGGGAGGTCACGAACCACCACACCTTGTACTGGATGCGGTGCTTTGGGATGTACCTGTAAATATCGTGCGAAATTCGTAGTGTCTAAAATTCGTAGTGTCTGAATTTAATTATCAGAATTTCGCTATCTAGGTAAATTCGTTGTGTCCTAATTTCGTAGTGTCTGAACTTCATGGCGTCTCTATTAAAAAACTTATTAGAAAATTTGTAATAAATGGCTACCTATTTTGAAGAAGTACAGAGGTCGAAACGTCAGATAAAAATGTAAAATAAAAGCGAAGTGTATCCGTAAACGTCGTTCCAATTCAAAATAAGTAGTTCGCTTAAACTTAAGAAACCAGTAAATGTCGTACCTTCTGATGGGTTTCGCTTTGAGCGCGAACTCAATGCAGTTCCGCTGGTTCTTGTCCAGCTCGCAGTTCTTGTACTCCTGCTCTCCCTCGTTCTGGAACGTCACGATGACGAAACCGACGAATATGTTCACCTGGAATTACCATATGTTCATAGAGTAACACAAAATAAGACAACTTAGGTATAAAACGTAAAACTGAGCGGTTAAATATATGTATGAAAGAACGGTAAGAGTGTCTTGGAAGTTGAGATTGAGAACATCAAGAGATTTATGAGAAATACTTATGAAAAATAATTAAAAGAAAGTGTGGCAGTGCGGTGTTAATATTGACCAATCACAACGCATTACGAAGAGATTTTGACAATTAGATGCGCTTTGATTGGTCAATAGAACTCCACTCCGCTTCAATGAAAACGCACCCTAAAAAGAGGTTGAGTATATTTTTTGTCTATCCTGGATATGTTTAAATTTAAAATGAATAGAAAAGTTAACCATGATTGCTTTCAGTAAGGGGTCAGTCGATTCAAAAGAAACAAGAAATCGAATATTTGAAGTTCCCTAATTGTATACTAACCATAAAGAAGGCAATGATAATAATATAGATGATATAGTAAGCTGCGACGATTGGACGGAAGTTAGTGATGGGGCCGCGGTCCTCCGCGTTACTGTCTATGGACACGTATAACAATCTGTGGAAAACGTAACAGATATTTTAACAAAAGTAACAGATTTAATCACTTATAATATAGGTAGTCGTATCGGTAACTAGTATCCACAATAATTACTTATTAACAGATTTTTTAAGACAATATTATTTGTTGAAACGGGAACTCACGTACGACGGTTACCGTTGAGCGTGCACACGTTTGTAGAGTAGATTTTTAGAGTTACAAAATGCAACGGTTCTTAACTAACTTTAGGCGTATCTTTAATATTAGGGATTGCACTATACTGAGTATTCAAATAGCAATATATATTTCTAAATAAGTATTCATTAGTTAATTCTTAATTTGGTCACCAGAGTTCACAGACTACTTACAATCGATTATTTATAACTGATAACATAATTTTTGTATTTTCTGTAAGTTATATGTGTACAAATATTTGTGTCAAAAACATGATTTATTTATTATTATTAGGATGTAACGAAACATTTTTCTATAATAAAAACTCTTACCCCGGCCACCCTTCAAACGTGGAGACAGTGAAGAGTGTGAGCATCCCCTTCATAACGTTATCGAAGTGGAAGTCGTTCCGCTTCCACTCGCGGTCCCGCACTACGTAGTTACGGTTTTCAAATACTAAGTACGTTCCCCTGGAAATAACGCGTTAAGTAACGATAAGATATGGTATAACTTGAAATAATTTCACACCTTATAATCGTATCACAAACAAATGTAACTTATGCAATGAAATATCAGTTTGCCTTACTTTGAATAGGGGTATGCAAGATATATACCTTATTATTTTAAGTGTCGTTATGTTAGAGGTTTTAGATAAATGCCGTTTCGTTTTTAAATAACAGTAATAGGACAAATACAAAATAATATACTCACTGACATTCACTCTCGGTCATCTTAGAAATATCGTTACATCTAAAAAATTTGCCCTGAAACAAAGTCTCGGATATTAGAACGATTGGGATACCGTTACGAAGACAACAGTTACATGCAACGACATTAATAACAGCTCAACGAGTTAATGGTATTCGCCAATATTTGGATGGAACTGATTTTAAAAGTAGTTATAAAAAAGCATATACGGTCGAATTGAGAAACCTCCTCCTTTTTTGAAGTCGGTTAAAAACTTGTTTTTCAGTAATTCCATCTGTGGGAAGAAAATGTTTGACATCTTTAACAGACATAAGTCCAAGTATGATTGTATATGTAACGATACACGTGAGGTACGAGTATATAGCGATTTTTTCTTATTTTTTTGCTTCATTGTTCTTAAGTAAACCGTTTACGTTTCTGTGTATTTCTCTTAACTTCAAAATCAGTTCCATCCTTCGATCAACAATACACAACTAGATATCGGGTCACGTACAAAATCAAAGCTAAATACTGTCCGCGTGGATGACGTGTGACAGCTTATTTTGTTTACTACCGAACTGAAAAAAATGTTTTAGAACAGTTCGAAGTTCAACCTAATTACAACCATGACACCTAGCAATAAAGTTGCAAATCTTATGAATAAAATAAGTGAGAATAACGCCTCACTTTTCAAATGAGGCGTTATTCACCGAGACGTATTTTTTGCGCCGACCCGACATCTAGTTGTGTATTGTTGATCGAAGGTTCCATCCTTCAACATCAATACAAACTCATTTCTCATGACGATGAGTATATTAAAAGCCCTCAAAATAGCCAATTCAAATTAAAATCAAACAAAATTTAAAAAACTAAAATGTTGAACATTTTTTTCGATATGAATCTAGTAGGTCTCTAAATGGTTTGAGTTTTTGATAGTTTACATGTTCTGCATGCGACGTTAATTCTAATTCATGCACTAAATAAGGAACCTAAGTATCTAAGATGTACATTATATTACGTAGATTAGTATATGCTACTGAAGAATGAGTAAGAAGTAAATATACACTATTGACTCGATTGTTTTATGCTCAATCATCGATACGAAATTTTGTATGTCTAATCTAAAATGACAATATCAAAATTATCTTACCAAAATATACAAATACCTATAGCTTTAACTAGTTACTATAAATAACGAAAGCTACCGTTACTGTGATACAGTAGCAACAAATATTTAATTCAGCTGTTACATTTCACAGCAATTTTGCTTCAACGGCACTCAATCTCTTTCGAAAACCTTCAATAACTCTTAGCAAAACGAAGAACGGAAATAACTTATTTACTGGCAGTTCTAACCCGAATAACTGAACTTAAATTAGCTAAAAGCGTCCTAGAACTCACCTTAAATAACTGCACACCAACCACAGCGAACATAAACTGCAGTAAATACGTAACTAACATTATATTCCCTATTGTCTTAATAGCTACTATCACACATTTGACGACATACTGTTGCGTGCAATATATACATTACCGGGAGGGCGATGGCGTCCGACAGCATCGGGACATAGGGACAAGCAAACCGTTTAATGACATATCACAAGACACGTGGGCAGAATCGGACTGTTGAGTTAGCACGACTCGATTGTGGATCGATTCGGGACACAGGCCTTTGCACTAAGGGGCACACTTGTTTTAAGTTTTACACAGAGTTTTAGTATGTATAAGGTAGGTAATCGCGTAATTCAAGGTAGGGGGTATGGTTCTAACATATAGGGGTTAACACTAATGATTCTACACCTTTGGGTTCGATGGGATGTTAGTACATGCTCAGCTAGTGACGTCACGGTTTCTAACAAAAATATGGTTTACATGCCTTTAGATCAAACCGGAACATTATGATATTTCTTATCTTAGTATCTGTCGTATAACTGATTTTGGAACCACTTCGTTAAACACAATCACTCAAGACAAGAAAGTTAAGTTATAGAAAAGCAAACCACACCGATGAAGCTTTCAAGAAAGCTGAAGCAAGATTCAAAAGCTGGACGAAAGCTCAACACAACTCTTAAATAGTAAACAAAAAAATCATGAGAAATGAGTGAAAAGGAAAGGGTATGACAGAGAGAGAGAAAGAACACAAATACCCAAAGGTGTAAGGGTAGGACAGTTCACGTGAGCACTTCGGAATGGAATCACACGTGTTTTCTATCAGGGTACTGTAGTGTTGCCCCCTACCTTGTACATTTGGACTCCCATAACCGCAAACATGAATTGCAGTAACGACGTTACCAATAATATGTTGCCGATCGTTTTTATCGCAACGATAACGCATTGAACAACGTGCTATAAGCATGGAAAACGGTTATCAGATACTGGTATTTGTGTAACGAGTTATTTTTTGACATACATCACATACTTTACCGTTACACAGAAAAATAAATATTAATCGTTCTAATTATAATTTAAATAATATATCTTATTTAATTACTCTAAGATATTATATGTATGTTCTAACTATAGTACGAGTATTAAAAGTATTTATACTAGGTATGAAAATAACAGGTAGTATCAAAACCAGCGACTCACCTTGAGGCCCTTGGCCCTGTTAATGGCCCTGAGCGGCCTGAGCACCCTGAATACTCTCAATATTTTCACCACAGATATACTACCAGACCTGGAACAGAAACACTTGTTGTAAATAATACATATTAAGAGAACTACGCAGTAGCTTTTGGCCTTATAAAACGTTGTATATTGAACTAGACGCGCTCCGCGGTGTTACCCGCATTGTGCTCGCAGGAGTTTCGGGATAAAATGTATCCCATGGGTTATTCTGATGTATAACCTATATTACTGTAAAGTTTCATCCAAATCCGTTCAGTAGTTTTTTCGTGAAAGAGTAACATACATACATCCTCACAAACTTTCGCATTTATAATAAATGCCTAACTCAGTACAAACAGTTTGCTACCATACATACTCATTGATGTTTTTGCGCCACTACCGATATCCCTATTAATTGGCAAAAAAGAGAGGCACTCACTTTAAGTTCATAGAAATGAGCGAGACGCAGACAACGAGCATGTCGAGCACGTTGAAGGCGGAGCGCAGGAAGGCACCCTGGTGCAGCACCAGCCCGTACGTGATGAGCTTCAGGAACAGCTCCAGGGTGAAGATGCCCGTGAAGAACACGTCGAATTGACTCAGTAACTGGTGAAAAAGGTATACGTGACATGAGAAAGTTAGTTTGAGGTTAGTGGCCAACCGTGGTGTGGGAGTTACACCGCCTCAAGACATCCGACTTGGTCAAACGATTGAACAACCGAGAGCGACAATTTATCGTGCGCTCCGAAGCACGGTCTACCGGCCAAGATAGTAAGATCATGTTTTAACATTGTTCGTAAATAGAAAATCTTTTCGCTGACAAAATTGGACATTTACATTTATTTATAAACAAAGCTTGATCTGCTATCTGAAGATTAATGTCAAAGACAGTCAATGGTAGGTTGGTAGGTAGGCAGATTACGATTTAGTAGTTATACTGGTCGAAAATATCATTTTCTCTTACCCAATTCCTAAACCCTTTCTGCGCAGCATCAAGCGGATCCTCTGCCGCCAACATGGCGGACGACAGCATGATGCAGACCAGGATGATGTTCCCGAAGGTGGAGGACGCGGACATATTGTAGCAGAACACGCGGAACCTGCACACAGTGAGCTGGTGAAGGAACCGGCTTCGAGGGGAACGGTGATGATAAACGTACTAATGGTAATGAGAGTAATCAAGGTGAACAATTTCAAGATGAGGGGAAGAGGTGGTCAAGAAAGGGTGGCGAAAGAATTTTGAATTTCAATAATGGTGATCTTAAACGAAATGTAGGTGTGAAAATTTATGAAGATCCGAATGTATTCACAACATATAAAGCATGTTTTATTATCAGGTTTATGGATGTCAGAAGCTGTAAAGCAGATCAAAATAATCAATCCAAACTAGACTAACACGTCTAGAACATTAGTAAACATTACAAAACACATGCCATATAAAACAAACATGCTCTAAATTTCTCTAAAATTGTGTAACTCTCTAAAGGACTGATCAAACCCCATGCTTTGATAGACAGTTCTAACAATCTAACACATCCTAACGCTAAGGGGATGGCGGTACCCAGCACTCATTGACGCAATTTAGAATTTGGATCCCCACAGTCACAACACGCGTGCAACACGACACATCATGTCGAGGGTCGTCGCCAATGAGGTGATGCCGATCACAACGCCACAATGAGACACTGGTACCAATGATCTTCACCAATCACCTGTTCGTTGGTGAGAATATGAAGAAACTACTAGCATTCGGTATGGGCGGTGTTTGGTTCGGCATGTTCAGTTCTGAGACGCGCCGAGGTCGGGCCGTTACCAGCTGACCTTCCTCCTCGTTCTCATCGCCGCCATCTTTACGACAGAAACACATCTCTTACTCTTACTCCGCTCGCCACACATGTCACTCTACCTCCTAAAACTAGACCTTGCACTAGCCGAGTCCATGCCACTCCTACTCCTGTCCTAACCTAACCTAGACTATCGAAAGAAGTAAAAAAAATACAAACGCAATAAAAGTGATATTAGCTAAAAATAGTGTGAAAGTAAATAATAAATTAATTGTAATTATTAAAAAGATTGAAGGCGAAGCGTCCGTCGTCGTGTGACTATAACGTGAGATTGATAACATCTAGTTAGAGGAAGCTGATACAATGTCCGCCCACTGGGTGGGCCCCTAACCTGTTGCTTTTGGAAAATATGAAGAAGGACGAGGCGTCAGGGATTGGTTTCTTAGTGTCGTGTATATCGACCTCGGAGAGCCTGCGCGGGCGCGCCGACGACGTGGTCGGCTTGCGGCGCAAGCGCGGCTCGTCGGCGTACTCTGTGTTCACTACGTGGTGGGTTAGCTTCTGTTACTCTACACTTTAGTACTCGCTTCTTAATTTATAACAAGATTTAAGTCAAGTAATCATTTATCTTATGCAATTATAATAATATTTTTAATATCTACTCCTAGGTTACCATTGCAAGACTGTATAGTGTGTCTATATTACCTATGTGGTTGCGCTGATGGCTGTCCTCCTCCTCCTCTCGTTCTTGCTCCTCCTCTATCCTGTCTCCCTCCTCGTCTATACCTTCGAGGATGCTCTCACCGTCTCCTTGATCCTGCTGCTCTTCGGATGCCGTTTCTTCATACTCTCTATCTGAATGTGACCTACAATGACATTTCAATAATAGATACAATGTTTACAGTTTTTGGCCGTAACTTCCTCCATTAAGTCAATTGCTACAATGAAGTCAATTGAAAACGAATATGATCTCTTTGCCTTCAATTTCACCATATCTTTCCTATATTCTGATAAATACTCACATATCTGAAGGGTACACGTCATCATCGTGGATGTACTCGTCGTCCGTCTCCACGTGTCCTCCTTCAGTCGCCACCACGCTCCCGCCTTCCTTCTCTTCAGCCCCCTGAGGAGTTATTAATTCATTAAGTAAGTCAAAACCTTCGTAAACCTTAGTCAGTCTATAGACTTTTTACTATCTTCTTGTCTATGACACCTACGAAAGAGCGTGTTTAAGTTAAGTATTATGTTGGAACATCGTACTTTATTTCATTTATATAATCTATACAAGTATACATTATTATACATCACCATACACATACATTATCATACACATGTATACATTATCATAATAGTGCAGTGTAGCTTTCATATGATTCCAGAATATAGAACTATTCTTAATAATATTAGAAATGGAATATCTCACCCCTTCTTCCTTTTCAATATTAGTTAACGATTCGGCGTCAGCCAAGTTGTCCACAGCGATGGCCAAGAACACGTTCAGAAGGATATCTGCTCCTTGCTTAGGAATATTATGCATTAAGATTAAGAGATATTTTGATAAAGATGTTCAAAGAAAAAGAGATGGAAATCTCTTCTCAGAGAGAGATTTCTCATTCTCTTAGAGAACATAATTATATAGATACAAATCAAGCAAGAGAGAGACAGAGAATGCAAGTAAAAGGGAAGTTGTTTCATAAAAACTTTTGCCTTAGATCTTTATCATAAACTTTAAGGTTAAACTTCCAAGACTGAAGAACTTACTATTAAAGGAAATAAAAGGAACTTAAAAACATCTATTGGATGTTAACGACTCTGATATTCTATCATAAAAGGATACAGTTACCGCAGATGAAGAGTATGATGAAGTAGATGCAGGCGAGGATGCCGAAGGAGCCTACTCCTCCGTACGCCTTGATGCCTTCGTACATGACGGCGTTCCAGTCCTCACCTGTCAAGATCTGTAACGAAAATCAAAGCTTAGCAATGAAAATTCAGATACAATTAAATATTGTGAGTCGAAGAAAGTAAATTTAAAAATAGAAATTAAGTTCTTGAAAGAAAACATTTTAGTACCAAATTCATTATTTTTCTTATTCAAGGTTACGAAAATATCACGAACTAAATGCGATTACAAGCTTTTAACTCAAGAACCTAAATCTGAATCTTAACCCTAACTAGAAATCGTGACCTATAACGGACTTATAGATTCAAGTGGTTCAAAGACATTTTTACCTGAAAAACAGTCAACAGCGCCTGCCAAAAGCAATCGAAGTTGTGTCGATCCTTCTCCTCCACCGGATCGTAGTTGAACTTGCCCCCGAAGACCTGCATCCCGAGGAGTGCGAAGATCATGATGAACAAGAACAGCAGCAGCAGCAGCGAGGCTATCGACTGGATGGAGTTGAGGAGTGAGGCTACCAGGTTTGAAAGCGACCTCCAGTACCTGGGGAATAGGATAAAGTAAGTATTAAAAGGTTGGTACCCATAGTGGGATTTTCAGACGTACTGTTTCACCGATTTCAAAATAGAAGATACACAAATCAGATGTTTCTATTTTTGGAACGAAGTTCCTTATCGCGCGTTGCGAAAGGGGGCTAGACAGAAAAAATGGTAACGACATTTTTTAGGCCAGAGAGGGACAGACAGGCGCATGTTTCTCTGTCTGTCTCTCTCTGGCGTGCGCATGTTTCTCTGTCTGTCTCTCTCTCTCTCTTATAGAAAGCAAGCTAGATATTTTCGTTTCGTCTTTCTATTTCGCATTGAACAGTGTGGTGTCGCGACGATTATTTTTGTTGATAATAAATAAACTTCGTTCCATCCGGGTGTCCCTTGACACCTCTCAAGGTTTTTTTTTGTGATTAATGTCCAGTCTCTGTTAATCATGGTCTGATTCCTTTTTAAACCGAAGTCATTCAATCCAATTCATTTAATCAATTACGTAATGATTTCTACTTAGCTATTTAGACCAAACACGTCTTTATAATCAGTTGTCTTCACCATCACTTACTTGGTGACCTTGAAGACCCTCAGCAGCCGCACGCAGCGCAGCACGGAGATGCCGAGCGGCGGCATCACCTCCGTCTTGGTGAGCACCATCTCGCTGATGGACCCGATCACCACGAAGCAGTCGAACCGGTTGAACAGGGACACAAAGTAACCCTGCGACACAAAATTATTAAATGTTATTTAGAAATCCTTTTTGGGAAAACTAGTCTTTAAGAAAGAAGTTTTTAAGAAAAGTTAGAATTTCAGTTATAGCCGCAATAAAGTATCTTATTATTATTGACATTTTAAAATAGAGCTACGGATTCTAAAATAAAAAGTTTTGAGGATGCTATAAATAAGAGAATAATAAAACTGACCAAATCGTGGGCGTAAGCTTGTCGTAAACATGTCATAAACTTTCATTAAATAAGTCATAATCCGAAAAAGTTAGCCATAAGTTATGTTAACAGACAGAGCCTAGCCTCTGACTAAGCTACTCACTTAAATAGATATTACTGAAGAACTCACTTGTAATCCTAAGCTGTACATTTTGACGAACATCTCCAGCGTAAATAAAGCAACAAAGAACGCGTTGCCATACTCTTGGAACTGGTCCATCCACTCCGGCTGACTGTAAACATTGTTCAGGGTTGAAATATTAGAAAAACATATTGTTCAGTCTTCAACATAATATTCTGGTCCTCTCGCAAGTTTACATAGCTAAGGTAAGTAATAAGTAATTACAAATAATTTAAGTAAGTTGATCACTAAGTTGTCAACTATGGCGTTGTAGTTGTAAGACTCCATAGGACCGCTCCATAGGTCCGCTCCGCCTATAGGTCTCCAATGTCACGATAGTTATAGGAACAGTTTCAAAATCTACTTTATAGTTTCAAAGCTGTCTAAGTGACATCAAGCTACCCCAAAGTCCCCTACCTACACCAATTGTCGGCTTGTATTCTTATAAAGTGCTATCAAGAGTAGTGAGTTACTTACTGATAATGTTCGCTGGCGAGGACCACAGTGTTGAGGAAGACGAGGATGATGATGAGCCAGTAGAACGTCTGCGACTTGACGGCTCGGCGACACGCGCGCTTCATGCGGCGATTGACCTTAGAAGTAAGGGTTTACATTTTACCAAATATTCACTTGTGAGTTCTTTTCTGCGAGATCTTTAAATAAATCTCTCTCTCTCTCTCTCACACACAGACTTATCTACCATCACCATAAAGTTATCATGGTTCTCACCTTGTCAAAGTCTTTCCTCCACATGACTCCTATGGAAACCTTCTGCTGCTCCACCGGCTCTATTCCAAGGTGGTCTGTACTGTCGTGCTCGTTATTTTGTTGTCCTGAAAATACCACGGTTTTACCAACTTTTATCAGTATATACTTTATTGGGCACTCGCACACACTAGAATAGTCAAAAATAGCACATCTATGATTTTCAATTACGGCCCAATTGTTTTTGATAAGCTTCAAGTCTCCAAGGTCCCAAGGGTCCAGTATAGTGACCTGCTACACTGCCATGTCAAGATTTTGCTATAGTTTAATCGCTAGAGTAAAGCAGGTCTTATACACACCAAGGCGTGTCCATTTTGTGCAAATACCAAGTTAGACAAGTCAACCGTACTAAGGCTCCATGCTAAACCCACCCAAGCCATAGTCCCTCTTCTGGTCGACGGCGTCGTGTTGGTCCGCCAGTGGCTCCAGGTACTCGGCCTGCGTGATCCAGTCCAGGTAGCCCTTCAGGTCTTCCTCCAGCTGCTGCTTCTCGCGCAACTTCTGGAAGTCCCCTCGATTCTTCGCCTTTTCTCTCTCTTTGGAGAATTCTCTGGAATCAGAAAGAAAATGATAAAAGATTTTTCTGTGATGGTGGATGTTAAACAAAGCTTTTATTAGGGCTTTTTTTTGGAAATCATTTTGAGAAAGCGGTTTATGGAGACTATCACTGTTCTAAAAACCAACTTCAAAGCTTCAATATCTTTGCTTTTTATATGTTACCTTTAGGTTTAATGAATACTGTCGTATTGATTGTTTTCACTCACCCAGACAACACACCGAGAATTAGGTTCATGACGAAGAAAGCCCCCAAAATCACCATCGACACGAAGTATATCCACTCCCAACTGTTGCCCATTGCATCTTGGATCTATAAACGTACAAATAAAAGATCAGAGGACATCAAGATACACATATTTAGACTAAAAACTGATACATACTATATTATGAGTATTTGTATTGTAATCCAAGTTAGAGTTATAGGAAAGTTGTTGACGTGTGTCCAAGATAATATCGTTATCTTCAAGTTATAATACGGACTATCCTCCACGCCATTGTCAGTGGCACTTCATATGCCAGCGCCAATACTAGGGCACGCGGATGGGGATGCACTGGAGCGTGGCAGAACTGGGCGTATGTAAATTTAATGTGCCATCGACACTAAAGAGATAAAGAAAGGAGAGAAAAAACAAATACTAAAAGATAGGCCTTAATAAAATAACACTAATATAAATATTCTTTAAGATAATAAGGTAAAGGTAACTCACATTATACATAACATCGGTCCACCCTTCCAACGTGATACACTGGAAGACGGTCAGCATAGACAAGCCAAAGTTGTCGAAGTTCGTGATGCCGAAGTTGGGGCCGTCCCAGCCGTCGCGGCACTCCATCTCCTCGCCGAGGTTGGAGCAGTTGAACCCGTTGTCTATATCGCACGGATGCGGCGTTTCCATGATCTCGTCTGAAAGGAACATGAGGAAAATTCAGGATTTAGTGAAAAATCAAGAAGAAAAACATCATCTGAACGCCTACGTAGCCTGTATTTGTACTACACATCCGTAGCAAACATCCGTAGCATGCCTCCGTAGCACGCATTCGAAAGACGCATCCGTAGCACACGTATAGCACGCAACTTACTACATAGCTTAGCCGAGTCCATTTTCACCAGTGTTATTAACCCCAATGGGTATGAACGGTACATACGAAGCATAGTATTGTATGCATTATGACTTTGACGAGGGTTTTCCCATATCATTTGAAACATTTCAAAATCCCACCTGTAAGCTTATTGAAGCAGCTCTTGTGCATCTTCCCGGAGAACAGCTCCAGGCCGATGATGGCGTAGATGATGATGACGAAGATGACGAGCAGCGCGATGTGCAGCAGCGGGACCATCGCCTTTAAGATCGAGTTCAGCACTATCTGGAGACCTGGAGGATACGGGCAGGTTGTTTAAGAGTAGACCTTAAAATCCTAGTACATAACCCAAAGGGACAATGTCTTACCCTTAAGTTATTCTTTAATCATGGCCATGACAAAGCATTAACAGAATACTCACTAGGAACTCCGGAGACCAGCCTGAGAGGGCGGAGTACCCTGAAGGCTCGGAGCGCCTTCACGTCGAAGGCATCCTTGAAGATGCTGGAGAGTACCGTGCTCACCATACTGGGAACAGGATCACAGGATGTTTTTAGGAAGGTATATTTATTTTATTTTCATTAGCTTTTTCTCAACTTGAGTAATTATGGCTCCCTTTTTTCTTTTTAACCAAGCGGACAGTTTTAACAGAAGGAGGAGGGTCTCAATTCCGGTGAATGTTTTTGTAAATATTACTTCATAACTCTGTCGTTTAAGAATCAATTTCGTAAATTATTTCGGCATACAAAAACGTCAAATTTTTTAACCTATTTATAAAAAAAATCGTTCTCATATAAAACTTAGGATAAAGTTTGGTTCTCTCACCCAATAACTACAATAGTGAAGTCGAGCAAGTTCCACCCGTTGCGCAGGTAGGAGCCGGGGTGCATCACGAACCCGTACGCGATGATCTTCATCACGCACTCCCCCGTGAAGATCACCAGGAACACGTACTCGATCTTCTCCTGCAATCAGAAGGAGATGGGTATTGATGAGAGGGAAAGTGAGAGAGAGAGAATCAACAGGAGAGGGGGATAGCATAGAGCATCATAGTGGGAAGTTGTATGTATCTTCACCCAGATGTCATAAAAACAAATGAAGAGTCGATTTTTCAATCGTTCAATAGATTGCTTCATCAGATTCACATAGATCCTGTCAAAATCTTGTGATCCTTAGTCTGTCGTATCGTGTCCAGCATTTATGAACAAGGTAGTATTCGCTTCAAATCGAATGTCACATGGTATTCACTTAGTCATGAAACAATCCCATCTATTTTGACAAAACGAAAGCGAAGCGATTACCACTGACTGGTACTAGACTGGACTAGGGTTCTGTAAAAGGTCATTAAACAATACTCTTGGACGAAGTAATCAGAACATTTAGGTATAAAGATTTGGTTTAGGTTTACCGCCGTAAAATCAAAAATAGAAATGAGAGCGAAAATAAAATGTAAGTAACCAGGAACACACCTTACTTTAATTACCCTTTTATGAGTTCAGCACTGATTCGAAATAACTTCAATGGACTGCGGTCAAACAAAGGAATTCGCCAGAAACCGAACGAAATTTACATTTAGATTTGTTAATGTAATCAATTAAAAGACAATGAACTCTTCTCAAATGAATAAAATCAGAGTATAAGTGGCAGGCAAAACCAGTGAACAGTCGAAACCAATATTGAAAACCAGCCAAGTGGGAGTCGGACTCGCGCACGGAGGGTTCCGTACTTTAAAAACGGCAAAAAATTACGTTTGTTGTATGGGAGCCACCCTTGAACATTTGATATTTTATTTTTAGTAGGCAATAGAAATACATCATCTGTGAAAATTTCAACTGTCTAGCTATCACCGTTCTTGAGATACAGCCTGGTGACAGACGGACGGACGGACGGGTTATTCGTCCGTCGGTCGAATTTTTGAAATCGGACGGGTAATTCCCGAGCTCGAACATACAAACAAACAAACTTAAAAAATTACTTCTTTATAATTTTATTAAAGATAGATCTGGTTGACTCACCAGGACCCAGTTGGTGTAGTTGGAGTCGCTGGCCGGGTAGGGCGTGTACACGGCGAGCGCGATGCAGTTGGCGAAGATAGTGGTCAGGATCATCCACTCGAACGGCCTGGTGAGGGGTTAAGGAAATATCTGCGGCTTCTTACTACGAGATAGATGATTTACTACAAGATCTGTTTCCTACTACAACGATGACTGATTTAAGCGCTCGTGGCATAGTTTAGCTAAATGTGCAGCTCGCCCCTACTTGGATGGGTGGCCGATAGTGGCATTTCTATCTGAGCGTGCTTCGGAGAGCACGTTAAATTGTCGGTCCCGGTTGTTTCAATCGTTAGACCATGCCGGAGGCCTTTAGGCGGTCTGAAAACTCCAATACCAGGTTTGGCCACTAACCTACTCGACTTACTTACTGATTGACCAAATTGTTTAACCCTCACATCACAGCGGTATATCTGTTTCAGTCTGCCCGTGACCACGAGTGGTGCAATCGAGTTAAAACGTCGGGAAATAAAAAGTAGTTTACTTGCTTTGCAAACTTTTTACCGTGGTAAAATCCTGGTAAATACGGTGTTCACATCGCGTAAAAAGAATAGAGAGAGATATCTACTATTGATATCTATCTATTGTTTGTAAGTGATTGATCATATAATTTGGTAAATTAACACATTATTTCGTAAATTGAATTTAGTTGTTAAGAACTAAATTCATAACATTGAGATCTTTATCACTGCTAATGACGAGATCAAAGTCAAAAGAATCATCATCATCAAAGAATCTTCAAGAAACTCTCGACTCATCAGCCAGTTAATGCATCCTGAAATAATTAGCTTTATTTCGATAATTCCTGGAGTTAATGAACGGATGAGCAGTGGAAATAATATCTTGAAATATAGTGAATAATACAGGCTATGAATTTCGTAGGTTTATTTCAACTATTAAACGCGTTCGTTTCGCTTCAAAAGTTGTTACGTGATAGAGGTACAAACGTACATAAATCCCCACAAACTTTCGCATTCATAGCATTACTAGCCACGCGCCACGGTGTTACCTGCGTTGTACCCGTTCCCGCGGGAATTTCAGGATAAAATGTATCCCATATATTAATTTGATGTATAAGCTATATTACTGTAAAGTTTCATCTAAATCCGTACTGTAGTTGCGTGAAAGAGTAACAAACATACTCGTACATCCATATATGCATCCTCACAAACTTTCGCATTTATAATATTAGTAGGATTAGGGTGATTATATGAAGATTGCAAACTTGGCCCCAAAACATCTGGTTTACTACGTGTAACCAATCGTGTGCGGTAAACCTCTGTTGCAACGTTTCCTTTGATGATTTCACCAATTCCTGCTTCCCATAGAAACAGCTGTTCACGTGAACTCCAGATGCGACAAGGTTCCATGTATTTCCGTCCATTCATACATTGAGCACAGTTGGCGCGTCGCCAGGCCCGTGTCATAGTCACCGGCCATAATCACCGCATAGCGTGGTTACTCAAACTTTATTGATAGTACCTGCACTGAATTCCTACAAGTAATGGAATATTAATTTTGGGTACGAAATGTTAATTGTATTGAGTAGTCGTTAAAATGGGTAATGGAATTCCTAAAGCCCCTATTCACTGTGAACATATGTTGATCAACTGCAACTTGATGAACTGCCGAGCACCATACAAGTATGCGAGGAATGTGTTTGAAGCAACTCATCAACGTGTTGCTTGCAGTGTTTATAAACCAATGTTTAGCACTAGACACATGGATGATAGATCGATACCTTTCCCACTCGAACTTACTTTTCTCTGACTTTTTAATAGATATCTCTTAGAGCAAAATCCGTTAATTAGTTACGGAGAATCGCCGTCCACACTCATAACATCGTAAGGCCCATCGCAGACGACAGACTATCCGTGACGCACTTTTTAGTCTGTGAAAATAGAACCTATGTAATTATATGCAGTAACGCACACGACGCGCAAAAATCCGCGACAATCCGCGACCGAATTTTTGTGCGCCGCAGACTCGATCGCACAAAAAGTCTGTCGTCTGCGATGGGCCTTATAATACATCTACACTAATATTATAAAAAGAAAACTTTGTTTATTTGTAATGAATAGGCTCAAAAACTACTGGACCGTTTTTAAAAATTCTTTCACCATTCGAAAGCTACATTATCCATAGTAGTAACACAGGCTATTTTTTATATAGTAACATAGGCTATTTTTCATCCCAAAATTCCCACAGGAATGGACACAACGCGGGTAAAACCGCGGGGCGCTGCTAGTATTTTATAAAAACCGATTGAAGGCTACATTGTACCGCGTCCGAACAATGTCGGTTCCTCCACCAATTTATTACAAAACTTGTAATAACAAACCGTTATAATGTTTACTTTTGTTCTCATTTTAT
Organism: Cyclophora albipunctata; assembly: GCA_963082685.1. NCBI lineage: Eukaryota > Metazoa > Arthropoda > Insecta > Lepidoptera > Geometridae > Cyclophora > Cyclophora albipunctata. The sequence continues at coordinate 657,717 of OY720137.1, read as the reverse complement.
AACAAAGATTTTAAAGTAGTTATTTTTATATGATGGTTTTTCAATTTGGTCTATTTCCCGGTTGATCGTTTCTTGTATCGAAAATAGGGAAATAATAATGTGGTGTCGTAACTAAGTTTTCGATACAGGGCGTTATTGGAGCAGTGTTGTGTCTTTAAAAATTAATGAGAGTTGCCTTTGAGTGAAGAGAGAATATTGAAACATTCCACACTATATAGTTTCTTGAATGGAATAACTCACCATATGATACTTAATTGACCAAAGAGATTTAACGTAATCACTGTTCTAAATTCAAACGATGCTATTAACAACAACCTATTAAAATAGTAGTTTATGCAACTGTCATATAAGGAAGGGTATTAAAACACAAGTGTGAGTTTCATAATAGTAACGAGTGTTTTAATACCCGTGTTATATGCAGTTGCATACACTACTTTATCTTCACTAATGCAATTAATCAAACAACAAGAGTAAAAGCTGACAATAGTTTTTCACGCGTACGTGTATTGTCACAGTGAACTTGCCGCCATTAAAATCTAACCAATGAGAGCGCAGCTGCGCGTAGGGCCAATCAGGAGCGAGCGAGATCTTACCAAAGAGTTTTGTGTATGTAGTTTCGACGAAGTTTTCACGTATAACCCGACTGTTTTCAAAAGCCAGCCTAATATCAAAATTCTATACAACTAGTATGAGGATTTTGACAAAAGGCTCGCCAGGTTAATTGGTCGCGTTATAATGATGTTATAATGATATTTTACGATATCGATGTGGATATTATAACATCATGTGCAATTGCTTAAATTGAGTGTTTTAGTTGCCTGCGCTATAACAGTAGTAATTATAAGTCAAGTATTGGAAACATAAGTAGAATGTTACAACATTAGTGTAGATAAAGTATTTTAACAGAAATTCCGGAACACAATGTTCTTAATCGATTTAAAAATAAATAAATCGATTAATATTTGACAGATGACAGATAAAAACATGACTGTATCCGACGGTTCCATCCGACGCCTGGACGGGGGCCAGCGGGAAGTTACGGTCGAAAACACATTAAATAGTTATTAAATTAACGAAAAACAAATAAATGCAACTAATGGAAAGAGCAGATGCGGAACTATCGAGAAAAGAGGATTACGTATTTATGATTAATTATTTGTAGTTTTTAAACTTCGAAGGGCACGTCAAATTGTCGGTCCCGGTTGTTTCAATCGTCGGACCATGTCAAGAGGCCTTGAGGCGGTCTAAAATCTCCGACTCCATGGTTGGCTACTAACTTACTCGACTTACTTTTTTATGGTATTTCAGTGTGTATAGGATACTTTGTAAAACATTACGAACTATGTATTTTAGAGACGCTACTCTACACTACTCTACGCTTGTAAAGTATATTGGTTAGTTGCAACGGACACTTTTACTTGTATTATTTTTATGAAACAGGATACTGGAAAGTGCTAGTGAATGAACCCATTGACCATTTGTCTCTGTCACTCGTAGCACAATCATTATACTGGTGTCGAATACGAAGTAAAATAATTTGCAAGGAGGAAACAATTCCCCGTTTTACTTCTATTTACTAACTACAGCACAGAGACGACCATTAAATCGATATTTAACTAATTGACGTAATTTGCCATATACAGGGCGACTTCAAATTGGTAATACAAAATCAAAGTTTTGCACACGTTTGCCCTACACTAAGCACCTCCATTAGGTCTCATGCTTTTAAAATAACCAGAAGTTTTTTTTTTGTTAATTTTAAATTATCCCATTTTCTTTGGCTTCATATGGATTCATGACCTTACCATTAATTATTATCTTACGTTGATAACATCGAGTGACAGGTCTGGTAGTTGACAGTTAGGTATTGAATGTGGGGTAAACACACTTCGGGACTGTAATTAAATATTTTATTAGAAAATTATCAATTATTAAAGACAGCTAATTTTAACATCGGAGTTAATTAATTACAATACTTAGCATTAATGAAGCCAAAATCAAGTGTTTTGTATTAGGTACCAATTTGAAGTCGCCCTGTATGTATTACATGACAAATCAATCATGAAATCTCTGCTAAGTATAAGTATATGAGAACGTACCTACGTAAGTGCTGCAATAGCACACGTAGTAAACTTCCTAACTATTATAATACACTAGCCGCGCCCCGCGGTGTTACCCGCGTTGTACCCGTTCCCGCGGGAATTTCGGGATAAAATTTACCCCATGTGTTATTCTGATGTATAACCTATATTACTGTAAAGTTTCATCCAAATACGTCCAGTTAGTTTTCGTGAAAGAGTAACAAACATACATACATCCTCACAAACTTTCGCATTTATAATATTAGTAGGACTACAAAGGCACACAGCACACGATTACAAACAGTTCGTCCATCAATAAACGCCTATCGCTCCCGGAAACATTTGCACCCGAAACCTGGACTGAAGGTCACACGTGGTATAAAACAGAAGAAATACAGAGACGTATTCAAGTGCTGTATGGGTGGATATATACAATATACACCATGGACCAAGCCGTATTCTTTTTACCCTATCGCCAAACAAACTAACTAATAGATACGTCCTTAAGGTTCCTGCGAAATTATGTTGACATAGGTACCATCTTTTGTTATTAATTTCATTATAATTTAGAAGGTACGTTTGCGGATACACTTGGCTTTTTAATGTCAGATAAAATTGTAAAATATAAGCGAAGTGTATCCGTCAATGTAGGTTCAATTCAAATGAGTAGGGTTCGCTAATAAAGTTTGCATTTGATGTCGACTAATCAAAACAAATAGGTAACTTCTGATTAATCGTAAATGACATTACAATACTGTCATTTTGTATTGACAAGGTACCTAAGTTTTGGTTGATTGTGTAATAGTTCTTAAAGACCCCTCCTAAGTCCAGCCCTGCTCGCGCTGCACATTGGCCCTCATTGGGCACCCCGTATGCTAATGTCGGTAATACCGAGCACATGTTTCGCCCCGATTGCCCTAAAACTCGTATTTGTATGCAGCCCCGATGTTGCTGACACAGTTTTTTCGTGTTTTTCTACCTCCAGCCGGGGAAAGTGGTCGGGAGTGTATAAATTGTGACTCTTAGACTTAATTCAATGTTTTTGTCGGACGGAACAAAAACAAGAGAACTTGAAAACTTAGCATTAAAACCTTTGAATGTTTGATGCGGGGCTTCCTCTCTTGAGCTACCACTGGATTTTCTAAGAAATTATTGCAGGCTCTGGAATATTTTATGATTTTGAAAATAACATGCTGTTAGAAAAATTTTCTTTGCTTTTTGTTTCCCCAATACGAAAACATAAATACCTATCCTCTTACTCTTGGCTACGCCGTAGTTCAAGCAGATTTTTTCTGGGAAAGTTATTTTCAGCCGAAGCCGGGTTTCATCTCAAAAGTAATTTTGAAGGCTGTAGTCGAGAACGTATAAGTACCATATTCCACATGCGAGGAATAAGTTAGTGACAGTGAATCGTTGTACTAAGTGTAGTAGTCGGACCAGGACATAAATAATGTCTATTATGAAAAGGATACTTCCATTCAACAATATCGATGCACAGTTTTCTGAGCGGGTTTTTGAGCGTGAGACAAAACATGGCCCTTTTGGGGCGTTCCTGGGGCACCTTGAGTCCGCGCCGCGGGGGCTTGCGCGGCGCGGGCGCGGGCGGCGGTCCCTCGCCCTGGGCGGGCAGGGCCCCGGGCAGCGCAGGGCCCCCGCCCGCCCCGGGCGTCGTCACCTCGCCGCCGCCTTCCATCACACTCATCTTGATCTGCAGGAAAAATAAATCAATTTTTAAACAATTATATCTAATGTAAAAACAACATATCATTGTGTTAGTTCATTATGTTAATGAATTATGCTAGTGGTTAACTCTGATATAGCCCACATTGCGCTACCCTAGGGCTATTCACATTTGATACCCCTAAGGGCCCTTAAAGCCCCGAAGCCCAGCTATCACCGTTACCGAGCCGCATATTTAATTTTCATGCCTTTAATTCAGTTAGACTCATCGGCGGATACTTCGACTTTTATCAAAGAAGCTTTATCGAATAACGCACATGTAGAACTCGGTCAAAGTTGCTATCTATTGTACACATTTTTAGGATTTTGTATCCTCCGCAAACTAAATTCCTTAGTCAACAATTCGTAACTGCGTACAATTTACTCTCAACGCATTGAAACATAACTCACCGAGTTGGTATCTAATAGTGAAGTCGTTTAATTCGATAAAAATGTTGCTTGTGATTTATGTTCCGAGTGATGTAATGTTTGGTATCAGCAGTTTTATTTTGTAAGATATTTTCGAATACAAGTAGATATGTCTGTTCGTTCAATCTTAGTATTAATTTCTTCATAGCAGTCCTAAAATGAAATCTTTATGTATAGAAAACTTTTAATTTCATTCTTGCCCCACCAATAACCCTTTTTTCCTTATAACACTATCTAAATATAAACTACTTTATCAAGAGATTTTCGCCCCCCCTCCCAATTTCTCCCACAGTACAAATATCTAAAGAAAACTCTATAATATCCTATATCATCGTAATCCACATATAAAATACAACATCGGTACAGTACGTATAGCAATATTACTCGGTTTTACGACTGTACTTCTGGCTGACTGTAAGCTCTTATTATGAACATCGAAACTCTTATTGATAACTATAATAACGTAACTACGAATTGAAGATATTTACGCGAAATTATTTTGTTTTTCATGAGAAAATATAATACGATGGATCAGTTGGATTGCTGACTACAGTAAAATATTTTTATCTTATTATAGAGCATGGCTCGGGTTTGAGATCACCAGCCCGCATTAGGCAAGCGTGGGGATTACGCCTGATCCTCCTCACTGTACCGATAGACCATGTTAGAGCCCTTTAGGCGGTCTAAAAACTCCGACACCAGGGTTGGCCACTTACATACTCGAACTTACTACATATGTATGTAGCTTTATAAACTCTCCCGTGTGAGTTTACTCCGTTACCTACCTACCACTTTTAATGGAATGCAAAATATTTCGGAAACCGGATGATAAACTAACCAAGTGCCAAAATTCGTCACGAGGCGTCCTCATTCGAACATAATGAAACCATTAGTCAGCAGGAAAGCATTGAAATACTAAACAAATCTCATCGCGCGAATCCGTACAAACGCAATTGTAAAACACAATCGAAGAATGTGATTCAAAGAACTGTTCATTGATGAATCAAAACGAGGGCTTTATAAATGAATCACGTGGCGGAGGTTTACGTGACTTCTTGTAATTGAAATTAATTTTGATGAAAGTAATCCCACCAAAAACATAAATGTAAAAAAGGAGAGCCAAGTTCAATACAAAAATTATGCATGGCTATGGGCTTCGCTGCAAAAAGAATGGAGATCTAAATGAGGGCCAAGTTCTAGGCAATATCTCAATATGTATTTATAGGAACAAAATAACATTATGAACAAGTATTAAACTCTATTTCTTCTCTTTATTTGATACCTATGACAATTGCTGTTATTTAAAAATGTGAGATCTTAAAGTGAGTTAGATTTGACTGGACCAGTTTTCATTACAGCAGTCATTTTATAAAGTTATTCAACATATAACAACAAACTGGCCAAGTTAAATCTAACCCACTTTAAGATCTCACATTTTTAAATAACAGCAATTGTCATAGGTATCGAATAAAGAGAAGAAATAGAGTTTAATACTTGTTCATAATGTTATTTTGTTCCTATAAATACATATTGAGATATTGCCTAGAACTTGGCCCTCATTTAGATCTCCATTCTTTTTGCAGCGAAGCCCATAGCCATGCATAATTTTTGTATTGAACTTGGCTCTCCTTTTTTACATTTATGTTTTTGGTGGGATATCATTACTTTTTGTAAAGAAAACTAGGTATTGATATTTATTGTTTTTTCTTGCGTTTCCGCTGCATAGGTACTTTGGTTCGTTCGCATTTTAAATTGTATCGTATAGCGCTTGTGAGCCGCGCGCTGCCCCCGCGTACGAGTAAGGACTCACGAAGCGGTTTTCACCCGTGCCCGCCGCGGTGGCGGAATGGAGTTTTATTTTCAAAACTCACGAGACCGGAGTTTTGTGCGGTTACGCAGCCGTCGCGGTTGCGATTATCGCCCGCAAACTTGGCGGTTGATAATCGCAAGACGGGCGGTTAAACGATCAGTTGAGTTCCAGACCGTCATGGACACACACCAGAAACTACTACGCAACGAGTAATAACAAGTCACTGCAAAATGGCGTCGGATTTCTAACCTCCCCCCCCGCCTCCCGCTGTCCACGCGCGGTCGCCCGCCAACCGACCGCAGAACGCGCGGGTGCAACCCGCCGCGGCTGCGGGACCGCGACCCGCGCCCGCCGGTACAAGATGACCGCTGGAGCAGCGGGACCCGCAAACAATCGCACACGCCGCGGGCGTAAAACGCGTCGTGAAATGTGCTTTAAGTTTTTACATAAATATCTGTATTCTACAAAGGCTGCGGGCCTGCAACCGCGGCGGGCACGGGTGAAAACCGCTTCGTGAGTCCTTAGCCTACAAGTGCAAGGCGCGAGCGAGTTCAACCAGCATTCTTAAATTAGTCAATACATACATTATCGGTAACAATAATACATCGCTTTACTACCATGCAGGTATAAACCAACCGACCCGCTAAATTTTTACCAAATCGCTACCGCTTATAATTGTGTACTATTCATCAGAGCGTGACGCTGATTGGCTGGGGCGACGGTGGACCGACCGCGTCATAAGTACCTACCGCGCGCCGCCGACGACACACCGTTGGCCGGTTGTTTAGCGCGAAATTTAAGTTTTTTTGAATGGGGACACCACTTATTTTTTTTACTTAACTTTATGTTTATATTGCAGTTAAATAGCAAATATAATAATACATATATTGGGATAGTTTCAAATATCTGCTAGTAACGGTTCCAACGCTACAATTAAAAAATATATTTTTTGTATGGGGACCCCCCCTATTTCTTAACTATTTTATATTTTTAGATTTTTTCTTACGCTTACACACAATTACCGAGCTAGATTCCAAATTTCATCCTTCTAGGTCATCTGGAAGTAGGTTAGGTTTAGGTACTATATGTCAGTCAGTCAGTCAATACTAAAATTTACGACTTTCTGACGTTCATATCTTTATAACCGTTTGAGCTAGCTTCATGAAATTTGGGTTTCTAGATGTCCTAATGGATATAATTAAACACACGAAGTTTCATGTGTTTACGTTAAATAGGTTTTGAGTTATAGAAGGGTCAAAAGTGGCACCAAATGGTTCGTGTAATATTACACTCGGCGCTGGCTAGCCGTTCCTTTGCTTGAACTTGGCTTGACACGCTGCCGCGTGTCTAGATAATATGGGTAAACAACTCTGTTTTATTTTTTTCTTACGACACTTAAATTTATGACTGGCTTGAACCACGCCCCGCGGTGTTACCCGCGTTGTACCCGTTCCCGCGGGAATTTCGGGATAAAATGTATCCCATGTGTTATTCTGATGTATAACCTATATTACTGTAAAGTTTCATCCAAATTCATCCAGTCCAAACCAAACCAAAGACCACTTTCTTCAGAACTACACATAATTTAATATTTAACTCTTACATGACAAAATAGAGTGTAGATAAAATAGAGGTGATAACTTCTGTATCATGCATGAGTGATCGAACGAACGAATGAACGATTTCACAGTAACGAGTTCATATGGTACACCGGGTGGCGCCAAGCGGCTCCATATTGTTTGATGTAAACTCGCATTGACACGATCTACGGATTTCTTGGAATTCATTAACGCGTTGTGATTCAGGTGATCTTGAACTTTGGCGATGGTACGAGCTATGAACTGAGGCGATTTTTATGATCATGACGGAGCCGTGACTTGAAATGTTGACTCATATTTTACCGAGAACATTTTTGAGGATGATAAGTTCGGTGGAATTCGCAGATAATTCTGCAATAGTGAGTGTGGTCTTCTGTTATTTGCTTTTTACGGGGAACTAATTTTTAGCTGTTCTCAATTCCGCCACTTTAATAAAAGTAAAAGAAAATTAATTTTACTGCAAACCAAGAATGAAGCGCAGTTGTTCCAATAAGCCAAACTCTTTATAACAACAAGTTTTTTATTCAAGCTTACTCCTTACGCCGCGTGAGGAATGCCTAAAATATTTGGAACACCGGAACGTATCAAACGTTCCGTTTCACGCGTCGCCCGTGATTAATGGCACTCCCAGTCTTCAGGAGCTTGCGTGGAATGGAACGCTTCATTCATATTTATAGACACACTAGCTTGTTTCAGGATTAACCTCCTTTAACTTTCAGTGACGTCAGGAGATACACAACAAACAAGTTGTAGGACTTTTAGAGTACTTTTTGTATCAGAGCTATCACACATCTAACGTTTGAAATTGCTGGTGAATATCAAAGGTATTACGTGGAAGAGCGTCATTATGGTGCATTTATACTTATCCTGCATTTAATCATCCATCATTTGTACTGTCACAAATATTGTCATAAACATCCTAAATATTTCTTCGAAAGTAGTGAAGCAATTGAATCGTTTCGCTACCCACTTCCCTGCACTGTAAATTATTCTAACAGGGCTGAATGTAAACATTACATTATATAAAGGTCAATGTACTATTCCTTTTTTATACAGACTGATGTTTATAGCCATTGAACCTAATCTGAATGTTGAAAAAAGAGCTAAAATTCTTTCCAAAAACACGAAAATAAATTAGGCATTGACAGTTTGAGTACCAACATGGCGACGACGCGTGAAAACAGTTGACAAATAGACGGAAACGTCAGTTTTGGCGGGAAGAGTCGTTTGGCGGCCATTAACGTCGCGAGCTGGTTACCGCTGATTTATTTAATTATCACGACGTCAATTTGTCAGTAATTATGTGTTTAGTGTCTTATCTAAGCTGGGAGATGAGAGGATTCGTATTTCGAGCAGATTGAATCAGTAATTGAGTCAACATCTATCGTCGTTTTGGGAATATTTATATCCACTTTTAATGCTTCAAAAATCTTTGGAATGATACCTGGCTATGTAAACTGCGATACAGCTAGTTGTGTCATATCGCATGCGGTAGCGGTCAAAATTTCTAAATAACTAGCAGCGCCCCGCGGTTTTACCCGCGTTGTGCCCGTTCCCGTGGGAATTTCGGGAATTTTTTTACATAAAAACCTTCCTCTTGAATCACTCTACCTATTACAAAAAAACGCATCAAAATCCGTTGCGTAATTTTAAAGATTTAAGCATACAGACAGACAAACAGACAGACACGAAAAAGAGACGACTTTATTTTATACTATGTAGTGAAGAAGTAAGTAAATTAATACTTTTCGGATGTCACGACACCAGTCGTGGTCACGGGAAGACTCGAAATGGGTCTTCCATCCCGTGACAGGTGACCACGAGTGGTGCCCGCTCGAAACGTCGGTACGTATTTTAAAATATAATATTATAGTTTAACGCAATATAATCCCATTCCAAAGTGGTTAGTCATAAATCCATGCGATACCATCGCTGTGCTAGGGGCTTATTACACAATATTACACATACGTTGGAACTTAGTTGTCCTCATACATTTTTCACTTGAAAATGTTCTTTACAAACTTTATACTTCAAAACGTTAAGGACACAGCTGTCTTGAAAAACTTTTAAATTCATAGAGCAATGTCTGCCACTTTTAAAAGTCACTATAAAGCAACTAGAAGTACTTATCATATTTGAAGATTTTGAAGGGAAATACGCATCGACAAAGCGAATCAGTTCGTATGTTTATAAATCAAAGTCAGACATGGGCATTGCAGGCTGAATCACCTGATTGCCCGAAAAGTAAGATGATTCCGTGCTTCGGAGGGCACGTTAAGCCGTCGGTCCCGTTTACTTTCTACGGATAGTAGTCGTTACATGAGCCATGTCAGAGGCCTTTGGCGGCTCAATAACTCTGACACCAGGATTAGTCAGGTTGACCATCCACTCGATAAGAAGAAGAAAGTCAGACAGAAAATAATACCGAAATGATACCCGTAATTTTTAAACCGATACATTAAGGTGTATCAATGTATCTTCCATGCCGTAACAAAACCCTGTCTTTACAATATCACCTAGTATTTTATGATGATCATATGGAACATGTAATAAGTATTCAGCGTTGGTGTCGACCTTTCACCTTTGACCCATTTGAGCTAAACTATGGACCGACGTCATCGGCGATCGCGGATATCTAGTACGGTCAGCAGGGAACGCACTGTTACTAAACTAGTATCATAACTGTCTTCTTCTTCATAACAGTTATTAATATTAGTCTGTGTAGTAAGTGAACGAACTGTTACTAGTATTATATCAGTTATTAAATTGTTTCTCCTCGGAGTCACGGGACAAGCCCGGTCTTTTTGAGAGGCATGCGAGGGGATACAGATCCAACTTGTAGAGGCCCTTTGGAGATGTTTAATGTAATGGGTTACAACTGCAGGGACACACTCCCGACCGCATCAGTACAACATGGCCGGGAATGTGTACCTGCAGAAGTAGGGACTATTGTAAGTAAAAATTAAAGAAAAATAACTGGGCTATGGAAATGAAGGTTGGATGGACTGGAAATCGAATATTGCAAAGAGGTCGGCACCTGCCATAACAAGTGGTGAACAAGTTATCGGCGGCAGGCCGTGGCTCGCCGCCCGCTGGATGGGCCCCCCGAAACAGCCGACATAGAGACGGCAAGGGGGCAACATCAGTGCGGGCGACTCGGGGGTGTAGAGAGGTGTGCTGCGCTTTCTCTAAACGTTACTCGCGGCGTTATGCCCTTTAACACTTCCACCCCCGGATCACACAGCCGATATCGACTGTGCCTCTAACGACCCCCCCCTGGCCGGCCGGTGAAGGCAAGCCAGAGCCGAGAGTCCTGCGGGCCCCCTTGGGGTCCACTCCAGCCGGGGAAGGCTCGCCGGAGACGAGGGCCCTGACCGACTCTCTGGGGCACTCGGGAATCGCCCGTGGTGTCGCCACTCACCAACAGCTCGCCACAAGCTGCCCTGCGGGCCAGTTATTAATATTATTAGTATATTATATCTTACTGACATATTTAACTCACACGATTTGCACTCATTATACTAAATATATCTGTAATAAGTAATCTGTTACTGACTTACTGTTAAAGTTGATATTAAATCACAGTGAGAGAGCTAATATTGACGGGTATAAACTGGTATTATATATTATTGATATAATATTCTATATCATACGTTCGATAAAAATTGCTGAATGTATATACTCTACTTAACCAAAAAAATTGCAAGTAATTATTATACGGCAAAATTAAGAGATTGACAAATATAATTTACTAGCAGCGCCCCGCGGTTTTACCCGCGTTGTGCCCGTTCCCGTGGGAATTTCGGGAATATTTTTACATAAAAACCTTCCTCTTGAATCACTCTACCTATTACAAAAAACCGCATCAAAATCCGTTGCGTAATTTTAAAGATTTAAGCATACAGACAGACAAACAGTGTGACAGACACGAAAAAGAGACGACTTTATTTTATACTATGTAGTGATACTTAAAATACAACTGAATCTGTGACTTTACCATCTTCACACGCCAGCACAGTCCTTAGGGTCTAAATTTCAGAAGCTATTAAACGTAATTCCACTATCTAAGTAACATTCCGAGGTCCCCTTTCCGGGCACACACCACTTAAACTTAATAATATTACTCACTAGCTGTGCTCTGCGGTTTTATCTATCTTAATGGTTATTCCGTGTGTGACTTGGAATACGTAACTAGTGGAAGTAAAGTGATATGACTAAACTGCTTCACAAGCTGTTGTTTGACACGAGGTAAGCTTCGGACTTCGGGCTGCATTAGGATTGACTTACTTATGGTATTATTTTTCAAATACATACTGGTTTATATTATACTAATCTGCTGTCCGTACGTTAGTGACGATGTTCAGTGAGCATCAGTATAAGTTATTGAGTTTTACATACTGGATAGACCAATTTAAATAAAACTCAATCGGTCAGACTTCTCGAAATGACTGCTTTTAGTGCTTTTAATAAAATGACGTCATTGGTTTGCGTCACTCGACGTCATGTGAATTTAAAGTAGGTAAGCTATTAATGAGAATATTATTTAATTTTAGGATCGTGGTTCGAAGCCGATCCGTTCGATCCGTGCGATCGAATTAGAATCATTTTGGATCTTTAAATAAGAATACCCCTGATGGATCCTGGAAGAACTTGAGAGCTCAGGATTTAAAATAATTTGGGTTCTCTCATAAGACCTTCTCTAATAAAAAAAACACCAAAATCAATCCCCCTCAAATAGAAATCCTATATACCTCTTACAAGGCCGGTCTCCCAAGTCAAATCCTAGTGCTTGCCTACTGCAATAACGGATCTTAAAGACGATAGACAAAAGGGGCCCAGCCTAGGGCTCGTTACGTAACCAATTAAGATGCCTAGAGTCTTCTACTTGCAAATGCAAAGTGCCTTGTAGTTTCTTTTTTGCAAATGCCAGGGCCTAGGGGCCCCAAGGGTTTAAGTCCGGCCCTGACGGTGGCCCTGCAGGCATTATAGTTAACTCCATCAGTTATAAACATAACGCGTATAATAATTGAAATAAAACTGCTGTACTCGAGATGTAAAGCTCCGAATAGATAATTGTTTGATGTAATGTTTGATGTCGGTTGTAGTAGAATGAAAACATGTGGATGGTACACTTGTGGACCGAATAATAGGATAAACTGGCGTTATTTTTGGTAATAATAACTCGCAGTTGTACTACAATTAAGTTAAAATAATTTTTCATTATCATTTTAAGTACAATTATACTAAGTGAATATGAAGCTTTCAAGGGGGATTATTTCCCACGAAATAGGGAGGACGCTCTTTCGCGGTATTTTCCAAGGAAAAATAAAACTGTATTCAAATTCATAGAAAGAGACTCCCACATTGAGATTGAAAAAACTCTGTACTTCCGTATTATATACCTATGTCAAAACAACAATATGAAATCACAGAAAAACGGTTGTATGTAGTTGTATTTTCCCCATTTCTTTCAGTCTTTTTCACCAACGAGTTATAAATATAATAACATCTGCCAGTTTTATTCCAGTGCACTGTACTTTGAATAAAAAGAAAAGAATTCAGTTGGTATTAAAATTGTTTTAGTATTTATATCTGGAGTACAGCATCCATGTGATAATACGTTTTATTTAAAGTTTCTATAATCGAGATACACGTTTTTATTTCATCGCTATTTCTGTGGGCGCTTTTGAATTGAAATAACTTTACAAATAAGATGTCGGGAATGTTAGTTTACGTTATTGTATTATGATATTAAATCATCGTACTAAACTAACAAGTATTTGTGCATGTATATGTAGTAGTATCAGTCAGTTAGATTCCATAAAACAAGCATAGAGTGCTTAGTTTGGGTCTAATTAAATGTGTGTAAATTTGTCCGGGTGTATATTATTCTTCTTCTTCTTCTTTTAACTTAAGAGCTGGGCTCTTGTCGATGGAGATCTTTCCACTTTCCTCTGTCATCTGCCATCCTCTTCAGCTGTTCGTACGACACGACCTTTGCACTTTCCTTCAGTTGGTCTGCATATGCCCTTCTTGGCCTTCCTCTTCCTCTCTTTGCCTCTATGTGTCCTTCTGTTATAGTTTTTATAAATTCGTCGTGTCGTAGAATATGTCCAAACATCTTCCCTCTCCTGATTTCTATTTATATTATTATTCAAAGTTTTACTCTAACTAAGTGTAGCATTTCTATGTGAGCGCTACCGGGCTTCGGAGGGCGCGTAACATTGTCGGTCCTGGTTGTTGCAATGGTTAGACCTTGTCGAAGGCCTTTAGGCGGTATACAAACTCCGACACCAGGGCTGTCCACTAATCTACTCGAGTCTCACTGAAATACTTAACTATTTAATCTTACTAAAACTACTATAAAGCAAGTTTAAATCTGTGAGTTCCATAAAAGTGAGCGTTATTAATTACTGATTGTGATTGTATCATCATTCGCATTAATTAATTATTGGTACGTACAGATATAGCCTACACTATCAACCATATAATTATGGATAGGTATACTATTTCCGCTACAGTAGACTGTAATCAGCATAGGTAATCAATCAGTAATAACAATTAACGCTCATTAACTAATAAGCATCCGAGTTGTCTTGCTAATAAAGAGCCCGCGCAGACTATAATAGCTAGACTGTTTCCACTTTAGACTGCTTTTCTTAACGAAGACAAGTCGGTGTTTCAGTTTCGGTACTAAATATAACTAAGGGCGGACTGCTTTAAACGGTTGGTTAACGTAACAGTTCGTTAAAAAGTTCATGATTAAGTACTAAATGTCTGTTAAATCAAAGCGTTGTTTGATACCTTAAATGATAGTCTGTTAAAGTTATTCGGGCGGTCATTAGAAAGTCACGATGTTTCATATTCTTACGTCTGTTGAGACTGACATTTAATGTTGACGTTTACTGGTGCGTAATCGTAAGCTGCAGCTAACAGATAAGAAGGTATGTTAGAGACTCGACCTCTAGGTGCACTCCTTAATATGATTCATACACTTGAAGACTGTCTTAATACCACCAGACTTATACGGGCTTATTCTTATACACTCTCTGACTTTGTCTCTTTTGCTCTTTGGAAAATAGCGTATGTCAGAAAGGGACAAACCATTTGATAGATAAAATGCTGCTAGTACCGTTTATGAATGATAATAAGACTTTAGTTTTGATCTGGGACTGGGCCCAAGAATTAATAAGCATACATATAGACATGGTGTCTTAGAATATGGGAGTTATTCATAAACATGCTTAATATATTATTATGCATGTTAGCTATCAAATGGCATGCGCCTTTCCGACATACGCTATTTTCCAAGGAGCGAAAGAGACGACACACTTTATAACAGTGTTTTAGTTAAGAAGCGTTTAGGAAAAAAGGCGGTATGATTTTAAACCTGAAGTAAACATTCCTAGTCTGCTAAAAGAAAAAGACAACGCCGTGAATCGAGAAAAACGGATGTGGTATTTAAAACTATGCTTTTTAACGTACCTAATCTAATATCAGTAGCCGAGCGCGTCCCTCGGGAGCTGTCTCCTGACCGTGGACATGGGAGCGAGTGCTCGTAGCGAGCATTCAGAGCGTAGGAGAGCAATGCTCGAGCGGTGAGCGACTTCGGTGCTTGGTCCCCTGCAACAAGTGGACAGAGAGCTTAGACATTGTGGCTACGACTAAAATTAGTCAAGATCAAGATCACAAGGCATAAGTGGGTGGCATCACTTGTATCGTGTAAGATGTGTGACTAATGTGAAGCTTATAAGGAATGATAGTGAAAACAGATGTGTTAGGGTTCTAAGTAAGTATGTATTTAGTTCTTAAAGGAGTATTCGAAATGGCTGAAGTGATTTAAAAACACTGTCCGAGAAACTTCTTGCTTAAAAATAGGGTCACTGTTCCTTATGTCAAATTATGTTCCACTAGCAGCGCCCCGCGGTTTTACCCGCGTTGTGCCCGTTCCCGTAGGAAATCCGGGAAAAAATGTAGCCTATAGCCTTCCTCGATAAATAGACTATCTAACAGTGAAAGAATTATTCAAATCGGTTCAGTAGTTTATGAGATTACCGCGTTTAAACAAACAAACAAACAAACAAACAAAACAAACTCTTCAGCTTTATAATATTAGTATAGATTACTTATTTACAAGTCTGCCATTTCCTCAAAAACTTCAAATTAGATTTCGAACTAGCAACGCCCCGCGGTTTAACCCGCGTTGTGCTCGTTTCCGTTGGAATTTCGGGTTGAAAAAGAAAAGAAAAGCCTTCCCGTTGAATGTGACTATCCCTTACAAAAAGGATTATTGAAACTGGTTAGTTGGTTTCTGAAATAAGCGCGTTCGATCAAATAAAAAACATATAATGAAAAATCAAACGCTTCATCATATTATATCACGAGATAGACATAGGTTCCTATCAAATGAGCACAACACATCTTAACCCCGCGTGGGCTAACAATATGATACGTAAGATTTAACAGCGCCATGTTTATTAAGTAGATAAATAAAGTTATTTGCCGACGGACACCAGAGGCAAGGGGCTATTAAACCCGAGCCCGTGACGTCACAGGGTGACTGGACACATCCTTGGATTAACGGGAGTCTCGCCCCCGCAGACGTCGACTTCGAGTATATACATATTATACAAATGTTGTTCGTGTATTATGTACTAGGACCACCCCGCGGTTTTACCCGTGTTGTGCCCGTTCCCGTTAGAATTTAGGGTTGAAAAATAGCTTATAATATTTTTGTTGAATGTGGCTATTTATTACAAAAAGAATTATTCGAATCGGAGTGGCAGTTTCTGAGATTGGCGCGTTCAAACAAACAAACAATCGAACTATTCAGCTTAATGATATTAGTATTGATTCATTCTATCTATACGTATATTAGTGGCGTCGGTAGTGATGGTACTTCCACGAGTTTTAGGATATAAAAGTAACAGACCATAAGTGTACAACAGGGACAGCCACGGCGACTTAAAAAATATAATATATTGATAGATAATAACATATTCTTATTATCTATCAATCGATTTAAAAATTATCTTGTACACAATTGTGCTCCATTTACCAAAAATTAGTAGCTGCCTGTATGGCAACTTCCTATTATGTTATCTTACTTATTATTGTAGACTAGGTAACGAACTGCTTAACATAATTTGCGGGTTCGATTCCCGCCCGGAGTCAACAATATGTAAAGACATAGTTGCTGGCGATGACGTCTGGGTGTCAATTATATATTTTTACTAGCTGCGCCCTGCGGTTTTACCCGCGTTGTGCCCGTTCCCGTGGGAATTTAAAAACCACTCGACCGATTATGTGCAACTTCACATAAACATCTACTAAATAGTCCGAACAAAGCCCAAATATTTGGTTTGGATAGGTGAGCCAGTTCTTGAGTTATAAAAGTACAACGAAAAGTGGCATTGATTTTTATATACTCGTATAGAGATAAAGTAATTGTGTATGTATATTTAGTAATATCAATTAGTTAGATTCGATATTTCAAGCTAAGAGCTTAGTTTGGGTCTGATTAATCGTGAGTGAATTTGTCCGGGTATATTTATTTATAATCGAACGATTTAAAATGCTGTGATCACCTAACTAATACAATATCTTCAGAAAACCGCTTTCAGGAACAACTAAGCCCAAAACTCAAAACATTTTCAATTACACGTCCTATCTTTTATGACAACGACCCGAAAGAAAGCAAGTGAAACGTTAATTAACGTTCGTTTAAATCTACATCTTATTAAAATGATTCCTCCATTTTTCCTGAAACCTTGAGACCCGTCCGGTGTGATGGAGTGTATCTTGTAATGGAGACGGCGGCACGTGGCCACTTCTCACGATGACTGTACAGCTGTTTATGAAAGACTAGCCGCGCCGGTGTTACCCGCGTTGGACCTGTTCCCGCGGTAATTTTGGGATAAAATGTATCCCATGTGTTATTCTTATGTATAACCTATATTACTGTAAAGTTTCATCCAAATCCGTTCAGTAGTTTTTTCGTGAAAGAGTAATAAATCCATACATCCTCACAAACTTTCGCATTTATAATATTAGTAGGACAGGTACCGTCAGCAACGTTGACGGGCTTTTGTTAAAGTTATGTTTTATTTAGGAATACTTAAGGTGGTTTGTACAAGCATTCTTAATTTTACTAAGCGCTAGATATATTTAATAAACAAATGACGTTCGTTTTAAATTGTGTCCTATTCGGTTCATTAATAAAATACATTTTTGAATGAACACTTTTTGTTTCTTAAACATATTTAGGTACAGCATAGAGAGCTTGAAGAGCTCTTCTGCAATCCACCCTCGGTGGCACAAAACTGTTTTCAAGTGTCCTTGATGTTGAACAAACATCGAATAAGTTGATTTTAGAAAAAGTTCAATATTTCGCTTACATTGAACCCGTCGCTCGCAATTGGTAAGCAATAAAACCACGAAAAATAATATTGAATATCACACTATAATCCGTTGCTTAAGCTTGTGGGCTGCACTATGACACGCCCTATTCCATTAACCGCTTTACGCTGCAAAAACAAGGTTTAACCAACCTATTTGCAGTTCACTATTGTTGGTAGCAACTCTTAGACAGTCACAATAATTTACTAATGCGGGCCATACATGATCAAGTATGGACTTGATGCGGCGTCCAGTAAACTTGACCGTGTTTGGGTATGGGTGTGCATGATAAGTCTACCTCAGATCAAGTACGCCGTTAAATTTGCAGTGGACTTGATGCGGCGTCCATTAAACTTGACGATGTAAGTAGACTTGTCATGTACATAGCCATACACCATCAAGTGTACAGGACGCCGCATCAAGGCCGGCGCATACTTGATCGTGTATGGGCTATTATATACGTAATATATTCGAGGTTTGATTTCACCAGTATCTTCCAGACACATAAACCATTAATTCGGCCAACAATTAACGCGCCACAAAGCGCAGCGCACAGGTATAGAGACACAATATAAATAGATCGCATTTGATGCGCCGGAGTCTATTTCTGGTCTACATTTAGGTCGGCGGTGCACTCGCGCAGTGATTACAATCACCGATTGTTACCAGCTGCATGTGATCGTTATTTATCGATTTGAGAATACTTATTACATCAATTAAAAGGAAATTCGTGAATTTGAGGAATATAATGTTGATCCCATAGGTAAAAGAATATGGTTGTACTCCTGAAGAAAGTCTGAAAGAACAATCTATAATTCACTTAACAATTAGTAAACGTACTCACACGGGTTTTTTCGCGTTAGAAAGCTAATAAAGCAAGTAATAACGTATATTTTTATTTTCCTACTTTCCGAGGGGATTGCTCCTCTCGTGGTCGCGGGTGAACTCTACAAATTGCGTAATTTAAAAAAGACTATTACTTAAAAATTGTATTCAACAAGAATCATACAGCAATTGTATATTACTTAATTACTTGCCTACATTTAGGGCATAAGGTTTTCACTTTCTTTAGAGTGAATATTTACTTGGCTGTGGAAATAAAATACCAACCAGCTAAAGCATTTCTAAATTAATTAAAGTGAGTTAGTTGATGAAATAAAAACACAACCAGCTCAGTGAGGTGGTCAATGAACTATTTTAACGATGCAACAGCTTCAGTAACGTTTCACCGACTCTATATATTTTAATTAGCATCGTCCCGCGGTTTTACCCGCGTTGTGCCCGTTCCCGTAAGAATTTCGAAATGAAAAATAGCCTATAACCTTCCCGTTGAATGTGGCTATCCATTACTAAAAGGATTATCCAAATCGGATTGATAGTTTCCGAGTTCAAACATACAAAAAAATCTCTTGAAGCTTTATTACTATTGATATAGCTCTTTAAATTGATAATTAACCAGGAACTCCTTACGTATCAGAACATTCGTTGACCAAGATGACATTTTCCTGTGTTTGACATCGGGCTCGCATTGTATTCAAAATACCAATACAATTATGATTCAATTTGTTCCGAAAAATATATCTAAAATATTGAAATGTTTCGGTAAAAATCTTTTTATAATAAGGGGTAGGAAGAAGGATGGGAAGTGGGGGGGGGGGGGCTGCGCGGAACATACGTTAATAAATAATTAGGATATTCGACAAGGCGGCCGTAGCTTTGCATTACAGATTTATATTACAACGGAGAGAAAAAGTTGGGATGATACTTTGTTCAAGTTTGCTGGTTTACACGGCCTGTGGAGGTTTGTATCAAGCTTGTTAGCTTCAGGCGTCGACATTGAGTGAGCTCACGAGCTGGTCGGGGTCCTGCTTTAAGGCAGTATCAAATATATCCCGAGTATGCATACAGCATGGTTTTTAAAATCGCTCAGTGTGTCGTGGATTATAATTAAATAAAAAATAATGCAATAATGATTTTTTTGTAAATACGCTTGCTCGGTCTCATAATTTCAGACTTGCTAATACTGACCGAAGTGAAGTGTTTAAAAAAGGCCATCCTGTAAAATAAATCCTTAATGGATTACACGTCCAGCAAAAAAATAACACGTCGCACCGAACAATCTTCATCTAAAGATTGTAAATGGTTCTACTCGTAATAACAGTTAATAAAATAACAGTTGACCGAGTACCCTAAGGGCTCTTTTAATTAAAGCGTTTTCAGTCGTCCTGCCTCGTACGCACGGACGTTCTTTTATTTGTCATACATAATGAAAAGCCCTAAAACGCCTAACTGTTATGATAACGAGTTCCTCAAACGATTCTTATCTTTCGCAACATGCAGCCCTAAAACAACCCCAACAATTTACAACAACAACAAGCCAACAAGTGACAACAATAAATAACTTAGCCAAAGTAAACAGAATAAAAACATTAGAGTGTGCAAACACTGTTACCGTACGGTAGCCGAGGGGATTATAAAAAAATAACGAAATGCGCGGAGCTCGCGCCCTCGGGGCGAGTCAACGGTTACGTACCCGCTTGTACCCGTTAGTACCCGCTATTCACTCGCTTAATACACCGTAATTAATAGGGCAAGTTGGTGAATGGGTATTTATGTAGAACGTAATGGGCGATGTTGTAAACTTGTATATCTATCGAGATAATGGATATAACTGTGAATGGTTATTGTACAGTATCCGGTCGGTACAGTTACTCGTTACTTGTAGACCTGTGAAGGAGATAGTTGACTGACTTGCTTAGTGTTTGTCGAGCGTTGGCTTTATCATACACTAGCAGCGCCCCGCGGTTTTACCCGCGTTGTGCCCGTTCCCGTGGGAATTTCGGGATTTTTTTTACATAAAAACCTTCCTCTTGAATCACTCTACCTATTACAAAAAACAGCATCAAAATCCGTTGCGTAATTTTAAAGATTTAAGCATACAGACAGACAAACAGTGTGACAGACACGAAAAAGAGACGACTTTATTTTATACTATGTAGTGACTAGCAGCGCCCCGTGGTTTAAACCACGTAGTGCCCGTTTCCGTGGGAATTTCGAAATTACAAATAGCCTTTATATAGCCTTCCCGTTGAATGTGGCTATCCATTACAAAAATAATTATTCAAATCGGTTTGGTAGTTTCTGGAATTAGAGTTTAAACAAACAAACAAAACTCTTCATCTTTATTATATTAGTATAAATTTGTCAAATCCGAACTCTGTAGTATAGTTATTATCACCTGGCGATAATGAACACTCGGGCGCTCTACAAAAATGTCTTTAATAATCAAACATAAGCGACCATTACAAGAAGTTCCGGGTTCGATTCCCGGTGGGGATATCTCACAAATATCTCTTTGTGAGACTTTCCTCAGTTTGGTTAGGGCATTGCAAGCTGAATCACCTGATTGCTCGATAAGATGATAATAAGATGATTCCGTGCTTCGGAGGGCACGTTAAGCCGTCGGTCCCGCGTTACTTTCTACGGATAGTAGTCGTTACTTGAGCCATGTCAGAGGCCTTTGGCGGCTCAATAACTCTGACACCAGGATTGGTCAGGTTGACTATCCACTCGATGAAGAAGAAGAAGACAAGAAGACTAGTCGGATGAGTAACATTAGCAGCCGCGTTTTGTACGCACATGAAGTTCAAGTTATTGTTATTTACTTAACAGTTCAAGTAATTAACGGTCTATTTACTTAATACTCGTACGTAACTGTTAACTTGCGGTTACCCTAGTGTTGTCGTCGCCTCCAATCCCTTAAAATTCGTCACGAACCAAGTTCGGCATAGTTTCCTAGCTTTACGACTTTACCGCAGTCTTGTTGGGACGTTATATAATATCTATTATAATAATTATCGGCCTGTCCCGACTTCAAATAGTTGGTAAATCGATGTTGTTCAGTTTTAGTTCGAAAGCTTTACCCGACTTTGAAAGCTTTCCGCAAGGACTATCTCGAGTCTAGAGTTTAGAACAATTCTTGTGATATGATGGTGACTTTTTGAGTAAAAGCTTACGGTCCGCGAGGGACTATTTGTTAGTCAAAATAAACCCCTTTTGAATTGGATCGAATAACTCTTACAGACGACTAAAAGTCTGCCGTACAAAACCAGGATTTATTTCTTAAGGGCTTGACCTTTCGTATACTAATTTAAAAAAACCGGCCAAGTGCGTATCGGACTAGCGGACGGAGGGTACCGTACTTTTAAAAAACGGAAAAAAAAATCACGTTTCTTGTATGTGGAGCCCCTTGAATATTTGAGGTTGGTATACGAAGATCCGTGATCTAGGACTGATTTACTCTATGACAGAGAGATGGTCATGTGAATATTGTCATATTGTTCTGGTGTACATTTATTATCTAATAAACTTTAGTTATTAAAACGGGCGTATTTATTGATGCCCTAACAGTTTTATTTCTTTTTTAGTATTTGTTGTTATAGCGGCAATAGAAATACATCATCTGTGAAAATTTGAACTGTCTTGCTATCACCGTTCTTGAGATACAGCCTGATGACAGACGGACGGCCGGACGACGGACGGACGGATGGACGAAGTACGGAGCGAAGTCTCAGCAATAGGGGCCCGTTTTTACCCTTTGGGTACGGAACCCTAAAAAAGACTAAGTAAAATTAACTTAATAAACCTCTACTCCTCAATGTCCTGTAGCCATACCATGACCTCTTAGATGGCGTCTCAAGATCCAAGCAGATTAGTTTAGGTTTGCGTTTCAATTCGTACCGTGACCTTATTTAAACAATATCGCACTTGAATCGCCATCGCTTTGAATGAATGAACAAACCATTTTGCTGATCGGCTAATTGCGTCACTTCCTCTAAGAGAAGTTATTAAGGTGCGTTCGAAAACCTCAATAATTAAAATTACGCAAAGTTGCGGTTTTTATGAGAACCTATTTAAAATGATAAGTATTATTTAAAACAAATATTGGTTTGTTTATACACACAATAATTATTTTTACCTAATTTGTAATCATAAAATGTTTCAACTATAAAATATTTATTGCTCCAGAAACCAATGGTATTTTTAATTTTAAACAGACATCCAAAATAATATTAAGATTTAAGTGTTCGGAACGTAACTGAAAGTGGCATTTCATTTTTGGCAAAGATCAAACAATTCATAGAATAAAAAATAGACATAGAATAAAATATAGACATAGATTTAATATAGACATAGATGAAATATATTATAATAGGTATATTTTTAAGCATTTAAATTATTACCTTCATGCTCGTTTGATATAAATTGCGATTGTTAAAGATTTATTTCTACGAGTATTATGGATTAACCAGGAATATAAGTTAAGTCTCAGAATTCTAGAGCCTTGTGCCTTGTCGCTCTCGCTTCATTGGGGAAATTCAGGATAAAACAAAGCATATCCTCCATGTTTATATTGATAGTCATGTTTACCCTCGTAAATACCTACCTACTCGTACATCCCCTGCGCTCAATCCACACTATACAGTACTACAACCCGTCCGCGCTCGTATTTTATTTTGTGTAAGTACATATTAACTTCTCATCATAACTCAGAAAAGAAATGTCCAATTTTAATCAATTCTTTCAGTTGAATATCATTAAGTTATTTGCACAAATGCATTGTTTATAGTAAGGAACAATTAAACATTAATAATTAACTAAAGTACATACGTATTGTTGTTAAAAATATCAACAACGGTTCAATTTATGTTAGAAAAATGTATCTTTTATTGAATTGCTAATTTTGACAGCTGAGACGCTTTACCAAAGCCGCAAAAGACGCTCATGGTACGAAATGAATGAACGAAAACATCTTTAGGGTCCGTTCACACAGACCGGCTCGGAGAGCATCGGCGCGCATTTTTCTTTTCACACAGACCGGATCGTATGCGCTTGGAGTTGGTCGGAGCGGAGCCGCCAACTATTTCACATAGACCGGCTGGAAGCGACCTGAAAGCGGATGCGCTCGGAGCCGGTTGGATGCGCTCGCAGCCGGTCGGAATCGCTCGCAGCCGGTCGGATACGCTCGCAGCCGGTCGGATGCGCTCGCAGCCGGTCGGATGCGCTCGGAGCCGTTCGGATGTGCTCGGAGCCGGATGGGTACACTACAAAGGCAGTACCAGTCTTCCGATCCAGCACGCAATCGGAGCCGATCGGCTGCGCGAGCGAGAAAGAGCACGCAATCGGAGCCGATCGGTTGCGCGAGCGAGAAAGAGCACGCAATCGGAACCGATCGGCTGTGCGAGCGTTAAAGACACTGACCTCTACTATATGGACTGGCTGCAGTCATAATAATTTTGTGCCTATTTGAGTGTCGCCATTTTGGTGCTGTAGGCCACTGTAGGCAGCTACGAATTTCCATGGAACTAAAATTAGTTATGTCATAAGTCGACTATGTACCCATATTTGCTTGCAGTGAACGTCAGAATTAGTTCTCGGGAAACTCGTAGGGGCGCTTCAAATTGCCACACAAAATTAGCTGTCATTTGTATGGTAACAGCCAGTCCATATAGTAGAGGTCAGTGGTTAAAGAGCATGCAATCGGAGCCGATCGGCTGCGCGAGCAAGAAAGAGCACGCAATCGGAACCGATCGGCTGTGCGAGCATTAAAGAGCATGCGATCGGAGCCGGTAAGCTCCTCTTATTATTTCACACCAAGCGCCTTCAAGCATTCTTAATCACAAAAGCAGTGCACATGCAAAAATAAACCTTAATACAAATACTAAAAACTCTGTTTTCAACGTGATAAGAATCTGCTCTCCTCTCCGAGCCGGTCTGTGTGAACGGACCCTTAGTATGACAAATAGCGAATCAGTTTAGGTAATCTGCTAAGCAACTACAATTTGTCACTCATTGATGTCATGGTACGAAAACTGACAGCGAACTAGTTTAGGTCCGCATTTGTATCGCGCTAAGAGGTCACGGTATGGCTCCTGACAAGCCTTTAAGCTTTCAGTCGTGTTCATAAATACAATTTATCTTCTCCGTAATAGGTTAAATTGATAACGATCTTAGCTAATGTTCAATTTGTATGGAAATCTCGCGCTTTGTGTAATGGCGGGTAAAGACGAGACACTCGTTGTATACACCTACCAATGTATAGATCTTGTAACTAAACGTAGCACGTTCACATTACTTACACTACTGCAATAGAATTGTGGTATGTTCTGCGGTCTGTCTCAACATATAAGCGTTCCTGTCGAAGCCTGGTAGACCGGAGAGTGCCTCTAGAGGATAACCAGTTAATGAAGGATAACGTCAGAGGAGTAACACTTCTGTCAATAATGTTTCAACTTTAGGTAAGCAGGTTAAATAAAAATAAATAATACCCGGATCAATTCACACATGGTTAATAGACCCAAACTAAGCTTTAAGCTATACATACACAAATACTTTATAAGAATATATAATTGACACCCAGACGTCGTCGCCAACAATTATGTCTTCACTATTGTTGACTCCGGGTGGGAATCGAACCCGGAACCCCCGACACAGTAAGCGCTCTCACTGCCACTGTGCCAACGGGCTCTTCAAGTTCATACAGTTACATAAAGGTATCGTGTGTAGTGTTGTACCTAAAGTAATTGTACGAAACCTATCCCTTCCGTCTGAAATCCGTTTAGAACTTGTTTAGTAAGACGTCACGATGATCGATGAGACTTGAGGGATGGCCTACCAAGACCGGGGTCTCGGGACAATGCTGAGGACTTCAACCCTTGAACCGACGAAGGTTAACACTAGAAGCTATTGACCTTGATAAACTGTTTTATATATGCAAGATGTTTTACCAGGTTATTGTTGCCAGTGCCACACTTACATTACAGCGTTTGCTTAAACTAACCCTGTTTCGCCGTCTTTCATTAATTCAAACCGTCCGTCGTCTGTGGTCATCTAATTAAGCAGTTGCTGTTGCTTGTCGAATGCCATTGTGTACTGCATTTTTGTACACTGTTGTTTTGTACATTTTGCATGAAGCGAACGATTTAATGTAACTGCACATGAACTGCATAGTTCAAACTTTCCCCACATACCCCTCTTGGTACCTACATACTTTATTATCGCAGTGCTCCTATTTTTAATCATACTTTACATTTTTATCACATTGTTAAGTGTTAACATAATTATTTCAGCGGGCGCCGCGCACGGCCCAACCCTTCCCGCGTTAATAATTCGA
Source organism: Cyclophora albipunctata (assembly GCA_963082685.1). NCBI lineage: Eukaryota > Metazoa > Arthropoda > Insecta > Lepidoptera > Geometridae > Cyclophora > Cyclophora albipunctata. Next base: position 631,509 of record OY720137.1, on the reverse strand, counting down.
TGGATTGTTTTAAAAGCTCAAAGCTCGGTGAGGCGGAGCGCCCACTCGGCCACGCAGCGAGCTTCCGAACTGAACTCGAAATAATTAACACATATTTTTAAAAAGTTGCCTCGAATGAAATGGAATACATAGGTATATAAAACTTTGCTTTCATGTTCTGGGACGTGAGTGTGTTTTGTGTTGAAAGCGACATTAGGGGGGGGGGCTGCGCGGAACACACGTTAATAAATAATTAGGATATTCGACAAGGCGGCCGTAGCTTTACATTACAGATTTATATTACAACGGAGAGAAAAAGTTGGGATGATACTTTGTTCAAGTTTGCTGGTTTACACGGCCTGTGGAGGTTTGTACCAAGCTTGTTGGCTTCAGGCGTCGACATTGAGTGAGCTCATGAGCTGGTCGGGGTCCTGCTTTAAGGCAGTATCAAATATATCCCGAGTATGCATACAGCATGGTTTTTTAAATCGCTCAGTGTGTCGTGGATTATAATTAAATAAAAAATAATGCAATAATGATTTTTTTGTAAATACGCTTGCTCGGTCTCATAGTTTCAGACTTGCTAATACTGACCGAAGTGAAGTGTTTAAAAAAGGCCATCCTGTAAAAAAAATCATTCATAGATTACACGTCCAGCAAAAAATAATAACGCGTCGCACCGAAAAATCTTGAACTAAAGATTTTAAATGGTTCTAATAACAGTTAATAAAATAACAGTTGACCGAGTACCCTAAGGGCTCTTTTAATTAAAGCGTTTTCAGTCGTCCTGCCTCGTACGCACGGGCGTCCTTTTATTTGTCATACAAAATGAAAAGCCCTAAAACGCTTAACAGTTATGATTACGAGTTCCTCAAACGATTCTTATCTTTCGCAACATGCAGCCCTAAAACAAACCCAACAATTTACAACAACAACAAGTCAACAAGTGACAACAATAAATAACTTAGCCAAAGTAAACAGAATAAAAACATTAGAGTGTGCAAACACTTTTACCGTACGGTAGCCGAGGGGATTATAAAAAAATGACGAAATGCGCGGAGCTCGCGCCCTCGGGGCGAGTCAACGGTTACGTACCCGCTTGTACCCGTTAGTACCCGCTATTCACTCGCTTAATACACCGTAATTAATAGGGAAAATTGGTGAATGGGTATTTAGGTAGAACGTAATGGGCGATGTTGTAAACTTGTATATCTATCGAGATAATGGATATAACTGTAAAAGGTTATTGTACAGTATCCGGTCGGTACAGTTACTCGTTACTTGTAGACCTGTGAAGGAGATAGTTGACTGACTTGCTTAGTGTTTGTCGAGCGTTGGCTTTATCATACACTAGCAGCGCCCCGCGGTTTTACCCGCGTTGTGCCCGTTCCCGTGGGAATTTCGGGATTTTTTTTACATAAAAACCTTCCTCTTGAATCACTCTACCTATTACAAAAAACAGCATCAAAATCCGTTGCGTAATTTTAAAGATTTAAGCATACAGACAAACAGACAAACAGACACGAAACAGACACGACTTTATTTTATACTATGTAGTGACTAGCAGCGCCCCGTGGTTTAAACCACGTAGTGCCCGTTTCCGTGGGAATTTCGAAATTACAAATAGCCTTTATATAGCCTTCCCGTTGAATGTGGCTATCCATTACAAAAATAATTATTCAAATCGGTTTGGTAGTTTCTGGAATTAGAGTTTAAACAAACAAACAAAACTCTTCATCTTTATTATCTTTTATATAAAATTCTCGTGTCACAGTGTTCGTTCGCGTACTCCTCCGAAACGGCTCGACCGATTCTCATGAAATTTTGTGAGCATATTGAGTAGGTCTGAGAATCGGCCAACATCTATTTTTCATCCCGAAATTCCCGCGGGAACGGGTACAAAACGGGTGAAACCGCGGGGCGCAGCTAGTATTAGTATAAATTTGTCAAATCCGAACTCTGTAGTATAGTTATTATCACCTGGCGATAATGAACACTCGGGCGCTCTACAAAAATGTCTTTAATAATCAAACATAAGCGACCATTACAAGAAGTTCCGGGTTCGATTCCCGGTGGGGATATCTCACAAATATCTCTTTGTGAGACTTTCCTCAGTTTGCAGCAGCATTGCAAGCTGAATCACCTGATTGCTCGATAAGTTGATAATAAGATGATTCCGTGCTTCGGAGGGCACGTTAAGCCGTCGGTCCCGCGTTACTTTCTACGGATAGTAGTCGTTACTTGAGCCATCTCAGAGGATAACTCTGACACCAGGATTGGTCAGGTTGACTATCCACTCGATGAAGAAGAAGAAGACAAGAAGACTAGTCAGATGAGTAACATTAGCAGCCGCGTTTTGTACGCACATAAAGTTCAAGTTATTGTTATTTACTTAACAGTTTAAGTAATTAACGGTCTATTTACTTAATACTCGTACGTAACTGTTAACTTGCGGTTACCCTAGTGTTGTCGTCGCCTCCAATCCCTTAAAATTCGTCACGAACCAAGTTCGGCATAGTTTCCTAGCTTTACGACTTTACCGCAGTCTTGTTGGGACGTTATATAATATCTATTATAATAATTATCGGCCTGTCCCGACTTCAAATAGTTGGTAAATCGATGTTGTTCAGTTTTAGTTCGAAAGCTTTACCCGACTTTGAAAGCTTTCCGCAAGGACTATCTCGAGTCTAGAGTTTAGAACAATTCTTGTGATATGATGGTGACTTTTTGAGTAAAAGCTTACAGTCCGCGAGGGACTATTTGTTAGTCAAACTAAACCCCTTTTGAATTGGATCGAATAACTCTTACAGGAGACTACAAGTCTGCCGTACAAAACCAGGAGGGCTTTGACCTTTCGTAGACTAATTTAAAAAAACCGGCCAAGTGCGTATCGGACTAGCGGACGGAGGGTACCGTACTTTAAAAAACGGAAAAAATCACGTTTGTTGTATGTGGAGCCCCTTGAATATTTGTTTTATTTCTTTTTTAGTATTTGTTGTTTAACGGCAATAGAAACATCTGTGAAAATTTGAACTGTCTTGCTATCACCGTTCTTGAGATACAGCCTGGTGACAGACGGACGGCCGGACGACGGACGGACGGACGGACGGATGGACGAAGTACGGAGCGAAGTCTCAGCAATAGGGGCCCGTTTTTACCCTTTGGGTACGGAACCCTAAAAAAGACTAAGTAAAATAACTTAATAAAATCTCTACTCCTCAATGTCCTGACAAGCCTTTAATCTTTCAGTCGTGTTCATAAATACAACTTATCTTCTCCGTAATAGGTTAAATTGATAACGATCTTAGCTAATGTTCAATTTGTATGGAAATCTCGCGCTTTGTGTAATGGCGGGTAAAGACGAGACACTCGTTGTATACACCTACCAATGTATAGATCTTGTAACTAAACGTAGCACGTTCACATTACTTACACTACTGCAATATAATTGTGGTATGTTCTGCGGTCTGTCTCAACATATAAGCGTTCCTGTCGAAGCCTGGTAGACCGGAGTGTGCCTCTAGAGGATAACCAGTTAATGAAGGATAACGTCAGAGGAGTAACACTTTCCGAAAATACTTTCTTTTAATGTGTTTTTGGTGCCCCTAAAACCTACAAGACACTCCGACCTCACTGCGCCCCTGCGTATGCACTGTCAATAATGTTTCAACGTTAGGTAAGCAGGTTAAATAAAAATAAATATACCCGGACCAATTCACACATGGTTAATAGACCCAAACTTGTATTATAGAATCTAACTGATACTACTACATATACATACACAAATACTTAATAAGAATATATAATTGACACCTAGACGTCATCCCAACAATTAGGTCTTCACTATTGTTGACTACGGGCAGGAATTGAACCCGGAACCCCCGACACAGTAAGTGCTCTCACTGCCACTGTGCAAACGGGCTCTTCAAGTCCATATAGATCTATACTAATATTATAAAGAGGCAAAATTTGTAAGTTTGTTTGTTTGTTTCTTTGGTTTTTTGTTTGTAAGTTCGAGGTAATCTCGGGAATGATCAGTCCGATTTGAATAATTCTTTTTGTAATAGATAGCCATATTCAACGGGAAGTTTATAGGCTATTTTTCATCCCGAAATTCCCACGAGAACAGGCACAATGCGGGTAAAACCGCGGGACGCTGCGCTGCTAGTAGTTACTTAAAGGTATTGTGTGTAGTGTACCTAAAGTACATAATTGTACGAAACCTATCCTTTCCGTCTGAAATCCGTTTAGAACTTGTTTGGTGAGAGACGTCACGATGATCGATGAGATTTGAGGGATGGCCTACCAAGACCGGGGTCTCGGGACAATGCTGAGGACTTCAACCCTTGAACCGACGAAGGTTAACACTAGAAGCTATTGACCTTGATAAACTGTTTTATATATGCAAGATGTTTTACCAGGTTATTGTTGCCAGTGCCACACTTACATTACAGCGTTTGCTTAAACTAACCCTTGTTTCGCCGTCTTTCATTAATTCTAACCGTCCGTCGTCTGTGGTCATCTAATTAAGCAGTTGCTGTTGCTTGTCGAATGCCATTGTGTACTGCATTTTTGTACACTGTTGTTTTGTACATTTTGCATGAAGCGAACGATTTAATGTAACTGCACATGAACTGCATAGTTCAAACTTTCCCCACATACCCCTCTTGGTACCTACATACTTTATTATCGCAGTGCTCCTATTTTTAATCATACTTTACATTTTTATCACATTGTTAAGTGTTAACATATTTCAGCGGGCGCCGCGCACGGCCCAACCCTTCCCGCGTTAATAATTCGATGGATTGTTTTAAAAGCTCAAAGCTCGGTGAGGCGGAGCGCCCACTCGGCCGCGCAGCGAGCTTCCGAACTAAACTCGAAATAATTAACACTTATTTTTAAAAAGTTGCCTCATGAATACATATATAAAACTTTGCTTTCATGTTCTGGGACGTGAGTGTGTTTTGTGTTGAAAGCGACATTTTTTCGTATTACCTTTTTAATGGTGATGAAAAAGTACAATCAGGTACATTATTTTATGTTTGTTTGGGTAAATAGTTCCTGTAAATAAAGCATTGGATTTTTCCACCATTTTATTTAAAATGAAATATTAAAATTGTTACTTAGGGAAAAGTACTACTTTTCCTTAAAGTAAAAATTTTCAGACTTTATAATTTAGTCGTAAAGAAAAGTATTGGTCGGTAATGTCCCAAACTTGGCTGAGCAAATACCTATCATCTAACTAAAGATATCCAATACACTAGGAAGATTAGGTCCAGTACATTAAAACCAACATAATTGATCAATACACCGTCTTAACCGTGCCGTCAAAACTCAACAACTACAAAGTTATATTAATCGCCAGTAAAATAATAAAACCTATTTTTACACTAACTGCGTTCTCGTTATTGAGTTATTGTAAATAATTTAAAGTTTCACAATACGCGTGCTCCCTAGGGCTGTAACACATTGACCCAGCGGCCTACATACAAACACATAGTACCGGAAGGGTACGACTAGTACCGGTGTGGAAAATAGGGCTGTGTTTTTTTAAATAGGGCTATGTGTTATGGTACGTGGCAGTTATGTTTTTACACACTATAAGGACTATTGCACATTGCAGTCCAGTCCTGAGATTGACATGTTCGAGAGTGGCTAGATTTTACACTTGTCAGTGAATTTTTAGTCTATCATATAGATATCTCTGTGAAAAACAAAAATGTATGTTTGAGGTTCTAAACAAGGCAAAAAACGACAGTCTAAAACCTGTCTGGAGTCTGGTAACGATGCAGTATCGGTCACAAGGGTATACCTAATACCGGTGTAAAAATACCGGTATTCACTACATCGTTATTACCCAACCCCGGGTATTGGTGACCGGTATTAAATGGTAATGAATACATAGACCTTTCTTTGAATAGGGATCAAAGGGTATTTGTCTACTAATAACGTAAAGGTTTGATTCGGCAGGGGTTATCCTCGGTTTTATATTAATGTCAACAGCGGTACGTACCTGGGTATTGATTTAATCTTGAGGATAAAAATACTCGTTTGAAAGCTTAAGATACTTTCCATACGGAATAATGGTCAATGTGTCTCTATCTATGGTATGCTGCGGTAGGTGTGGTTAACGGATACCGCTTTCGTTATGTTACTTTACTATATTTGATATTATTGATGAACACCGCACGTAGCATAGCTCTGTAAGTTAATATACCCGAATATATGCATTATACTAATGTAAAGTATTATAGCCTATAATATCCCACTGCTGGGCAAAGAAATCTCACCGAAGATATCAGTACAGTGAGAAAGATACTAATGTAGATTGGAAAAATATTAGGGTATGTGGAATTTACTGTAGGTAAGTGTTGTAGGTATGAGTAATGCCGTGCCACCATACAAATCAAACTGGAAACACCTAATTATTTGACAGCTGTCATTCACCGAATGCAGCTGACTACTGTTTTAACACTCTAGCTGTCATCGCATGTCGGATAAAGCGTATGACCTACTGTTATTGCGCTTATAAAACTTTCGAGCGGTATAACTAATTACTACTTTATAAATAAAAAAATAATGTTTTTGTTCGAGTAAGGGTGCGTCTTTATAGAAGCGAAACGGAACTGTGCGGAGGTCGATTGACGAATCAGAACGCAATACGAAAAGATTTTGACAATATCAATTGTTATGATTGGTCGCTTGAGCTACGCATCTTCTCCGCTTTAAGGGAAACTCATCGATAGGTGTATAAGAAGAAACTATATCCCTAATACCCATAGAATCTTCAAAGCGATACGTCATCGAGGAGTTGAAACTGAAGATGTACAGTGAGCTGTGAGCCGAGCCCCGAGAGGCTCAGTTATCAATCATATGTATCGGGTCGTTGAGCACGCCGCCCGCTGGGGACACACGGGCCGGTATCACACCAGTACTTATCACTTTTTTAAGCGTAAAATAAATTTCAGACTTGCTTATTATCACAAGTATTGCCGTTACAACCGATTTCTTTTAAATCAGTTTAAGAGTGGTTACAAAATGGATTCGTATGATAACTAACTAGGTACCTTTTTTGAAATCGGTTTAAAATGATATCGAAATAGAATAGTAGAGAATTGTGTGAGTATTCTTTTTCTTTTATTTGGGGAAAGAATTTTCCAATCCGGATTAGAAACGACGGAGATATGGAATAACAAAAATTAAAAAAAACTTTCTATTAAAACAAATGTAACGTTATCACATAAAGCCTAATTGAAAGTAACAATAAAAACAGTAAACTATTTCATAAAGTGTAAAACCTCATTTCAATGTAAAACTCACATTAAGTCGAGTGCTACAAACACCATTTCAACGAAAAATTCATTGAAATAACTTCATGAAATGCCTCTGTCGTGTGTCGCGTGGTAGTGAATGAATTTGTAAATGTGTGTGGGTAATGTAAGTGTAGTTTTAACGTCGAAAATTAAAAAAGGTATCATAAGTTTTAACTATGAAGGTTTTAAACTATCTTTGGTACTCTAGAGGATCTACATGGTCTAATAGAGGACTTAGGGTGGTCTTCAAACTCTGACGTCAGTTAATGCGAAGTGTTTTCTCTAAAATAATCCCCAAACACCTTTTATTTTAATGGGCACTTAATCTCATATTAAGTGGTACGACTTTTCAAAAAAGTTTTCAAAGTAGCCGTACCGGTAGTGATACCCGCCCGTATGTTTCTTGACCCGGTTGTTGCGAACGGTACGTATCGGTGTGAATGCTTTATTGCACTTTTTATGCAAACGGTGACGGATGAGTGACGTCACAACACACGAGCGAGTTGTTGATGGTGTACGAGGTATCTGTTCGGTTTAATTTTATTTTATTTCAATTCAATTGTGAAAGGATGAAACTTTGAATACGAATTGTTTGATTATTATACGTTATGAAGCTGTGTTCGACTAACCATGTGAAGTGTTAATGTTACTTCATTTCATTAACTTGGCTTTTATACGCTTATTTTTTTGTATTTTTAACCCTTGATGCACAAAAATAGTTGTAAATTTCATGTTTGTGTGTAATCGATACGAATATTTTGTTGTAATCATCAATAGCTATAGGTGTACGATGTCATTCTTAAGTTATCTCTATCAAAGTAACATTACTGCAATAAAACATGTTTAAAAAAATATTAAATGGAAATTATAAATATTTATTTGACTTCCTAAGAATGTATGCAGAAAATAAAGAAGTGATTAAAATTATGGAAAAACAGACAGACATTGTCAGACCGCAACTCCGACCGTTAAATTTGCTTTTTTTATAATTGACCGACGCGACGCGCCCTCGCTCGCTATACTCACTCAAGATTTCCCGTTAGGAAAACAGGATAAGACACGGTTTCTACGCTTTGTAAGTTTATTATAATAGATTGTTGAAAGATTGTTTAAATCAGATAGCTTGGACGATATTTTTGCTTTGGACAATATTGATATATTACATTGTAAGGTTTTTTGTAGGGTTCCGTGGTCTGTAAAGAAACTCAATAGTTTCGCCATGTTTAAGTAAGTGTAAGGGTTCGTTCAGAGGAACCTAGTAGGAGTTTTGATCGCGTTAAAAAACAGTAAGGTGGCACAGTGGCATTTCTATCTGGGCACTACCGTGTTTCGGAGGGCACGTTAAGCAGTCGGTCCCGGTTGTTTCACTCGTTACGTTAGTTAGATGTCGGAGTCCTTCGGCGGTCTAAAAACTCCGACACCAGGGTTGGCCACTAACCTTCACGAACTTATGAACAAAGCACTCAAGAGAGTAATGTGTTGAATCAATGTTTACAGGATTCTTTCTGCGTTTTATTTGTGTTTAGTCTGTCATTATGTCTGCCTGTTTATACGTTTACAGACTACTCTTGTTTTTATCTCGCAATCAGAATTTATTCCTTTGAGTCAAGTATTTATAAAAGTTTCATGGGGACTGTGGCCTCCGGGGACGCCAGTTCGGCTGTCTGCGGGGGACTATTTGTCCGTCGCTTTAGACCTCTTATATGCAGTGTGCAATTATAAGAATAAAGTTAAACATAGTTTTCAAGTAACGTTGTTTTCAACGTTGGAATTTCTGAACACTGAAGAACTTACTTATGTGAGAGAGAGTATTATCCGATCTGCGCTACACAAGAAGTGTAATGCGTTTTACTATAAAGTCTAAAATTAGATGTCTTTGTGTAAACTTCCATAGCATTAGTATGGAACAGAGGTACCTTAGTAACCTATTTTACAAACCCTTTGTCCAGTTTATAGGGTTCCGTATACAAAGGGCGCCAACGCCTATTATTAGGAGTTTAGTAGAGGTGCCGAAAACGAAGACTCTGTCCGTCTGTTTGACTAATGGATGTCTTTTAAAGGGTCAGGGGTCAATAGTAGAGAATAGTTGCTTTGTACATTTTAAAGCGGATAAGTAACTGATATCTTCAGTGAGAGTCTTTGCCCAGCTGTGGGACTTTACAGGCTTTAATTTTCTTATAGTAGTACGTATAAGGACTCGGTCAAACTCGTGAGAACTTTTGGGATAAAAGTATCCCAATACGGAATGTATTACTCTCGAATGTAGCATTTGTTATTAAAATTTCTTAAATTTATTATCTTTGACTGGTAATTCCAGTGGTTAGGACATTTAAACAAAGTCTTCGGTTTTACTATATAAATAGATAGTGAAGGGAAATGATAATTTGAATTGAATGAACGACAAACTAATAGGTATGAATGTCAGTTGATGGTGTGATATCAGTTGTTAATCCATTCCCTCCCGATGCTGTTCAACATCGATATCGTTAAGGGACATCCACACTAATATTATAAAGTTTAAGAGTTTGTTATTCACGTCTGGAACGACCAGTAAGATTTTTTTTGTTACAAGTTATTATCATCATTACATAGTATAAAACAAAGTCGCGTCTGTTTGTCGTTTGTCTGTTTGTCTGTATGCTTAAATCTTTAAAATTACGCAACGGATTTTGATGCGGTTTTTTGTTATAAGTAGAGTGATTCAAGAGGAAGGTTTTTATGCAAAAAAATTCCCGAAATTCCCACGGGAACGGGCACAACGCGGGTAAAACCGCGGGGCGCTGCTAGTATTATCTATAATATAAAAATGAATCGCAAAATGTGTAGGTAAGCGCATAACTTCAGAACGACTGCACCAAATTGGATGATTCTTTTTTTAATGTGTTCCTTATTGTCAGGACAAGGTTTTTATATAGGAAAAATAAGGAATAAAATTCTCAAAATTCCCACGGGAACGGGGGCGCTGCGGTGAAACCGCGGGGCACAGCTAGTCTATAATATAAAAATGAATCGCTGAATGTGTTGCTAAGGGCAAATCTCGAGAGCAGCTGAACCGATGTCACCACCGATGTCCATACTTGAAGTACGAGGATGGTTTTCACGGAAAATAAAATATAAATCTCGAAATTCCCACGGGAACGGGGGCGCTGCGGGTGAAACCGCGGGGCACAGCTAGTAGTATATAAATTGTTGTATGTTATAACCACATTCAATAAGAAGGTTACAGGCTACTTTTAATCGAACAATTTCCATGAAAACGGGACAGCGCGGGCAAATCCGCGGCGCGCGGCTAGTACTTTCCTACACTATCTGGCAGTCTCCCCCTCCCTATTTTACAGTGGAAGGCTTAACTAATTGCAAAGAGTTATTTTTTCGGAACGTAAAATAAAGCATATCTTGCGAGCCACGACTCAGACTACAGTTGGCCCGCCGCCATACAAACGCTATAACTTAAATATTTTATTATTATAAAAAACTAGAGCTGCCCCCCGGGTGGGGGCGGATTTTCCTCTCGAGAAGAGATACAAGTTGGTCGAACTTAATTACTTACTATTAACTTACTTTATAGTAAGTTATTCAGTAAGTAAGTAATTACTTGCTATTAAGTTAAGTTGGAGTAGGTTGGTGGCCAACCCTCTGGTGTCCGAGTGTTTAGTTAGACCGCCTGTAAGCCTACGAGATACAAGTAATACAGCGTAATATGGTTGTTTTGTGATACTCAATTAAGCCTGGCCGCATACGTGCGGAATCCGAATTCGTTTTCCGAATTCGTTTTCCGTATGCGGAATTCCGTGGACCTAGCGCAGACGTTCGTTTTTTTGCATTAGGATTTGTAAACTGCCAGTACGTTCAGTGGGGAATTGGTTTGATTTGTTTTTAATTCCGCACGGAAATTTCCGAATGTGTGCGCCGGCACAAACAAAACGTATTCGTTTTCCGCATTCGTTTTCCGCATGCGGAATTCCGTGGAACTAGCGCAGACGTTCGTTTTTTTGCATTAGGAATTGTAAACTGCCAGTATTAAAGAAAAGAGGTTTATATGTTTATGAAAAGAGGTTCGTTTACATCGCAAACTATTGGAGGGAAAGAGAATAAAAGGGCGGGAATCTTGATTGAACTCTAGAAGGCCACGGACGTGGGAGAAAAAGGGGAATAAAAAGAAAAAGGATTGTAAGGATTCAAGTGTAAGTTCATAATAAGGTAATTATAACGATATGAAGTTTATATATCTTTATGTTAAATTCAAAGGAATGTCTATTATGTTCATTACTAAAAGGTGTGTGTAAATATATTATGTTTTAAAGTATACAGTGGTTTTATATATTCAATTACCCATGGAATAGAATAGAAGTAACCTCATTCGGTTACAATATGTCCGATGCGCTCGGTGCGGGCGCGATACTGAATAGAAATTTCCGAATGTGTGCGCCGGCACAAACAAAATGTATGCAAGTGCTGCGTTCCGCATGACGTCATTAGGTTTTTTCGAGTAGGTTTCTCCGAACGCGCCGGCTTGCAAACGAAACGTACGTGCGGAACTTATTCCGTTCGAAAAAAAAACGAACGTGTGCGTCAAATAATGTATTTTCTACTGATTCCATGCATTCAGATGTCCGAATGCGGAAAACGAATGCGGAAAACGAATTCGGATTCCGCACGTATGCGGCCAGGCTAACGCGCCGGCTTGCAAACGAAACGTACGTGCGGAACTTATTCCGTTCGAAAAAAAAACGAACGTGTGCGTCAAATAATGTATTTTCTACTGATTCCATGCATTCAGATGTCCGAATGCGGAAAACGAATGCGGAAAACGAATTCGGATTCCGCACGTATGCGGCCAGGCTAATACTGATGCGCCTCGGTGAAACGAGTGACGGTGACTACCGATTTATAAAGAGGGAACACAAAATTAAAGTGTTTTTTATTTTATAAAATAGTGGCATATCGCCGCCGCCACAGCTTGCACCGTGGCATCCCCATTAAAGAGGATGAAACTTAAAAAAACATTGTATGAGTTATATTTACTTTGTATCTTTAATGAATCGCAATATCTATGTTAAACAAATTACATTAATACTGTAAACATATTGTTATTCTATCTTGCTTGTTTGAGGAAAAATTAACTGAAATATTTTATTATATTTTTGATGGTTCGGCTTAGCAATTAGCGATCCTTTGGGAATAAATTAATTCATCATTCCGAAGGTTGTCGCTTGAAATTTAGTTATTTTAAGGAAACACAGCGACTTTCCATTGGTTTAATACAATCTTTAATTATACTTTAATCAATATTATACTCATTGGATAACAAATTAAGAAAATCTTCGCAGCCGGACCAATTTGATTCGTTGGCAAAAAATATCGATTGTAATAAAATAAATAAAATTGTAATAACTTACACAGGGTCTCCCAGATGCTGTGTACAGTCAATCAGATACACAACACACAAACACACACACATATACACACAAAACATTTACAATTCAGTTCACATGTAACGCTATTATCTTCCATAGCTTTGGGGCCAGCCTCCCGACATTACTCTGACGCACGCCGTCTCTTGAACCTGAACAACACCCTCATATTTGTTGCCACACGATATTATTACTAACAATTAGTATTTTATTTATTTTTTATTGTTAATTTGATTATTTTCCGTCGTGTAGAGGTTTTAGTGCGGTGGAGATTTGGGCGTAATGGTAGGGCGGCGCGCGCAGTGGGCGGCGGGCTTCAGGGCGGTGCGCGGCGGGCGGCAGAGCGCGGCAACTTCACGCCGCCGCTGACCCCGTTTCGACGGGCCAATGAATTATTTTCGATATAGCAACGCATCGGTTTAATGCATGTACTTTTTATTGTGAATGCGTTTCGAATAATACATTTTAAATGAACGATTTCACACTCTAATAAAAAGGGGTAAAGTTTATTTTTGTTGTTCAGTTTTATGAGCTTAAACGGGCGATGAATGTACAAGACGAATGATTTTAATATCCCATCCTTTGTGACCTACTTTTGTTATCTTTCGAGCTTCGTTTTACATTAATTATTTTTATGTTTACGAAAGAAATGCGCTTACATGAAATGTATTTTACGATGCTTACGAAAAAATAATTGAATTCATTATGTCATTACGTCAATTTGAGAGATTGCCACAGACCTTTAAAATTTTGCGTCACACATGTTACACACAATTTTTAGCTCGCGAGCTCTCGTTTCATTAAACTTGCCGGCGCGCAGCTTGTAAACTCGCTCATTCTAAGGGTGCGTCCACATCTGGCGAATGCGCCGCGAATGTGCAGCTCGCCAGCCATGTGCGAGCTGCCCGCAAGCCGCGCGCGTGCAGTCACGGCAATGGTTTGGTGCGCCTCTTTAGTGCAACTCATGCAAGGCTCGTAAAAGGCGCGCGCCCAGCGCGCGCGCGGCCCGCGATCTGCGCGCGCTCAATTATCGCGCTTACAATTGCGCTTATTGGCTCAGTACTTTAGGCAGACGCGAGCCGCTAGCGCGCCGCCCGCGCGCCGCCCGCGCGCTGATCGCATACGGCGCTTAGGTTGCGAGCGAACTGCGCGCGAGCGGCGCAAGAGCGGCGCACGAACAAAAATGCACGCGCGCAGCTCGCGGGCAGCTCACAAACGGTTCGCGACCTGCGCATTCGCGGCATATTCGTCAGATGTGGACGCACCCTATGGATGACAGGACAATATCATGACGTTATGAAATAAATGAAATGAGTTTCTTAGTAACATTAAAATAGCTACTGATTTTAGTATCTAAAGTTAAGTTAAACAATTTTGAAATAACTACAATAATTTGGAACTCAGTTACCCCTAAGCTTGTAATCGAGTTGACCGTATTACCCGGAGGCGATGCAACGCATGATCCGGCCCGGCGCCGGTGAGCCGGTTACAAACTTAATTTTATCGTTAACCGGTTTCCGTTCCAATATTTCAATCACTATTACTGATGTTTTTGATTTGGCTGCCCATGAAGCACAAATTTATCAGAGTTTTAGAACCAAAAAAGACCTCTCACACAGTCATACTATAAGATATTAATAACTATTTATATCCAATTTCTCCTTTCTCAATTGAATCGGCTATGAACCCGCGACCCCCTATTATACCGGTAGTCATTTGCCCACAATACCAACACGCCAAGTTAAATAATTAAACAGTAAACGTAGTTCGCATCTCCCAAAGGTCTCGTAGCAGGAGCAAATCGCTACGGACTGCGGCTACGACTACGCCGTAGCTTGGCACTGTAACACTGTAGTCGGATATGCTACGACGTAGTAATGTGCTACAGATTGAAAAATGTTTTGTATTTTTAGCGTATTTTATTTTCTTTCTATATTTTTTTAGTATGTATAAAGTATACTCCCTACATTTGAGTTTCAAACTACATTAGCTTTATACCAAATCAACTGCGCGGATGAAACCACAAAGCAGAGCTACTTAAAATGTCCTCATTAAAAGCTCGTACATGCGTTAAGAGCCTTTTATTATCAGTGTAATTCATACGTTGAATAAAACGCGGTGAATCTACTTATCTGTGTACAGGGAAGTAATGAGGAAGTATGGGATCTTCAAAGAACATTCACATAGCTTGTGGCCGCTCTCGAGGTAAATTCTAATGAAAATTAGTTGGTAGAGTGTCTAATGCTATTATCTATTCATTGTTTCCTGTTTCTGTCATCTTGTAGAGTATAAGTTATTCAGTGATGTAATCAAGGGTGGTGCAATCTATTTGAAGAGCTGCGTAGGAAAATTGGTTTGCCTAAAAAGCATACAAAATATTTTTACTATTATGTTGTGGGCGTATACAAATCTTCTTTATAAAATTGGCATTTAGATGATATAGCTCTTAAGATTTAAAGTATAATTTATAGTAAGTACTAATTAACCATAATGCAATTGTGTATTTTTATGATTGATCTTTCTTCCACTTTTGAAATAAACGGTTTTAAAAAGAACATCACATCGTGGGTACTTCCCTAAGTACCTCCCTGTGTTGTCATCAATCGACCTCGCCGGACGGGTACAGTCGCCGACAGCCGCTATATCGCGCGCTGAACAGATATGAGGCCATGTATTACGACTTTCAGTACATAAGGTGGGTACACTGCGGCTGAAAGCGTGGGAAACAGCTAGTAATTTAAATATTATATTTAAAAAGTAAGAAAGTATTAGCTCGGAATGTACCGCAGCTGGGTAAAGGCCCTTCATCTCACTGAAGGTATAGGAACAGTGAGGAGGATTAGGCGTAATCACCACGCTTGCCTACTGCGGGTTGGTGATCTCGAACCCGAGCTAAATTTTGGACCCACCATTGGACACAAGATAAGAGACACCCCCCCCCCCCCCCCTAGTAACGTCCTTTTTCCTTTCTACCCATCAACTTGACAACATGTTGACTACCCTACCCACCTAAACTGCTAAACCTAAACCGGTATTGCTTCAGTCTTTTTAAAACTTTCGCAATTTTTAGACATTATTTACGTATAACTTAGGATTTTTTAGCGGCACAGAAGGTTGTTTTAAACTTACTAAAACTACCTTCTGTGCCGCGAAAAAACCCGTAGGAATACGGCATTGCTTCACCTGTGTTTCTATGCAGTGAAAATTACCAAGGCAAATGGCAAAGCATTACTAGTATAAAGATACGAGTACCAACATACATAGTGATACATTTCAACACTTTGCCACCGCTACATTAGCGCCCCACCCCACATGATAACGTCACCTGTCTCAGAAAGGGAACTTTTGTACGCGCCTGTACCCCGCGCGTGCTCTGATAACGACTGTACCGTCGCGTGTATATTGTGCGCCGTTTCCTCCGCTTTTGTATGTTTGTTTGTGTGTATGTGTGATGGACTGACAAAGGAGCTTGGGAGACAAAGTTTCAATGTAGGGTATTGGAGCTTTTGATTTCGATGTCGGTCAAAATTATACAGTTTTGATGTATTGTCGTTGCAAAATAATGAGGGTTTGATTTTGGACATCAAACAGATGTCTCATGTCATGTACCTGCTATCAAAATTGGTTCTTTAACAATGAATACGTGATTATTACCTTCAGTAGTCAACTTCATATCTACAGTAATTTATTAAATATTTAGTAATCTACACTGATACTACTACTCTATTAAACAAAAAACATTGCACATTCTTAAATACTAATAGATAGGTGAGAGAAGGAATTCTTTCTTTATATCTTTTATGTCATTCGATAACACGTAGCACGGTTGGGAATAAAAGTATGAGTAAACACGGAGGACAGCTAGAAATAATAAGACCGGTAATTTTTTTTCTGACCGTGCGCTCGCGTTGACGCGGTCATTAAAAAATGGTGAATTGATTTATCCCGACCACCCACGGAGTCGTAACTCATTACATAAAATAAAATTCGTTGGATTGTCATAAAAACTATTAATTTTCTTCTTTATGAAGACTTTTACTATATTTCAAATTATATATGACGTGTCTTTGCAGAAGAAAAAATATAATTTGTGAATATTTGACTAGAAATGTGGACAGATTTGCGCGACCGAATTGTTGTGGGTCAACTAATAGTTGGTCACTGTCGTGTACTGTTGCATTCCCAATGATATTAATATACCATTAACTCTGAGAATGCAGTACCTATGATATTAAAAGTTATAATACTACAAATGCGAAAGTTTGTGAGGATGGATGTACGAGTATGTTTGTTACTCTTTCACGCAAAACTATAGAACAGATTTAGGTGAAGCTTTACAGTAATATAGATTATATATCAGAATAACATTTGGCATACATTTTATCCCGAACTTCCCACGGTAACGGGGACAATGCAGGTAACACTGCGGTTAGTAAAAGTTATAAATATTTGTTTTCTTCTTCTTCATCGAGTGGATGGTCCTGACCAATCCTGGTGTCAGAGTTATTGAGCCGCCAAAGGCCTCTGACGTGGCTCATGTAACGACTACTATCTGTAGAAAGTAACCGGGACCGAGGGCTTAACGTGCCCTCCGAAGCACGGAATCATCTTACTTTTCGGGCAATCAGGTGATTCAGCCTGCAATGCCCTAACCAAACTGAGGACAGTCTCACAAAGTGATTTTTGTGAGGTATCCCCACCGGGAATCGAACCCGGAACCTCCGGGTCGTGAGCCTGGTGCTCAAACCACAAGACCACGGAGGCAATATTTGTTATATTACATTACATCGTCAGTATAGCGACACTCACACAGAAACTGTCACGTTCAATAAATATCATTTCTCGATGTAAAAATCAAATGCTATTCAGATAGAATCCAGTTTATAAACGAATCAAGTTACTTGATATTAACAAAACCAATTATAATTCGCACAATATCCTACGAAAATTGTTAATTTCCTATTTTCAAAGGAATCGCTAAACTGAAATTAAAACTGTTGATTTCTTTTGATCTGTGATTGGCGACATCCGGTGTAATTCTGTGTAATGAAAATATTGTATTTTTAGTTCACATCTTTTGGAATTCAGCCGTGACACCTAGATGTTGCAAATACTGCGAAATACATTGTTTTTTTTGAGAAAGGCTTTACAGCTAGCTACTTAAAGGCATGCTACTATATCGAGGATTTTTAATTATTTGCTGTTATGTATAATTCATTGCAGGTACCGAGAATTTAATCCGACGAAAGAACATATTTTTGGGTTTCCTGTTACCTCCGACGGGATTAATTAAACAAAGCAATCCAATCCATCTGTAATATAAAAATGAATCGCTGAATGTGTTGCTAAGCGCAAATTTCGAGAGCAGCTGAACCGATTTCACTAATATTTTTAAATAACATTCCTTGAAGTACCAGGATGGTTCTTACGGAGAGAAAAAATTAAAAATTGCCTGAAATGTTAAAAAAATCCCGAAATTCCCACGGGAACGGGAGCGCTGCGGGTGAAACAGCTATTTTTTAATATAATTTAACGTTTTCTCTTTAAAAATCTGATACCAATAAAGTTTATTTTCGACCTACTATTCGTATTTTTACGATTCGCACATTTTAAAAATGTTCTTTCATTTCTCGGGTAAACGTACCTAATTAGCAGCCACAGTCATTCACCAACGTCAAGAAAGAGTAATAAATTAAGGAACCAACCTAAAAACGTATTTCCAAAATGTTTCTTGATCCCGACCAGCTTGTCATATTATTTTAACCTTATCCAAAACCCGTCAGCGACATCTATATTGAAAAACGCAAGCATGTATTCCGTTTTTCAATATGAAACTTTTGAAACCTAAAAATAAAGACGAAATTCCTTCGCAATCGAACTGTAGGCATTTTAATTTGAGTTACGGGCCACTTGAATACATTTCAGACGAATAAATATGTCAAAATAATAAGATATGTGTGTTCGTATGGTATTTTAAAAGTTTTGCTCTTGAATTATAGCGGTATAGTCAAACTCATAGTTCTATGCATCTATTTGAAATTTGCTGTGTCCTTGTTGTGAAAAATTGAAGAATTGAAAATAAAAACCCAAGAAAATAAAGTAAGTCCGAGTAGGTTGGCGGCCAAACCTGGTGTCGGAGTTTGTAGACCGCCGATATGATCTGACGATTGAAACAACCGGGATTGACAATTAAATGTGCCCTCTGAAGTATCTTGGACAAACCGATCGAAATAAATCATTCACTTTCAGCACTACGTGTGTAAATACGTGTGTGATAACATTAGTTAAGGTTTTGAAATGACGAGATGTCACATCACTGCAAGTAATTATAGGTTGAAACATAGTGCCGTACTGCTCTCTGCTCGCCGCTCGGTCCGACAGGGCCGCCCGGCCGCCTGATCATATTAAACGTTAAATGATCGGGTTCTTTACGATTATTATCGGTTTCTATTTTTGTGAAATGGGTTTTTAATTGTTGTGTATGAAAAATAATTTATGTACAATGTCACATGTTATATCAAAAACCAATATATTATTTAAAATGTTTCCTGCTCAGATGTTTTCTGAAAGTTAAATTATTTTCCTGAAATAATAGTGGGATAAATCCTTTGGGAAAATAACAGATATTACTTAAATATGGGTTAACTTTGTAGATTAAAAAAATAAGACTTTGTTCGCTTGACTTTTTTAACAATGCAACTTTCAATCAAATCTAACAAAACACCTGAGTAATGTAAATCAACGGTGGGTGGGCAGGGACACAAAATATGGTTGTTTTCCCCACTCAAAGATATTTATTTAATATTATTTTGTAAGTTATTTGTTGTCAGTATTTTGAAAATAGATTATTTTTTCGGAATAACGCGTTAATGTTAACTGTCGTAGTCTACGATTTTTGTTATTTTGAATGTTTGCTAAGTTTTGTCTTATCCCAACCTTCCTACGGGATAACTGTAAGTCTCAAGGGAAGTGAAAGCGGCTATTATCTTGTAACAGATACCTTCCTACATCTGTGTTTATTTACAACGCAACATTCAGTCGCTATGTCCACAGTTTGACGTTTTGTCGCAACATAAACAAAATCATAAAAACGTCTATAAATCCCCCATTCCTTACAATATTATTATATTTAGTTTTAGGACACATTATATTTAGATCTTTATGGATCCTATTGAAAATAATATTCGTTTGATACTCGAGTTTACTAATTCGCATCTCAAGGCAGTTGGCTTGTTAATATTGTAGGTTGCAGAGATTGATGAAACATAACGAGCCATATGGTAGCCCCGGCTGATAATATGTACTTGAATGAACATACAATTCACGATCAAGTCATATTCTACTTCTCATCAGGTCGAGATGGTTCCCAATTCATCTGGTGTGATTTGCTGGTTTGGGCCATACTTTGGCTTCCTGTATTGCGCTGTCACTAGCCTTCCAAAGATCCTCAATATTGTAGGGCATGCATCTAGGGCGCTGGGCTGGGTTAAATAAAGTTTTGTGTTTAGACTTTTTAAAGAAGACACTTATCCCTTCAGCTGTCCGATTTGAAAAATGTTATGACAGCAACTTTTAAGAGGGTTGTTATAAGCCACTTTTTATCGCTGAAATCCTACATTACGGGTAAAATCGCGGGGCGCCGTAATTGAAATATACCTACCAACGATCCCAGAACTAAATAGCAATACCTATCTCACATGACATTTATATATCTCTGTATATTAAAGAGATGTATGTCATGCGAGAAATATCTCTCAGTCAAGATTATATTATTCTAAACACAGGAAGCGCCACATATTATTGCCTAGATATAAAATCGCACATCACAAATACCCAAGGCCGTCCGTCGAACCGGCGACCTGTTGCATTCAAGTGTTCACCGCTCACCGCTCCACCACATCAGCTGGAGTTTAACTACCGCTAATTCTGTGCCAAAATTAATAGTTTTTTGGGAATTTGAAAAAGGTTATCTTGCTTTGAAAATATTCGTAAAGACTTCTCCCAGTAGTGACCCAGTATAATGCACCTCGCATTATAAAATAATTAAGAGCTTTAGTACCTTGTCGTATTAAAAATTATGAGGTAATATGATAGAGTTATTAGAAGGCAGATAAATATATTCCACAAATATAAGATAGGTACGTATTTATACGTATGTAAGTACCCACATAAATGAAAACGTTGATGACAATGAATGTGTAATAAAGGTATGATTGCTTTTCATAATGAGATGGCTGGACCAATTTGAATGATAGATTGGTGTTCGGTAAACAGTTATTTTATAATCATAAATTTCGCGCCAACATATTCAAAAAATACCTATTACTATAAAGGATACAAAAACATACCTAATAAACATCACAAAAAATGTTGAACTACCCGCATAAATTTAAGAATATTAATACGACTTACTTTTTAAACATTCAGAATATGCATCCAAAATAAGAAACTATGTAATAAAATGTTCACTACCACTTCACTAATTCACTCTGAACATCATCTAAATATTAAATTATTATTTATATCGCATCTCGGTCGTAGGTTATTGATCGTGTGTGCACGGGAGCGCGGTCGGCGCGGTACTGACTACTGACTGATGGATGCACGTGGTAATACCATTACTAATATCGATATTTATAACGATTAATCGCAAACAGCGGAAATTTTGAAATAATCGATTTGATTTAACCTATACGGAGTTTACTTTGTTGCTTCGTAAGAATACCACGGTGTAGGTAGCGAAGTGATGGCGACTAACAATTATTATAGTGCATGAGATTTTCAATAGGTAGGTTCTCTTGTTTCGAAAAAACTCCGTCACCGCAGTTTGCAACTTGGCACTACCTTAGTGCCTGTCCCACAGCAGATGATTACAAGCTTTCTTAATAAGATGACATCTATTTGTTATCTTCTCTATAAAAAACTTGGAAGTAAGACATTGGAACACGTAGGTTAAGTACATACTTTCGTTAAGTTTCATGAATATTTGGAGAATGTGACGCGACCACTAACCACTTCGTCTCCCTCAGAACTATTGTGGGTGCCGACGGCGCTCGGATCTCCGCATAATATACCTTTATTTATGTTCCACGATTTATGGTTCAACCTAAAACCACTTTACGCGTAACAATGCGTTTAACCGACATCAATAACGGAGAGGTTCTGATTTATCCGCGTGAACTCGCGTTTACTACTCGTTACCGACGCAACTGTCTATTTATATTTATTTTAAAAGATACACATAAAATATTGGGCACTCTTCATGAACAACCAATAAGATGGACAGTTTACAACCATCTCGAAGTAACGGATGACTGTTTCATGAAGCTATGTGGTTGTCGAACTTGTAACGTTAAAGCGACAAGGGCCTTAGTGCATGTTATTGCTGGGTACCATTAACGCCGGCCCTCGACAGTCGGTCTCGTAAAAATACAACAATTTTATGATTATTTTACTGCCGTACCTGAATCATGCGCGTTACCTAACGTTGTAAATCTTTAAAAACGTAACGGTTCAAGTTGCGGTTCGTGTGGTCTATGGTTTAACGGGTTATGGTACTGCGACTACCTAAGTAGATTACCTTCAAGTACTGCTTGATTTGTCAACGAAAGTGATATAGTTCTAGTTTCATTTCAACAGCCTCCGTGGTCTAGTGGTTTGAGCGCTCGGCTCACGATCCGGAGGTTCCGGGTTCGATTCCCGGTGGGGATATCTCACAAAAATCACTTTGTGAGACTGCCCTCAGTTTGGTTAGGGCATTGCAGGCTGAATCACCTGATTGCCCGAAAAGTAAGATGATTCCGTGCTTCGGAGGGCACGTTAAGCCGTCGGTCCCGGTTACTCTCTACGTATAGTAGTCGTTACATGAGCCATGTCAGAGGCCTTTGGCGGCTCAATAACTCTGACACCAGGATTGGTCAGGTTGACCATCCACTCGATAAGAAGAAGTTTCATTTCAGTTTGTGACCCATATTGACTTTACATATCTTATTCATAAACGCTTATTAACAGTATTTTGGTATCAAATGGTTCGTCCCTTTCTTCGATCAACAATACACAACTATATAACGGGTCACGTACTAAATCAAAGCTAATGCTGTCCGCGTGGATATATACTTATACATCTTCATTTGTTTACTACCGAACTGAGACAAAAGTTTTAAAACAGTTCTAAGTTCAACCTAATGACAACCTTACCCAGAAATAAAGTAGCAAATCTTATTAAATAAAATAAGTGCTCACGTTTCAAGTGCCCTGTTATTCACAGAGAATTATTTTCTGCGCCGACCCAACATCTAGTTGTGTATTGTTGGTCGAAGGTCCCTTCCTACATACGATATTTACCAAAGTGAAAAATTTAGACAAAATACTTTAAACAGTGTTATAAATAGAGAGCGTTTATGAATAAGGTTGGAGATTTTTCAACTACAACTGAAAATATGCATCCTGCCTCGGTGTTCCCGTATATTACTCGATCATTCTTCTTCTGCATTATTTCGAGACTTGCCGATGCCCCTCAAAGTCAAAGTCAAAAGTCAAAGTCAAATATTTTTATTCAGTTTTGGCCCCATAGAGGCTCTTTTGAACGTACCACCCATTCGGAAGAACATCAGCAGAGAAGAATGGGCAAGAAACTCTGCTGGTTATTTTTTTAAATCAAGGTATAATTCAATTTAATACCAATAAGTAAGATTACATGTCAAATTTAGGTTGTGTTGCTGGTGCAGGAATTTGACTCCAGACACCCCCCTCGTAACAGAGTCTTCGATTGTCTTCATGTAGTCCAAAGAGATCGTAATACTCTTGCATGCGACCTCAACCTCCAACCCCGCGCTCTATGCACCAGCTGCCAGTTAAAACTCATAAACTACTCACATAAGTCAAAATTTTAAACAAATTCCAAATGGCATCTATCATCATCCAGCCTGCCAAATAATCAGTTTTTTTAACAAAAAATATTCAAAATTCTCGTTTGCAAAAACAGTTCCTAACAAAGGTACGTGGCTATATAGATTTCTAGTAGAGTTAGTTTGATGTAGTGGAATTTGACCCATCTTGTGCAACCCGACCTTCAATAGTGATCTATTTGTGATGTAATTGTGGAAACGATCGTCGGAAACCCTCTTCAGCCTTTAAGTAACTAAGTACCTGATAGTGTCTTAAAATGTTTGGAAAACTTACTTTTGCTACCCGTTGCGACATTTGCCGTGAAGCTTGATCCGTTTGTGTCACCGACCTGACCAGGCTCCGGGTCCGTATCGTAGGACTGAGGTGAGTCGGTGTTTCAGGTAGCGCAGCATGGTGTAAACCATGGTGACACAATAAGACAAAGATGGGCCTGATGAATGTCATATTAATCTTGTTTATTGGCCTCCTCTCTCTGGTCGGGTTTGGAAACGGGTGCACGAAAAAAGTATACATCGCCTGCCGATCGCCGGCGCCTTGCAACAAGTAAACGTTCGGTATGCTCCTCTGTTCACGTTTCTCACACACTTCCCCACGCGGTTATTTACTCTTTACTAGGTATATGCCACGAAGGAAAATTTAAAGCGATAAAGAGATTAGCAACTTAATAATAAATAGTAACTTTAAAAAAATGTTCAGAAAATTGTGAAGAGGTTTTAAGTTTGAAAGTCACTCAGGCACACAATAAAGACAATATTCCATGACACAGTTACTGACATGTATTGTTTCCCATTGTTGCAGAACAAACGATGGCTAAATTGAATATGAGTCGGCTTTACGCCATGCTGTTTGCGCTTTTCACAGTGTTTATAGTGAGCGCGTCGGGTTGCTGGTGCAACAGTTGTAGGAAGGTGCCTTGCACGGGCCGCGCGCCCTGCCGCCGGGGGCCGTACAGATTCTAACACACACTATCACTACAATGTAAATAAACTCTGAAATCAACTTGACTAAAATTGCAACAAACTGCACTTATCAATCGAACACATTTCGACCAATGTCAATAGTACGTAACACACTATTTCCTTACTTACACTATTAGTAATGAAAACCGACTTACTATCTCGCAACTTTCAAACGAATTGGTCGTGAAAAGGAATATTTGTTGAAGTTTTAGTCATCTTTGAAAGAAAGTTTTATACAAAAACCAGTGTCTTGTTTCGTCTGCGAGCGATGGATACAGTTGCTTTGGGTCAAGTTCCACCGTAGGTGTTTGCTGTAGTTATATCTAAGGTATGTTACGTAGTGGTAGTTAGTCTCGTATCGCTCTGTCCCGGTGGAACAACAAAGACTCAAATCAATTGTTTTTCGTTTGCAGACGCCGAGATGCGATGGTGCACGGAAGTGGATCAACAATAATGTAGCTCAGATTCATAAATACATATTTACAGAGGTTGCAGTGGTGAGTTGGTTCACATCCTTCTAATATTTATCAAAGTTAGTAATTTACGTAGACGCACTGTTTTCAGTTAATAATCACTTATTTATTATCTTAAGGCGAGGATATGTGAAAATAACGCGCATAGTCGCTACTTTGACGATCAAATATCAACACTTCTATCGATTCTATAAATAAAATAAAAACACCAATTAAAAGAATATATCCTTAATAAAATTTTAAATCGAATAGAATTTTAAAATTCATTATAATAATGTAGAAATAAGATGCACAAGATTATGTAAAAGTAGCACCAAATATTATTTTCTCGTCCTAGATCTCGTTATTTGAAGCGATAGTCATAGTCTTTTTTTAGGAATATCAATTTCCTAATACTCACTTAGATTTTAAATCAGTTACATTTTTCATTTGACCCGCCAATTTCTATAAAAACGCAAAAGAGTTCAAATATTCGCCCGCCACGTATCACGCACTCGTGTCTTGCTTCACAAATCTCAACCTTATTTTATGGAATTAAGAACACCCCCTCAGCTCTGTCCGAGCGCCACATATCCTCGCCTTAGCCTGATTCTATAGAAATGGATAAGACGCGAGATATGGTTTGAAGCATACACTTGTTCACATTCTATTTATTTATTTTGATGGAGACAGGCTAAGATAAGTATTAGAAAATGTCACTTAGGATATTATTCATAATTCATCTCGAGTCGGTTAGTGGCCAACCCTGGTTTAGTAAGTAATTTAATTTGTATTTTTTGCAAAAATCTGTGATTGGAGTTGGAAGTATTTAAAAAAATACTTGATTAAATTAGTTTGATTGTGCAACTCGTTAGTCAACGTTACCCTTACGTACGTTTACAGCCCATTTCCACTTGCCGGCTAGTCAGGCGCTTTTAATCGGACATTCACTAAATATCAGACTTGTCACATTAAGGTATCAGAAAATGTGTGTAAGCTCCATTAGTAAATATTAAGTTCTCATCTCAATAATGTACGTTGAATTGTCGAACATAACGATAATAACAAACAAATACTGATTCAGTAACTCGCTCTTACATGACAAACTCTTCAGTTGTTCAACCAATTTCTCTTGTACTGTTTAAGATCTAATAATATGCCCTTTGCGGAGCAATTTTTCGTGGTGTTATGGCTGACTGCGGCGCTTGTGATCGAGGTGTTTGGGTGCAAGAAGAAGGTCATCTGTAGAGCGCCGGGCCCGCCCTGTAAGGCGTAAGGCGACCACAGTTTTATACTATTTAAATAGTAAGTTCACTCTTTATTTTTAGAATTATAATGATTACTCTATTCGCAATACATGCGCCGTTTCTCTCTGAATTGTTATGAAGATGAATGCTTGAGTTAATACTATATATCTTTATTCACTGATAACATTAGCCAGGACTGCAGTCCCGTTATTCCATTCAAATAATAGTTACGACATGATATTATTATTTTTTTGTTGAGGAACGCTCAACAGTCTCCGTCGTTCGTAAGTTCTCGTTTTAACAAATAATCTAATATATAAAATTTTCGTGTTGCGTTGTAGGTTAAACTCCTCCGAAACTTGACCATTCTCATGAAATTTTATCTGCATATCGGGTAGGTCTGAGAATCGGACAATTTTTTTTTTCATCCCATAATTTTTTTTATATATTTTTGTATTATACAGCATTAAAAAAACATACAATCCTAAAAAAAAATAAGAAAATAGGAGGTTCTGGTTATGAATATGGAAAAAAAAGTTTTGTTTCATAACTGGTTATGAAACGGGGGAAAATAACCATATTCATAACTGGTTATGAAATCTTGGTTATGAACGTGGATGAAGGGTCAACCGCTATAATATTACGTAAGATAACACTTTGCCTTGTCTGTAGGCGTTAAAAACTTAGATACCAGAGTTGTTCTCAATCCTACTTGAGCTGACTTTTACTTGGAGATCCAATATTGTTATATTTCCACCGCAGATTTCGTAATCTACGCCAACATGGCCCTTCAGTTCGTGTTATCCCTGCTGGCTCTCGTGATCAGCGTCCTCTCGTTCCTGGACCAATGCCTAGCGTGCTCCAAACGAACCTACGTTACCTGCGACCCGGCAGCAAACAGCAAATTTTGTGATAATAATACAGGTGCGAGTAAAGTTTAACAAGTAAGTATGTCTATTCAAATATATTTTATATATGTGTGTGTGTGTGTGTGTGTGTGTGTGTGTGTGTGTGTGTGTGTGTGTGTGTGTGCGTGTACGTGTGGGTGCGCGCGTGCGTGTGCGTGTGCGTGTGCGTGTGCGTGTGCGTGCGCGCGTGTGTGTGTTCGTGTGCACGTGTGTGTGTGTGTGTGTGTGTGCGTGTGCGCGTGCGTGTGTGTGTGCGTGCGCGCGTGTGTGTGTGCGTGTGCACGTGTGTGTGTGTGTGTGTGTGTGTGTGTGTGTGTGTGGGTGCGCGCGTGCGTGTGCGTGTGCGTGTGCGCGTGCGTGTGCGTGAGCGTGCGCGCGTGTGTGTGTGCGTGCGCGCGTGTGTGTGTGCGTGTGCACGTGTGTGTGTGTGTGTGTGTGTGTGTGGGTGTGTGTGTGTGTGTGTTCTTCTAACTAAAACTGAAACTTTTAATCCGATTTGAATTAATATTTTTCAAATGGATGGCCTTCAGGTTATTTTTTAGGCCCGTAATTTTCACCAGAACGAATACAATGCGGGTAAAACCGCGGGGCGCTGCTAATTCTAATGTGACCGCAAAAAGAAAAACCCCGCTACGATTAAAATGATCTTGGACGCTGTTGAGAGGATTCCCATGATTTTTCTGGGCTTGTTTTTTGGCACTTAGGGTGATATTAATTAAACCGTTGTTAGTGGGTTAAAATAAATATAATATTTTTGACATTACCATCCTAACTCGTCAAGGTTCGCGGAAAAGCTCAGAAAGATACCTGGTACCAAGTTGTATGAAGAAGGGAGTTCGTCCTGACTAGGTGTTCATTAACAAGTATTATCTGTTTCAACAGGATTATACAGAGGAAAATCAGAGTGAATGATTAAGAAACATTGTGAACGCTGAGCATTTGTAGAAAAATTAAGTAAAGGTAAATTATCATTCCTATCCGAGATCGGTTTGTTCGTTTTTAATCCTGGACGCAAAAAAACGATTTTGTAATACGTAGGCGGTGCCTGCATCAAAAGCACTCGCCTGCCTAGACTGAGATCCCGGGTTCAATTCCCGTGTCTCTCGAGCGAAAACATGTTTCCTACTGTTGAAACATGGCTCGTGTTTGAGATCACCAATCCAGCAGTGGGCATTACATTAATACTTTAATTTTATATGATACATTAGACACATTATGAATTTTATCTGA
This sequence comes from Cyclophora albipunctata, assembly GCA_963082685.1. NCBI lineage: Eukaryota > Metazoa > Arthropoda > Insecta > Lepidoptera > Geometridae > Cyclophora > Cyclophora albipunctata. The sequence continues at coordinate 603,099 of OY720137.1, read as the reverse complement.
ACGGAACCATTCGTTGCTATGATGTAATAAAACAATTTATTAATTAATAAGTATTCGTTTTTCGTTTTTGATGTTGCTAACCTTCCACTCGGTGTGTAGATGGCGCCGCGAGTTCCTGGCCACTACGAGATGCTGTTGTACCTGTTCGAATTGCTGCTGATGGTGGTGGGTGCGTGGTGCTGCAAAAGCAAGCCCTCGTACCCCCAGCGGGACTGCATAAGCTGCGGCACGGCCACCGCGCAGGATGTGTGTGGCGTAGGACGGAAGTGCGTTTGAAGTTTTAAATCCTTTCGTTGTTTAAAAAGTTTACTTTAAATCTACCCTTTGCTCTGACATTATCTCCTCCTCACTGTACTGATTATCTTCAGTGAGATGAGAGGCCTTTGCCCAGCAGTGGGACAATAGAGACTATACTTCGTTCTTCTGACATTATCCTTATTTCAGATGAATACAAATACCAAGGCTACCTCGGCACTGCAAGGCCCGGAATGCTCTCACTCGGAGCTCCAGACCTCTACATGGAATCTATACCAATACTGCTGATTTCCGACGGCGTCTATGATAATACTTCTGGCCTCCACAAACACTCTATTCTAACA